>OZ023232.1:15282752-15667793 GCA_964006365.1 Trididemnum miniatum | reverse complement strand
GAACAGGCAACCAACGCCTCCAAAAGAAGGGTTACTAGCGGACATTAGGTGACGTCACATTACAAAGAGTAGAGGCAGACCGGCAGACCTACAGCAGACCAGGGGTGGGCAACTTTTTTAGTCGGCGGGTCATATGTGGAAGACGAAGTCCTTCCAGGCAGGGAGTCGAACCGAACCCGAACCGCGAACCGGTTAAAACCGCTTTTTTCTGGTGAACCCGAACCGAACCTGAACCGTTTAAATTTGAGATCAATCAATCAATCAAGTCTTTTATTGAACCTGAACCGAACCTTTAATATTTCAAATCTGTAAACCTGAACCGAACTTGAATTTTTACAATTTTATGCAAGTGAACCCGAACCGAACCTATAATATTTTGTGTATATAAACCTGAACAGAAATCATTTAGTAACAATGTTTGAACCTGAGCTGATTCTTAAAAAATATTAATAAAAATCTCTAGACATGTGCTGCGATGCGTAACATTCTTTTTGTTTTTCAAAATGTAATGAGTCTGAAACAAGCAGGGAGTCGAACCGAACGGCGAACCGGTTAAAACCGCTTTTTTTCGGTGAACCCCAACCGAACCTGAATCGTTTAAATTTGAGATCATTGAACCTGAACCGAACCCGAACCTTTAAATTTTGGTGCAACTGAACCACAGTGTATCCATTATTACTAACAGTAGAATCATTTCATTGTATTTATTAAACTATAAACTGCTTGTCACTTTTTTTTCTTTTCTTCTACGTAGTTAAACAATCTGCAATGGCTCCTTGACAATTTTAAAAATAAAAACAGCAAATTTTGGAAACGGCAACAGTACGGCAATAGAACAGATAAACTTTATTAAAAAGCAATTATTACATCACAGCATTTGCTGCATTTTTGTGGACATACGTAACAATGCTTTTTTGTTAAGTGGGTCCACTGTAAGAACTATAAGTACACTGTGACTGAACCCTAACCGAACCTGAATCCAATTTTTTGAAAAGTCTTGAACCTGAACCGGAACTGAACCGTTAAAAATTAAATTTCTTGAACTTGAACCGGAGCGATATTTTAAACGGTTCGACTCTCATCTTCCCGGGGCAGATTATTAGTTGGATCGAGTTCAATATTTTCAACAACTACTATTGTCAGGGCCGCTCTGACTGGAATCGCAAAAAAAGGTCTACATCAGAGGTGTCCGGAGTATAAAAATTTCATTCCAAATCCTAATCCGAAGCGTTAAAATCCGAATCCGACTCCGCATCCTAAAAAATTCAGGTAACAGAATCCGACTCCGAATCCAAATCCGGTATTGGCGTTATACACAAATTACATATATACCCTATAGGCCACTAGTAGCTTATTAAAATCCTGTGCTGGGCACCGCAAATTTGCACTCAAATCCGCAACCGCAATTTCCGCAAAACTGCAAGAGGTGGTCCGCAACAGAAATGTACACAAACCGGACTACCGGAGTCGACTCCGGCAGGAGTTTCAATGTTTCAGCCGGAGTCATAAGTTTCCAATTGTTGCAGGAGCAGGATCCGGAGTGAAAAATTACCGCATTCTGGTGATATTTGTTCAAAATTTGCCATAATTTGGTTCTGACAATTTGCTTGTGTTGTGCAGTTTAATTCTACCAACATATCGGTATTGATAGATAATTACAGCCCATATTTTGTATCTTGCAGAGCAGCCATAGTATACCTAAAAACAAAACAAGTTCAGTAAAACAAGTTCTGATGTTAGCAGCATAATGCAATCACTTGGCAAATAAACTGATAAACTGAATTAAAAATTTAGATGCGGGTAGTACCAGACGATAGACCACACGCGGCAGGCCTAATCTAACCCACTAATTATGACTGGTACATTACAATTTTAAATTGCTTTTCAACTTTCATGTAGCTATTGGTACGCATCAAAGTTGAATTGAATTCATTTGAACAGTTTCACATGTCCAACATGAAAATTTAAGTCTTGATATTCAGCAGTGTGTTTATATGAAAATACAACTTGAGTATCTCTGAAGTGCCTGACTTTCAGAAGGGCATGAGCATTAGCAATTGATCTTTTTCTGCTTCTTCCCAAGTACTTAGAAATGTTACAAACCACTGAGCAGTTGCAACGCTGCGGTAAAATAGCCTTCTGAACTATTTGTTCATTTCCCTTCCTAAACAGACACTTTTGCGTAAAAACAGGAGTCGAACAGGAGCAGGAGTATAAAAAGTAGTCATTGACCAGGAGTAGGATCAGGAGTCTGGTTGGTCAAAACAGGAGCAGGAGTCCAAAAAAAGCGACTCCGTACACCTCTGGTCCGCAACCGCAAGTTTGCGATGCATTTGCGATAATTTTTCAACTTCTGCTACCGCCAAATGAACAATACAGTTACGCAAACTTAAACCGCAATATTAATTTTTTTGTTAGTTTTTCGTTAATAATTCCCAGCTTGACACATATCATAAAAAGCCTAGCGTGAAAAAAATCGGAAGATCCTGGCAAAGCGTTTTCAGGGATGCCAAAACCTTATGAAGCTGAGAACCGAGCAGTGTACCCATTTTGTTGGGCCAACTACCGTGTAACAACGTCCTAGAAAAGCTGAATTAGCCTATATTAGGAGTGCATGAATCAGAATCGAAACAAACTTATCAGAAGTGTTGGGCAGTACCGGTAAACAACTTAATAACAATAAGAGCAGAAAATTTCTTGAAGTGAACATAATTTTGCTTGGCCAAAACCAATTTTACTGATGAAATAGGCCTATAGTAGCCAAAATCATTGAAAATTCAAGGTGATAGCCCTATCTTCATAAAAATCCGATAAAAAAAGTAGCCTATACATAGGCCTACTTTTATAAATGCTCCAAAACAATGATTTTTGAAAAAATTGGTTTTAACTTTCTTCAGTTGAGTCAGCCCTTTTTAAAGAAAGTTTTGGGTACGCGCCTCTTCGCAAGCAAACTGTTGAAAATTTGCTAAAAAAACATTTAACGGCCAGTAAAGGTTGAGTAATTTTCATAGACTACTTTCGCTAGGGTAGTAGGGTAGGCTAGACCAAGACAATATGGCAATCATTAGGATTTCTGACAAACTTTTTCATAGAACGAAATGAGCTACTAGAACGCATCATTTCTGTAACACGTTGCATGAAAAATTGATGAAAAAGCACAGCACCCATTCAGATCGAATGTATTCACTACCGATACCGTAGTTTTGCCAAAAAAGAAAAAAAACAAAAACTATTTTCGTTTGAAAAGTATCGAAAATTAGTACCGTGTAACGTTATCGCTGTTACTTTTTTAAAAAATGTACCGTTCATGGTACCGTCCTTACTTTTTTTGCAAAATATCCGCATGGATATTGTCGTTACTTTTTAAGTACCGAGTGTCCAACTTCGCTTATAAAAGTCGATTATAAAAGTGTGGCCGGCGTTGCTATACCGGTATATGCACATAATCGTCAGCTTTATGAAAGTAAGAATTAAAGAGTTTTTGAATCAAAGAGTGCGCATTTGCCTAATGCTTTCTAAAATGCTTTTTAGAACAGCCAAATCTACAATTGTACCTGTTCATAGTATACAAGCACCCTAACCCTAACAATGGGATGTTAAAGGAAAGAAACAACTAAGAAACTTGAAACGAAAAAACATGAAAGCAATGCATCGTAGACTTCGTAGTATGCTATGAGAAGGCCGGGGCTAGTCGTCAAAAGAGCACTTGTTCCTTGAAAAATTAAACTTTTTCGACTTATCAACATTCAATTACTTCTCTACCATCAACAAGCTAAGAAACTTTGATCAAACTGAAAAGTATTGTCGTAAAGTGGGACAGCACCTTTTTCGTACCATGAGCCCTCATCAACCGCGCTCAGGCGAAGGTACATTTATCTTTCGATCTGATCGACTTAAACAAAACAATTATCCCTCTACATTTATGCACAGAGGAAAATTAAATTTTTGTGGGGCGTAGTTGGCTACTCGAGTTAAATCCCTTTTGTAGTCAAGGTCAAACAGTGCTAAAAACAAAATGAAATTCCTCCTGGACTACAGAATGAAATACCACCTGATTTCTATGCGACGGCTGGATCGTAAATAGAAACATCCTCCTCACGGACAGATGCAAGACAACTCTAGCAATAATTATGGTACCACAGAGTAGGACAGCGCTTTTTCGGGCTATTAGCTATCATCAACCACCCTCAAATACTGTAAAGGTTGCATGCATATGTAGCATTATAAGGAACGTATTTCGGGGGGCATTGGGCCATGCCTCCCCCTCTTTTGACTCGATCTGCCTTTTAGTAAAAAACAAACAAAATTATTGGGGCCAAGTGGCTGAAATATGCCAGACTATTTTGATGGTGTTTGTAGCTTATGGCCAGGGGCGGATCCAGGGGGGTAGGTTGAGGAACTTGAGGAGTATGCATCCTCCCACCAGCCATTTTCGAAACTGTGTTTGATGCAGCCTGTGCAAATTTTCCATAATTTTGAACCTCTTTCATAGCATCAAGTCTTACGTCTAGCACGCATAATCGAAAATGTGCGAACAAATTGCATCATATTTGGCGAAGCACTCAGAATTAGGGTCAAAAAATTTAAACAAAATCTTCTGAAAACTATTCAAGGAGCACTAAAACAGCCTTTACAGCATGATAATTCTCAAAAATTTTCCGGGGGAGCATGCCCCAGTACCCCCCTAGAGGTTTTCTTGCTTTTCAATCACCTTTAAATTTGTTCTGCCGAAAAAAATACGCCTAAAAAGAATGTGAAAATTATGGTCCCCTCTTTTTGAAATTTCTCGCTACACCACTGAGCATTAGTTCTAATAATTGCCTACCTAAAAGCTAAAAAAAAAAAACAATTCTATGCCTAAAAAACGGTCAATAGCATGTAAATGCAATCTAGGGGGGTTTTAAGGAAATTTAGGAAAATCTAAGGAAATTGTTTCTTCAATCTAAGGAAATTGAAAAAAAAAAGAGTGAGAGCCCTGCTTATAAACCTATTGATAGTCTGCACTCTGCACCCTACCGAGCCTTGTTTCAAGGAAGCCAGGACTACTAAAGGGACGTCGGAAGACCAAAAGAGACTTCTCCAATGACTTACCAGTAGCATCGTTTGTTGTGCTCATGAATCCTCTCTCAGTTAAAATTCGCGGTGGATGCATAGGCTACCATGTATAATTACGCCCTGTTATTGTAAATTTGTAATGCCGCATCTTAACATTCTAAATGAAAAATACTCTGTTTGTGCTTGGCCCCGGAGGAGTTTTCTGTCCACTGACTGCTGGCCATAACAATTTGTATATAACTTAAAAGTTTCGCAAGAGCATTAGGCCTTACACTTTTTCTGTCACAAACTTTTTTTATATAATTACTGATTAGTTTTCAGGAACAATCTAATTGTATTTGTATCATCTAAAAATTGTATAATTGCATGCTTACGTGTTTTAATTCCTGCTTTGTGCTTCAAACCTGGTCGGTTACTTTCTTTTTCTTTTGTAAGTCCGTAGTTTCAAGATTACCGCCAGGACTGATGGTGTACCACACAATATCAATTATGTATCGCTGTAGATATAATTAACCATTCAGTGTTTTTGTCCCATCGGTCTCTTATCTTCTCTACTTCAGGTGGCAGCGACCTAAATGAGCTTTGCTCCCTTAGCCGTCTCCTATGTGCATGTTTCCCAAGCTACAGAGTGCAATGTTACCGTTCACTTATGTTTGTTTGTGGAAATGTTATACATCAATAAAAGCTTTGTTCTTCTTGTTCACAAAATTTCACAATACCAAATTACGTACCGTACCACATGGTACGGTACGTAAGGTACGTTTAGTACGCATATTTATGACACGTACCAACGTACCGTACCTTAGCAATAATTACGTACCGTACAAGCGTACCGTACTATTTACCGAAAATTGGAACGTACCGTATTTGCGTACCGTACCGTACTGCCATCCTTGCTCTACACTCCCCCATAGTCCCCCAATTCTTTCCCGTACTCCCCCATACTTACTTTATCATTTAACCCATACCAAAATTTCTCATTATTCTCATTTATTGCCTAATTAGTCCAGCAATCAAGTACACGAGAAACTCCTTGTAAATTCCTTTAAAAAAATTTAAAAACAAAAATAAAAAATGGCAACACAACATCCAAGCTTCTTAAAAAAGTTTTGCGTTATTATTGTGAACATACGTAACAATGCTTTTTTATTGAGTGGGTCCACTGTAAGAATTATTTGTAGGCCTGGTGGCTGTGCGCCAGTGTTATCCAAAACGAAGAATTTTGTTCTTTATTCCATTCCAAACCTAAAGCCTTTGTTTCTATTCCGATTCGTTCCTAAATTTTAGAAAAAAACAATAATTCCTAAATGTTCCTAATCTACAACAAGGGCAAAAGGCAGGAGCGTATCTAGGGGGGAGGCCGCTGGGGTCGCGCCCCCCCTCATCCGATAAAATATAAGCTGATAGATATCTACAGTCAGCGGAACAGTGGAAACAGGACATCTGAGGACGCGACGATCTTTTTTTTTGGTCTTCACTTGATTTTGGGGGGTAAATTGGACGTCGAAAGACGTGAAGACCTTTTTTTTTCTTCACCGATATTTTCAGTGGAAACGGAAACAGGAAATTGTGGCCCTCCCCTTTTCAGATTTCTGGTCACGCCCCTGAAAGGTGTCATCATTCAGTTAAATAAGATTATTTTTAGTGCCGGTAAATACCGATTATGTCAATACCAGCATGAAAAATTATCATACACACAGCTACCTAGTTAAATGCAAGACAAACCAGTCGTTATACTTGACTCATTATTCAACTAATAGCACGCAACGTTCGTTTAAATACTTGGGTGTTAAGATATGGAATTCTATTCCTCAAAACATCAAGCAACATTCTATGTATCGAAATTTCAAAAACTCGTGCGAATATTACCTTATTAGTAATTACGAATAACGTGTTTGGTATGTTATTGCTATTAGTTCAATTGACACTACAGTATTGTGATTACGCAGCTAACTATTAATCGAAAAAATATTCCATTTCTGGCATAACCAAGGCTTTTGATATTTATGTGGGCTATTCAATAATTGCAATAACAGGGCTGCTGCTTGACTTGAAGACCTATGGTCTTTTTGCAGTAGCCTGCTGCTCCTTTTTTTCAAAATTGCGTCAGTTATTTGAATGGTTATTGATGTTATGTACGAGCAACGAATAAAATTCTGTTTTGTTCTGTTCTAGTTAACCACCTTTTTCAGCAAAAAGATGAAAATTGAAGCAAACAATCAAGGCAAGAGTATTGTAATATTTTTTTAACAGTCAACCCGAATTCCTGTTCCAGTAAGCCACAAAAAAGTTCCATTCCGGCTCCTGTTCCTAAAAAATCTGTGTATTCCTGCCGGAACAAATTCCTATTCCGGTCCATGGACAATTAACTCTGCTGTACGCTAAGAGACAACCGTGATTCGAAAAATGAAGAAATGGAAACACTGTTGGTCTCAATTAGCATATTACCGCAGCACGTTTTTTCGCAGCACTTTAGCTAAACGCGCTTTATTAAATGTCAGCGCTATTTCTTAAACGTCACTGCTGTTAATTAAATGTCACTGCTATTTATTACATGCCGCTGCTATTAAATGAATGTCGCGTTATTTGTTAAATATCGCCGCTATTTAATAAATATCGCTGCTCAGAGGTGGGCACGGTACTTTTTTAAAGTACCGGCGGTACCGGTACTCGGTACTTGAAAACCAAAAGTACCGCCGGTAGCACCGCGGTAGTACCGCGGTACTTTTGATGGTACTTTTCAAAAAAAGTTTCAGAAGGAAAGTAATGCCCTATTTTTTGATGATTTTTAAGTAAAACTGTACAGTTTTATAATAATTAGGCCTATAACTATTAGCTAGATGAATACTAAATTACTCAATACTGTAGTGTTAGGCTACCGGTAGTACTTGATACGGTATAATTCACGAATTGTAAGCTATGCATCAACCATCAAAAAACGATACAAAACGAGCTATAGTTAGTGCCAGTGGTTAGCGTACCCAAAATCAGAAATGCAACAATTTCTCTCGCCCATAAGAATGGGCCGCCACGCATAAAGCGAAAACTTTTTGTATTGGAGACTACTTTAAGCGCAGAGTGCGACAAAAAGATTGTTTAAGAATTTTGAATGAATGGGGACCCCATAACCAGAAGGGGCCTACGCTGGAGTTTTCAATGGAAGGCGTTCGTCATAAATCATAATGACGTCAAACCTTTTAGTGAAGTCATTAAAATAGAAACAGAATTTTTAACCTCGGAGTGTGTAGAGAAGGGGTACCCAATTTTTTTTAAAAGCACCCGATGTGATAATGTAAAAGTGCTCGAAGAGTCGAAGGCCAATAATATTTTAAGGTATGCTTCGCTATTTTTTAAAATTAGTTGGACTCCGAATCTTCACGTGGGATAAATCGTTCTAACTTTTTCATGGCGCCTAATTTTCGTGTCGGTGATTATCAGAAAGCACTCAAAGCTCTAAGTTAGATTCATGAGTTAATAATAATAGACAATACTTCGTGTGACCACGGACGAGGACAATATGAAAACTCATGATCGCGAGACTGGAGACCCTGGGTGTAGAGCAGTGATTCTCAAACATTTTTGTTCTACCGCTTCCGCTTGGAAGTTCAAGACTTTCATCACCCCCTTAGCAGGAAGCAAGTTTTGAGAGGGGTGTACGCTGTGCGTAGACATTTTCTAAGATGGGGTTGCGTAAGTGCAAAGACACGTTTTGCTTTGTGAGTTTTAGTATCTTATGAATTAAGATATAGCAAGCGATTAAGTTGGTTGGAGCAAAAATGCATATGCACATTAGGAGTTAGGAGTAAATCCCATACCGGAACTGACAGGTGGCGAATAAGCTACAAAGTAAGATGGGAAGTGCAGCTGCAATAGACTGTCATAGGCCTAATCAGCAAGGATTAGTTTGAAATATTACGCAAATATTCGTCGAGTTGACACGAGTAAATGTAATACAGAATATAGTAAGGCCAATGCTATTAAGGTAGGCCTCAGGCTTAGGCGCAACTAGGGGGGAGGGCTAAGGGGGCTGAAGCCCCTCCCCCCCCTTAGCCTTATGAACGACAGTGGATAAAACAGCTGTAAAAAATTATAAGTACCAGTACTCGTCGTAATTTGTCAATATTCAACAGGCAATAGGGATGGATCCAGGGGTGTTTGGGGGGATGCATCTCCCTAAAATCTGATTTTAAAACTGTTTTAGAAAAAATACAATTTTTTTTCATAATTTCGAAACTTTTCGATAACAATAATTCTTACGCCTTAAGCACGCGTAATCGAAAATGTGCGAACACGTGCATCATACTTGGTGAGGCACGCACATATAAGGGCAAAAATTTAAATAAAATGCACTGAAAAATGTTCAAAAAGCACTAAAATGGCCATTGCAGTGTGTAGATTTGCAAAAAGTTTCCGGGGGAGCATGCCCCCGGACCCCCTAGAGCCGTTTTCGTTCCTCAATTTGCATCAAATTCTGCCAGAAAAAATACGCTTGATTAAAATGTCAAAATTTAATGCTCTTGTCCTTGAAAAAATTTCTGAATACGCCTTTGACATGAAACATTTTCAAAGGGCTTATGTTATTTAGGCCCGTTTTTGGGTCTAAACGTCTAACGAATTGGTACGTAGTAAGCATTCAACCTAATTGAAAACTGCATCCCCCGCCAAAATTTTATTGATCCGCTCCTGACAGATAATATAAATTTAAGTTTTACTGAGGCATTTTTAACAATTAATGAATTTTTATGTCCGAGAATATTGTTAACCAGTTCAGTGCGTAATATATTTGGCAGGTCCGACCGCACAGTGCGTAATTATTTTCCGTAAATTTAACCGATAATCTTAAAACGACTCTTACGCTTTACCAATTGGAGTTAGGATAAAACATCCTCTTAGTGATTTGTTCGATATGACTTTCTGTTTCTGAAAATAACAATCATGACATGATATCACACGTATTACGTCACTGATTACGTCATAAACATGGTATTTTTCATATTTCTATTGTTTTTACAACGTTTTAGCTTGATAAACGACGTGAAAACAATCACAATAACAGCAACAAGTATCTCTCTACATAGGTAAATGTCAAAAGTTTACAACAAACAAACAAGCAGCAGCAGCAAAATCAACGGTTTGTTGTGGTGGATAATTTCGAATAAACTGGTACTCGTACATCATGGAATTTAAGCAAAAAGTACATTTTCAAATAAAACATTGCTCAGCAGGATATTGTGTTTCTACAAACATCTTGATCTTGATACAAACTTAACAAAACACATTACGTCATTGATGACGTCATACTCATGCACAGTGACGTATCACTAATTTAGTTGTGCGTGATAAATTCGAAAGCATCGTTCTGCACAAAGTGCCTTATCACATTCCTGGCACATATAATATGTCTCAGTTCTTTTATTGTGTGAGTAGCACACATAACACCGACGTGTAGGCTTAGCCTTCTTGGCAGTGGGTGGGATCCGGCTGGGATAATGTGGAGCATGAAGGCGAAGAGGAGTGTCACCTTTTGCTGGTCTTCCAACAAAGCTTGATGACAGTTCCCGGTTCTCTTCTATCAGTCTGTCCACTAAAGATAAAATAAATGCAAGCCTAGTCTTTTTTCCTCCATTCTTCTTATAAAGTATGAAGGCATTGAGTGTTGCCATATCCATGATGTGCCTGAATTGCTTTTTGTAGTAAGTCTTCAATCTTTTCCTGGAGGTTGAGTATGAAGCCAAGTATGCATCACTTAAATCAACTCCACCCATTTTATCATTGTACACGATGCACACTTCGGGTTTTTGCTTCACCTCAGATCCTACTGTTACTTCTGTGGTAGAAGCATCATGGATGGTACTGAGCATATGGACATATCTCTTGTCTCTCCACCGAAGAGCCATAAGTTTTCCCTGAAACATTGCTTTTATTCCACCTTTTTGGAGAGCTGCATTGGCAAAACCATCTGGCATATCTCTTCTATTTGCTCGCACTGTGCCCACTGCATCAGTGAATTTATTACAAAGTTTATGAAACAGTTCAGGGGAGGAGAAAAAGTTGTCCATATGCACACAATACCCTGGATCCAAAAGAGGATGGACAAGGCTAAGGACACATTTGCTACCCATGTATGCTTCATTTACATATTCTGGACGATAGGCAGTTTCTTTTCCCGTATACACAAAAAAATCCCAAACATAGCCAGATGAAGACTCACATAGCTCATAAGACTTTATGCCATACCGAGCTCTCTTTGACGGTATATACTGTCTCCATCCCAACCGACCTTTCCACAACATCAGTGATTCATCGATTGAAATATCCCGCTCTGGAATGTAAACTGTAGAAAACTTTTGCTTCATGTGATCCAACACTGGCCACAATTTGTACAGTTTTTTTGGAATGTCTCCTGGGTTGCTTCTGTTATCACTGAAGTGTAAAAACTTTGACAGGAGGAGGAACCGCTCTGTTCATAGTTTTTGCAAAAAAAGGTGTTTCAATAGAAGCTCTTTTGCTGAAATAGTCAGTGACAACAGGCTTTTGGACTATACCTTGCAGAAGCAAAAGAGCAAGATACACACGCATTTCCTTGCTGTCTGTGTCTACCCATTTTGTTGCACGTGAGCGTTGTTTCATGTCAGCACCATGATCTTCGATGTACTGTGCAGCGTAAAGATTGGTTTGATCCACTATCATCTTAACCAGGGTTTCATCAAAAAATAACTGAAAATATTCAAGTTCATCTGCTGGATTAACTACATCAATAGTTATACCAGGCACACCAGTAAAAGGAAACCTTTGTCTCATGTTGCCTTGCTCGGACCAATTAGCATCTTGAGGAGGAGACTGCACAGTTTGTGCTGGAGTAGGCATGTCAGGATCACCACTAGCATATCTGGACAACCTTATAGGCCTGGGAACAGTAAAGCCTTGATCAAAAATGTCATCACTATCATCATCATCACTTACAGTCCCAATCAAGCAAGGTTCTTCATATTCACTACCGGTATCATCCTCATCTGAACTGAAAGAAAGTAGTGGGTCAGATTCTTCCGGAGGCAGACAAGACAAACGTGCTCTTTTAGCAGCCATATTATAACGAGTTTACAATATTATCAAAACTTATAGTTATGCTGCAACATCACAAAAAGCTTAAAACCTATTATCAGCAGCCTGCATGCCTATTATCTTTATCTTAATACCTATTATCTTTATCAGCAGCCTGCATGCTTCACACGATATCCTTAGTTCTCAGTTTCTCATACCTCTTTCTCTTAGTCAGCTTTTTTAAACTTACTCAACTGAGTCAGCTCTTTTTCTTACTCAGCAGTTCTTTTTCTTACTCAGCAATTTACCTCAAGCGTAACAAAAATAGATATTTTATTGTTTTTGAAGGGGACAGCGGAACTAAAACTGATTTAGGCCTAACAGCACAAACATGAATCCAAGACTTCACAAATCTGGACGGTGGACTTCAACCTTAAATTACTGCGATTAAAACCACAAAAATGCAAGTTTTAAAATCCAGAGATTGAGAATAAACATTTAAGATGACGACGAGAATACTCGTCATTCGCATAATAACAAGAAAGCGCATTTGTCAAACGCAATGCAACGAGACCATTCATGACGAGTTATCTCGTCATACGCACTATAAGGGGAATTTCCATGACGAGATATCTCGTCATACACACTAAACTGGTTAACTGCGGTTATGAGCAAGGTTAAAACAACAAAAATGTTGTGAATTAAAATCGTTAACCGGTCAGAACAACGGTTAACCGGTCTCGCTTTGCAACCGATTCACCGAGAACGATCAGTTGATAAAGAAAGTGCTTTAAATAAATATGCCGTAAGTGCCGGTGAAAGGTCTCATTTTATTGTTTAAATTTGCTTCGATGACGTTGACAACAAGTACCGAGTCCAAGATTGCTGCAGTACCAAGACCTCTCTCTTCCTCATTGAAACTTTGCAAGTTGAACATTGTCGCGCAAGTTTTTTCAAGTAATTTGCACAATTTTTCTTCGTTGAAATAGATAGCAAGATAAGCATACCTCGGTTGAAAAAATGTTAAAAGACTCTTCATGTGCCGCTTTGGGATAGATTATAAACTAAATTTCACAAAAACTTCGCTTGCCTTATGCCTAGTGAAACTAGTTTCGGACATAACGCTTAGCTCTCTTCTGTTTTAATGCACAGATATTGATTTGAGCAAAAAAACTAGCCGTGGCTTTTCCTTGTTGAAATAGACGATAGACCTACGTCATCTCGCGAGACAGTCAGACATGATGCTAGAAAATTACGAGCAATAAGGAACTAATCGTAATCACAAAAATGTATCAGCCCCCCCTTACGAAAATCCTGGTTGCGCCACTGGCCTCAGGCCAGTAATGTTTAGAGTGGGTCTTCAAAAAAACGAAATTGATTTCCGCTCGCTACTAAAAAGGTCTACATCGATCGAATTCCATCGGATTTACAAGAAAAAGTACACAATTGTTTTATATCTTCGCATCTTTTTAAGGAAATTCACTCAAGTAACATTATCGCAGAGAGTTGTAAGTCGGTGGAATGTCTGTCAGCTGCGAGGACGAGTGGTTCGGAGGGTCGTTTTACGTTCGCAAGGTTGACGGTTCAACTCCCACCCAAGCCTGTTTGTTGCGTCCTTGGACAAGATGCTTCACCACAATTATCTCTGCTTGGTGGAATCTAACAAGCAGCAAAGTGAAGAAGTCAGAAGCAAAATTTAAGCGGAAAACTCGGAAATACAGGCAACTCCTAAGCGAGTCTAGATTCGTCCTACGCATTGCGCCTCCGTCGCTTTCTCGTGATAGGAGGATAAAAATGAAGAAGAAATCACATCAAAGAAAATCAAATGTCCAGAAAAAGCATATTTGCATACTTAAGAGTCAAATCCGAAAAAACGAATTTTAAAATCTCCAAAAAAGACGTCTTAAAACTACTTTAAATTTTCTGTCGTCCTTCTTCACATAATTAAGCTTAGGTTTTAACTTGCATATGAATACGCAAAACTCCACCAATCCAACCCCAAGCCTGCTGAGATAAAGTAATACGAAGTTATACAGAGTTTAAATTAAACATCCCGCGGAATTGTATCGAACCAGAAGAAAAATATTTCAGAGGGCGCATGTAGCCTATTTCACTAGGGCTGCCAGTTGCGCAACTCTGCTTAACATTAATTAAGCCACGTTGTATGCAGGCTGTTAAAAAATCTACCCAGTTCTTGAGACTGTCTCTTACAGTAACAACCTTATCAACGGACGGTGACGCAAAAAGAACCGACGAAACGAAACTATTGAAACATTTTTACTCTGAATTGTCTTTCAAAAACAAGACCAATTGGGAAAGGTCGTCTAACTCTAAAAGATCTCTCCTTTTTGGCTTCAAAATATCTTTTCCAGTGGAAAAGGATCTTTCTATTGCCGCGCTTGACGGGATGGCAGTATTGTATTTTGAAAACAAATATTTCAAAGGATTGCTGCGGAAGGAGTAGCTGCGCAAATTTCTCCTTCTTTTATTATAAAAGATTTCGCGAAAGTACCGAGTACCGCCTAAAAATTGAGAAATAAAAGTACCGGCACTGCGGTACAGGTACTTTTTTCCAAAGTACCGACGGAACCGGTACTAAAAAAGTACCGCGGTACTAAAGTACCGCAGTACTGCCCATCTATGTCGCTGCTATTTATTAAATGTCATTACTAGGGCGATTTTTTTGTAACCTAAAAAACTTTAAAATGTAACTTCATTGTTGTAAAAAAGTAACCAAAAAGTAACTTTATTAAACCAATAAAAGTAAAACGAAAATAGTTGCAGCCAAACATGAATAAACGTGAAGAAGGCTCAGTTCTACCTCGTGCTTAAGTTATAGTGAACACACATGTAGTGTTTTACATTTTGTGGTAGAAAGTTTCTGTTCTTTGCAAGTAATTTGTTAAGCATAGAAAAACTTCTTTCCACAGAAGCAGTTGTTGGCTGGCACCAAAGAGGCACCTTAGTGTTTGTAGATTGTAAGTTTATCTTTCTTGCATCAATCCAAGACCAAAAGCTAGAAAAATTATGCAAAAAAGCACGAAAACCAAAATGTAACCTAAATTACAAAAAGTAACTTTTTGTAACCTTATAACTTTTTAAATACTGATCCTATAGCTGTGAAATTTTGGTTAAGCGCTTTTAACGTTAATTGAAGCTAGCAAAAAAAAGTAACTTTTGTAACCAAAAATCGCCCCAATGACCCTTTAACTGTTATTGCATTTTTCAAAGCGTTTTAACTGCAGTTGATTTCACTTTATCTAAGTAGCTGTGAAACTGCACGTGTAGCCTGAATGTTGCTTAAGATTCGTACAAAATTTACTAAATTGCTTTTTTCACGACGGTGGCCCATACACGCGTACCGGCAATTCGAAAGTGAGGAGCGAACAAAATGCATCATATTTGGCGAAGCACTCAAAACCAAGGTCAAAAAATTTAAACAAAACTTGCCTAAAAATTATTCAAAAAGCACTAAAACTCCCATTACAGCATGTCAATTTTCAAAATGTTCTGGGGTAGCATGCCCCCGGCCCCCCTAGAACCTTTCTTGTTTCTCAATCAGCCTCAAAGTAGTTCTGCCGAATAAAAAGACGATAAAAAAAAGTGAAAATTACGGCCCCCCTCTAAAATTTTTCGCTACGCCGCTGTTTCACCGATATTTTTCGTGGAAAACAGGACATCCCTGAAGACATGTAGACCAGAGGTGTACAACGGAGCTGGATCCGGATTTTAAAAACCGGATAATCCGGCTGTTGTTTTGGATTCGGATCGGAATTGCGATTTTTTGTTTTTTCCGGATCAGGGGCGGCATACAGCTCACTTTTTGTCGCACGCTACGCAATCGTAGAGAGAAAAAATTCGTATCGACAAAAAGTTGGTATTCATGTCAACTTCAAAAATTGCGTAGACAGCCAAAAAAGTTTGTCTGCTAACGCAATTCTTAAATTGGTATACACGTCAACTTGAAAATTGCGTAGACTGTCAAAAAACGTTTTTCAACTTACGCAATTTTCGAGGGTGGCGTAGATAGCATTTTTTTCAAATTTTGGCAGTATTGATGGCTTGTTGTTTGTGTAGAGATGTAATAGGATGTACAGTATGACGTCATAGTGACCATTATGGCTGACCGAATGTCGTTATTGAGTGCGTTGAGTTGTGAACGAGATAGATATGGGGCGCCGAATGTAAAGCAGTAAAAATGCGCGTTTTTACGTGTCAAATTGCATATTTAACCAAATATGCAAAACGGCACATGACAAATTGCATATTTATTTAAATATGCAAAATGGCGCTGTCAAAATGCTTATTTACTCAAATATGCAAAATGACACATGACAAATTGCATATTTAATTAAATATGCAAAATGACACATGACAAATTGCATATTTACCAAATATGCAAAATGGCACTTGCCAAAGTGCATATTTAACCAAATATGCAAAATGGCACATGACAAATTGCATATTTACCCAAATATGCAAAATGGCGCTGCCAAATTGCATGTTTAAGCAAACATGCAAAATGGCGCTTGCCAAAATGCATATTTTACCAAATATGCAAAGTGGCGCTTAATTGCCAAATTACACATTTTAATAATCACGCAAAATGACCCCTAAATATGCATTTTGTCATTGTCACGCATTTTTGTGTCTTTACAATTGGCATGTGTAACGCGCCAAGTGTAAACTCACAAAAATGCCTAGAAGTAAAATGTGTGTCTTTGACGTTTCGTGCGCATTGGCAAAATTCAAAGAAAATATAATTGGTCGTTTTTAAAGTTTCTGTTATTCCAAAAATGCCCGCACAATTTGCAAAATTAAATATGCAAATTGACAAATATGCAAATTGGCATGTGTGTCAAAATGCATATTTAGTTCAGATCCATAATCACAATTTCTGTACGGTCTGCGCGGCTTGGTACAGCTTTTGCAGTCCAAGGCAGTATGCAATGCAGTGAAGGTAGGTGGGAGGTATTGTAAATAAATTTTGTTCATGGGATTTCACATTGTTGGTTACTGCCATTGTTTAGGGTAAGTCCAACTGTATTTAACCTTGTCAGCAAACGTGATTTTCCTGGTAATAGTGGACTTAGCTTGTCAGAAAAGTGATGATGATTAGTCCTATTAGCCTACACAGTTATAATAGGCTAGTAGATCAGAGGCCTAAACTTGTGAACTGATACCAGTAGGGTAGGTACCGTACCTGGTACCGGCAGTATTGAGGAATAAGATCATGCCAAGCTGAATGAAATATACAAAAAAGCAAAGCCTGCGTGTAAGTTTACTTCTACCTGTATCACTATTTGGCCTACCTGTATCACTAAAAAGGCTTCATGCAGTAGGCCTATGGTATCAGTGCAGTTATGTGCTTCGATTTTGCTGATAAGGAGAAAATGCTGGAGGCGTTACCGGTATGTGTAAGATGAATTCAGATCAGTGTTCCCTCTAGAGTGAGAAATTTGCAAAAATATGGATTTTTTGGGCAAATTTTACTGATTTTGAACCAGAAATTAATATCATAAAATGCAAAACTGAAAACAAAAAACTTGAATATTTTAATGCAAGACTGTAGCTTGTACGGTATCTTGGAAAAGCAAATCCAATGCAAAAAATTTATGAAAAGGGTCCTCAAAGGAGTGAAATCTTTGGGCAAAAATTTCAAAGAATTTATCATTTAGGCAAATTCGCACCAGTCAGCTAGTCAAAATCCTAGAGGGAACACTGATGCAGACTTATGTAAGAGTTGCAGTTTATTTTTAGCTGTCCGATTAAAACTTGATTCTGGTTTGTATTTGCTGCTATTTTCTGTTAGTTCGACAAAACGTCGACTGTCAAAGCATGCAATATACAACCCTACAATGAATTTAAAAAGTAAAAAATCATGGTCAGATGGTGGCTGCATCTAAAGCATAATATAGCCTATGAGCCAAAAAGAAATCAACAAAATTATACAGTAAAAGACATATTTGCTACCACCACAATTTTGGAAAGAAAGCAACATGTGCCAAGCATTTGAGACAAATTTACACTTATCCCTAGCAAGAAGGGGCTAGGCCAAACTGCCATCACTTCAAAATTTCATAATTCAAGTTTTACTCGATCAAGAAATTCCAAACATTAAATACAACGCAATTTTGTATGTAATAAATTTTTATGGAAAAAGTCAGTTGATATGCATCATTATTTTTAAGATTGTAGCTTTGTCAATTTGGCGTACCGGTACTTCAAACTTTGATTATTAAAGGTACTTTATTTGGGGCATGTTTGAATTAAGCCGCATTTTGTAGCAGGCAGATATATCACAAGGACTGCTAGAGGTGCTAGTGAGTTATTAGTAGGGGTTAGGGCCTAACCCCAACCCCCTCGAACCATGACTTAATTCAAACAGGAGCCCTTTATTTGCATCAATTTTTAAGCAGTGTCTAGAGGTCAATTTGTTTTCTTATTATCCCAATTTTAACAGTTTAAAGAACCGCCTACGTTACTGTAAAAGAATGAAAAAAATTTAGAAAGATGAAAAAATGCAAACTTAAAAAAACAATTGCCTCACTAACGATCAAACTCTGCTGCATAAAATCAATGCCTAGAACACTGAGCTAACCAGCCACAACAAACTTGAGTTAAAACAAACATAATCATGTCATTAAGAATGCATTTATCAAATGCTGTTACGAACTCCGATTGCTGCTCGAGCAAGAAATATTAATTTCTGTAATACAGGATACATAACAGCATAAGTGGCATTTTGAGCTCATGGTTGAAGGTGCTAATTCAATGAATATAGTTTTCAGGGCAGAGCAGAAAATATATTAATGTTTTTAGAATAGTCTATCAGTTGAAGTTGATTTAGGTTACTTGAAAAGCCTCATTACGTACTTTAAATATTTCTGGAAGCTGAATTGCTCACATGCTATCCATTTCTCGCCCTATTCTCTACAAAGTAATCAAAGAAAATCAGCTTTTCCAAAGCAAGTACAGGTAAGGTTAGACATTTACAATTTCAGTTCAATGAAAAATTTGCAAGGGACAAATTAATGTTTCGACTATAACCAAAGTCTCGTCAGGCTTGCTACGCACAGCCAATCCAGGCTAAACTCATTCCAGACTGTAAAGACTCTTATGTTGCATTGTACATCTCGACTTCATCTCTTTTCTAGGTTGTGCCCTATTTTGGCAGGCGACTGGCCCCAAACAACGATACCCAATATCGTTGAACCTATAGGTTCTTTTATTAAGAACCTATAGGTTCTTTTATTGGGTATCGTATATAAAAGAACCTATAGGTTCTTTTATTGGGTATCGTTGTTTGAGGCCAGTCGCCTGCCAAAAATAGGGCACAACCTAGAAAAGAGATGAAGTCGAAACAACGATGATACCCAATTGATAACCCCAAACAACGATACCCAATAAAAGAACATATAGGTTCTTTTATTGGGTATCGTATATAAAAGAACCTATAGGTTCTTTTATTGGGTATCGTTGTTTGAGGCCAGTCGCCTGCCAAAAATAGGGCACAACCTAGAAAAGAGATGAAGTCGAGATGTACAGGTAAAGCAATGCAAAATAAGAGTCTTTACAGTCTGGAATGAGTTTAGCCTGGATTGGCTGTGCATAGCAAGGCTGACGAGAATTTCAGTGCATAGCAAGGCTGACGAGAAAACAATTCTACAGATGCCATTTTAACCTCTTTGCTCCCCCCCTCTGGCTACGCCACTGCTCAGCACACATTGAATCACTTTCCAAAAAACCGTAAAACGAAAATTACCTCCAATGGGGTTCGGGACGAAGCTCCCGAAAGCTATAGTATTGCTTGGCTTCACGTTTTCTAGTAAGGAGGTTAAAATGGCATCTGTAGTATTGAAATCAAATTCTAATATAGTTTTCTTATACTCTCTGCTTTTATAATATATCAAATTCTAATAATAAATCTAATGATAAATTCTAATCAAATTTTGATTATTATATAGCTAGTAATATATAAATCAAATAGTATAGCTTTGCTTTCTTATATTCTCTGCTTTTATGTCTTCTCATTATGATATTATTATGTATAAAATTTACGAACACGGACAACTGACCGCCGTAAACTGGCCGCCATGCAAACTGACCGCGAAGCAAACCCGCCACTGCGACAACTGACCGCCAAAGCACGAGGCTCGAAAAAACACTTCGCACCTTACGCTTCGCGACAATTGTTTACTTATTGACCGTGTGAATTTGATAGTAACTTCACACCTTACCATTTCTCAAATAATATTACTTCTACGCGCTCTTGCAAAAAAAAACACACAACCTAAATTGCAAGTCATAATACATTTATTTAAATGATTGTAACCGCTCAAAGTATGAATCATGAAGTAAAAATATAAAAGAAAATGTGCTTTGACAAAAAGACACACTGCTTAAAAGTCCATTTCCGAAGTTTTCATCGAGTTATTTATTTTTTAACTGAGAATATTTTCAAATTACATTGAACTGAAAATTCAACAGCAATTGAGGGAGACTGCGAAGTGAGCTTGCACTGTTCGAGTCAGCAGCCACCCGGTATATATGTCTAATGCGATCGGTTGAAGCCGCGAATCGAACCCGTCACGTTGGATCTGTCATCTGCGCGCGGTAGCGCTAGCCCAAGTCGCTGACAATTTTAATTGTCCAAGCGTAGTACAGAACGTCACCCTAGGTATTTTCATGAACTCATTGAAGCATTTTGACTTTATGTCATTGTTTGAGATGCGGTATGGTGCGAAGTTACTATCAAATTCACACGGTCATTGAGTAAACAATTGTCGCGAAGCGTAAGGTGCGAAGTGTTTTTTCGAGCCTCGTGCTTTGGCGGTCAGTTGTCGCAGTGGCGGGTTTGCCTCGCGGTCAGTTTGCATGGCGGCCAGTTTACGGCGGTCAGTTGTCTCGCGGTCAGTTGTCGTGTACCGGAAATTTATGCAGCACATACCTCAAGTCAGTTGAGGTTAAATTTGACCCCATGGAAAGTAATTGATGTTTCTCAAGTTTAGCTTGATTGCTCAACGTTACGCAATAACGAAAATAGGCTCCCGTAGTGGCTTTGTCTTTCCCAACCACTACTTGAGTGGTTTTATCCACTTACCTTCATTATTACGGAAAAAAACAATTGCGGTCAAATTTGACCCCAAACGACTTAATGCGAGTGAAAATGTGATCACCGCATGAGGGTTAAAGCAAAGCAATAGGCTGCAGTTTATTGTTCTAGTGAAGTACTGTAATGCCTACACTAGCGCTTAATGCATTTACGTGATGTTACCACGTTGCATATCTGTACGGGAAATAGATTTGCAAGCTATGCGGTGAGAAGTGACTAACTAATTCTAGCTGCAAAGTTACAAAATTTTTGACAATTTTGTATCATGCAGATTCCAACTGCAAAAGAAGAAATTTCTTCGAAAGTCATCGATGGGGCAAGCATGCTTTCGGAGGTGGCTGGCTGCCAAATGTTTCACCTGCGTGAGAAGAAAAATATTGTGCAGTTTTGTTTGAAGTTAAAAGAGTGACTGAAAAAAGAGACGGAACGGTATGATGAGTGATATGGAATGTTATGATGTAGCTTGTGGCACACGAAAAGATTTAATTACCGTAACTTAACGGCTGAAAAATTGTATCATGTGTCAAACCACCCTTAAGTCAACCTACGCAAAAGTTGTTTCACGTTTTTTAAAGAGCTTTTTATAAATTTTCTATTGCTAAGTTTTGAAGTACCGGTAAGGCTTCTGCGAAAACGAACGCGGATTTTGCGATTGTGGAATTGTGAATGAAATACCTTTGCTTGCTGTTACACCGGAAGCTAATGCGCTTCTGCCTGCGTTAAAAAATGCTTTTTCAACGTTACCACATAGCATCGTATGCAAAAATATCAAGTCAATCGTGGGCGCTATTTTTAGATCTTGTAACTGGCTCAATTTCCTCGGACTTTTGGATGAGATGAAACTCCATCCAAATGCATTTAAAGAGTTGTTCGCATAGAAGAAAAGCAGTTTGACCGCCCTCACGTTAATTGATAACGTATTATTGGACATGCGTTATTCGCCTCAAGGAAGCAATGCGCGATTGATGGAGAATGAAATCATTTCTTGGAGGCGGGATTACGCATTTGAACTGGAAGGTATCTTTTTAACCATTACTTAAAGGCCTAATTTTGTGATTACAATTCACTTCTTTTTTATGATGTTTTTGGCAAGACAGCATATTGTAAAGATAGTAAATAAAAAGTACATCATGTTTTGCGTAGCCTAAGTGAAAGGGTTTGTCATTATTGCAATAGTAGGTTTACTTTTAGCTACATTTTTCATGCAATTACATTGAACATTTTTTAGATGGAAGCGCTGCCTCAACTCTCTAAAAACTGTTGATATTTTTTACTGGAGCTGATCGAGTTACGTCGTTGGGCTTATCCCGAAACCTTGTGTAGAATTTTCGAACAGACGCTCCATACCCCTCGGCCATCTGAGCTGTTAACCCCTCGGCCATCTACAGAAACCATCAAAAGAGTCTGGCATATTTTAGTCATTTAGCAGAGTCAAAAGGGAGGGGGGGCATGGCCCAATGCTCCCCCCTAAATACGCTCCTGCTATGGACAATGAAACTATTTCCGCAGCTTATGTTTAAAAGTAGAAACTAGGCTAACATAAGTGAAAGGAGGCTGCAACCATTGTTACTTCGAGAAATGGTAAAGTTAAGTTTTAGCATCTTATTACAAAGGGGGGAGGGCATGGCGAATCAAGAAATGCAAAAACGAAAACCGCACGCAATTGTGACATCATAAATATTAAAATCAAATCTTTATTACACTCGCTGATTACATTGAAGCGTAAACGAGATGGCGGGCCCATTTCCGCGACTTTGAGCAACACAGTTACGATGATTTACGATCAGCAAGTCAGCGATATAGCAAAGTAACGCTTCTTCAAAATAAATAGGAAAAAAATTACATGAAGCTTATTTAAAATGCCGCCCCCCTGCTACCACAAACAATATTCAAGGATTTGTATACGAATCGGAAACAAGTTAATCTAACGCCCGGGAGCCAGAAGCGCTTCGAATACGAACAATCATTCTTTTGACGTTTGGCTACAACCCCTTCTGCATCCGTACGATGAATGTTGCTGAGCAAACGTCCACGCTGGACGTTGATGCCGCGTGATCGAAGATGTCCTACGAATGATTAGAATGAATTTGGATAAAATATTTACCAGCAACACAATATCCATTACCATTTATTTATTTTACCGCGTTGAAAGTTGACACAAACAACATAAAACTAAATGAAACCAGAAACAAGTATCGCGAGATTATGGGGAACGGTATGGAAAAGTTAGTTATGGAGATCGAGCACGATCAGTCTTTTATAGGAGAGTTTCCCAAAATAGGGTCCGCGGCGACCGCACAGGGGGTCCGTGACAATGTTGCAAAAAATAAAAAACTAGAACTTTCAAATGATTTTTACAGGACATACACAGACCCATTAATTTCTGTAGTGATTGAAAATCTTATAGAATGCTTTTTCCTACTATCTCTTGATTCTTGAGTAATTATTAAAGTTAATCATGGATTATGATACTCTTGCCTTTATTATTTATGAATTACAATGCTGTAATAGCTTATTTGTAATGACAAGTTGAACGCACGAGCAGAGATGACAGAATAGATCCGAGAGACCCCGATGCAAGCTTATTAAGATATAAGATACAAGATAAAAGCTTTAACGGCCTACCCTGTCTTACATCCTGTTGGTAGAGTTAAATAATAACTAAAAGCATTGCAATTGTGTAAATGTAAAATCAAATCAAACCTTTAGTATACTTACGGTAATACGCAGAATTGTGTAAATGTAAAATCAAATCAAACCTTTAGTATACTTACGGTAATACGCAGAAGCGTGTAACGAGTGGCGGGACCCACCTCCGCGACTGTGACTTTATTAGCGCTCGTGCACTGCAGCTTCGACTCCCAAAGACCCTCGAAATGATGGCAAACTGCTGTTGGCGACGCTGTGTCTAATTTGATCGGCCCGGGGATCGGACCCCATTTTATGCTTTTATAGCAGTTGGGTGAAAAATTAACGCAACTTAAAAGTGGGGTCCGTGGTAAACTTGATTCGCAAAAATGGATCCGTGGCACAGGAAAGTTTGGGAAACCCTGCTTTATACCAATAGTTTCCATAGTTTTGGAATGTGTAGGAAACTACATCGACGATCGAAAATCTTAAGAGGGCTTTATGCTTTTGCACTATCTTACGAAAAAATAACTGAGCAAAGTCACAAAATATATCCATCCTCGTGTTGTAAAGAAGTTTCATGGAGTTCCATACATACTCCGTTCTCCTTCATATTGAGTGTTGCGAGGAAGGCGAGTGGAAGTGATCGGCTTCTTGAAAATTCAAAAGCCCAGGTTTTCTGTAAAAAGTTACCAGCTACTCAATTATTGTCACAGCGGTAATGCGGCTTATATTTTAAGCTGCAAGTTTTCAACCTACGAGCCATGACAGCTCAGATGGCCTAGTGGTGAGAGTGTCCATCTCGGGAACTGCAGACTTGGGTTTGATTCCGAGTCGATTCAAACCAATGACTTAAATAATGGTATTCCCAGTTTCCCTGCTTGACGCTCAGCGTGGAGAACAAGCCAGCAAGTTTACTTGTGCCGCTGGGAAAAGCACTTGGCGGGATTTGCCCATCTTGGTGTACCAGACAGATGGCTGGCAACTCTTAAGCGAGCTCGTACAGCGCACTGATCGCATTCTTGTGATAGGATAAACATGCAACTAAATACTGAAACATGCAACTGTTTCAGTGGATCACATAGCTTCCTTTGAAAACTATATTAGAATTTGATTTCAATACTATAGATTTTAACCTATAGATGCCATTTTAACCTCCTTACTAGAAAACGTGAAGCCAAGCAATACTATAGCTTTCGGGAGCTTCGTCCCGAACCCCATTGGAGGTAATTTTCGTTTTACGGTTTTTTGGAAAGTGATTCAATGTGTGCTGAGCAGTGGCGTAGCCAGGGGGGGGGAACAAAGAGGTTAAAATGGCATCTGTAGAATTGTTTTATATAATTAAACTCCCATGCTTGAACTAGAATTTCCTGAGACTGACAAGATCACGGCTTATGAGCAAATGGCGTATACACAAAAGACATTATTAGATGCATATATTTTGCCATGGTTCACCTCGAAGCAGGACAACTCGACGCGGAAAACTCGCCGCAGAACAAACTCGCCGCGGAAAACTCGCCGCAGAACAAACTCGCCGCAAAACAAACTCGCCGCAAAACAAACTCGCCGCAAAACAAACTCGCCGCAAATCTAGCTCTGTTACCTTTAAGCAGAAAAAGTCGCTTATACAGAAATTTTTGCAGGAGGATCTGAGACTCAAGAGCGCAGTTAGGGCGCTGGCCGGGAGTCAGAAACTGTATTACATAGTACGAAAATTCAAGTAAAAAATATGGCTTAGGGATGCTCGTGAACCAATGCAAATTATCCTGCAACCCTCACGGATAAGCAGGCGTTGAAAGAAGATGCAAATTTTACGTCCAAAGCCTGATTACTTTAATCTAATGGACCCTAACCATTCTTAAATCATAAATAAACGCTCTTTTAAGTTGCAGCAAATATTAAGACAACTTACGGTCAAACTAAAATTTCTTTTATACTCGCTTGTAGGATTGCGTTGCGGGGCTTATCTCCGCAGTCTGTAAGTAAGCATTATATTATATTAAATTAAAATATAGTTATAATTTAAGCGAATAATAATTTCATGAACGACTGTATACGTAAATTAAAGTTTTCCAAAAGAATCCATTTTAATTTGCTAATCATGCATTACATTTTTCGAGTATTAATCCAAAGTGCAATCTTTTGAAGCAATTAATGCAAATACGAGCAAAGTTTAAACATCAAAGCGTACGCAAACCATACGTGCTTTTCACACTTTTCGCGTCGAGTTTGCTTTGCGGCGAGTTTTCCGCGGCGAGTTTGTTCGCGGCGAGTTTTCCGCGTCGAGTTGTCGTGGACCGGGTTCACCTGCTATCATTACTTCAGCAGCAGCGGGAAACAATTCCTTTATTTCACGAACAGCAGCATCTGACTCAGTGTTGGATAAGGAGCTGCAATGATATATGGTAAGTTAAATTTCGTCTATTGCAGTGTTCCTCAAATTCTTTGCACCATCGCCATCTTACGGCACTCTTAATACGATCATAGACTACCTATTCCCTAGCAAAAAAAATGACGGGAAGTTCAAACAGATTTATTACAATAAAGCACGTGGACATTGCAGCGACCATGCTTTTTTACTTTTTAAATTCATTGTAGGGTTGTATATTGCGTGCTTTAACGGTTGACGTTTTGTCACTGTTACCCTTTTTTCGGCCGTATGTTGTGATATGCGTTGTTTTTATGTACTTTGATGGTCGTTGAATAAAACATACTACTACTACTACTACCCAATCAAGCTGACGCCATGCACAATGAGGAGGTCAACTGATTATTTTTTGATGTTATTTCACCTGCAACTGTTTTACCTAGGCGTAGAGCTGCGGTGATTGTCCACACAAATTCGAAACACGCACGCTTCGGCGAAATACCACGAGTAAACTGATTGATGGTATCAACTTTTAATACCCCCACATCTCATAAATGTAGTTTGAGAGGCGGCTATCTTCGTTCGCCTCTCCTTTTTATGCCACTGTCTATTCATAACCTTTACAATGCCTTTACACAAGTATACGAAAACTGCAATTCAACTACAAATGTACCGCAGCAGATAAACAAAAGTTTTACGATAATTCCAAATTTTTGAGAATGCAGTATCGCCTTCTCTTTGAGAAACGCTGGTTTACAGTATTTCACCTGAGTGAGTGCACAGTACAATTTGTGCATATCAATGACACAGAGCTACGTGCCATTGTAGCATCGGTAGGGGACAGCAACCACATTTAGGTGTAAGAATTAAGTTTCAAACATCAGCACATTTAGGCTCACCAGCTTTTGCACAACAGAAAATGAGCAAATCACTAGCCAATGCCTTTACGAAAATACTGCAAGCCAGTTAAATCTGCTCTGTGGGTCACAAAAAAGTTTTGTGCCAAAAATATCATGTGCGTTATTGGTTGTCAAATGTTCTTAGGCACCGTAAGACTATACACATGAATACATTATAAATTTGTCCCTTGCAAATTTTTCATTGAACTGAAATTGTAAATGTCTAACCTTACCTGTACTTGCTTTGGAAAAGCTGATTTTCTTTGATTACTTTGTAGAGAATAGGGCGAGAAATGGATAGCATGTGAGCAATTCAGCTTCCAGAAATATTTAAAGTACGTAATGAGGCTTTTCAAGTAACCTAAATCAACTTCAATTGATAGACTATTCTAAAAACATTAATATATTTTCTGCTCTGCCCTGAAAACTATATTCATTGAATTAGCACCTTCAACCATGAGCTCAAAATGCCACTTATGCTGTTATGTATCCTGTATTACAGAAATTAATATTTCTTGCTCGAGCAGCAATCGGAGTTCGTAACAGCATTTGATAAATGCATTCTTAATGACATGATTATGTTTGTTTTAACTCAAGTTTGTTGTGGCTGGTTAGCTCAGTGTTCTAGGCATTGATTTTATGCAGCAGAGTTTGATCGTTAGTGAGGCAATTGTTTTTTTAAGTTTGCATTTTTTCATCTTTCTAAATTTTTTTCATTCTTTTACAGTAACGTAGGCGGTTCTTTAAACTGTTAAAATTGGGATAATAAGAAAACAAATTGACCTCTAGACACTGCTTAAAAATTGATGCAAATAAAGGGCTCCTGTTTGAATTAAGTCATGGTTCGAGGGGGTTGGGGTTAGGCCCTAACCCCTACTAATAACTCACTAGCACCTCTAGCAGTCCTTGTGATATATCTGCCTGCTACAAAATGCGGCTTAATTCAAACATGCCCCAAATAAAGTACCTTTAATAATCAAAGTTTGAAGTACCGGTACGCCAAATTGACAAAGCTACAATCTTAAAAATAATGATGCATATCAACTGACTTTTTCCATAAAAATTTATTACATACAAAATTGCGTTGTATTTAATGTTTGGAATTTCTTGATCGAGTAAAACTTGAATTATGAAATTTTGAAGTGATGGCAGTTTGGCCTAGCCCCTTCTTGCTAGGGATAAGTGTAAATTTGTCTCAAATGCTTGGCACATGTTGCTTTCTTTCCAAAATTGTGGTGGTAGCAAATATGTCTTTTACTGTATAATTTTGTTGATTTCTTTTTGGCTCATAGGCTATATTATGCTTTAGATGCAGCCACCATCTGACCATGATTTTTTACTTTTTAAATTCATTGTAGGGTTGTATATTGCATGCTTTGACAGTCGACGTTTTGTCGAACTAACAGAAAATAGCAGCAAATACAAACCAGAATCAAGTTTTAATCGGACAGCTAAAAATAAACTGCAACTCTTACATAAGTCTGCATCAGTGTTCCCTCTAGGATTTTGACTAGCTGACTGGTGCGAATTTGCCTAAATGATAAATTCTTTGAAATTTTTGCCCAAAGATTTCACTCCTTTGAGGACCCTTTTCATAAATTTTTTGCATTGGATTTGCTTTTCCAAGATACCGTACAAGCTACAGTCTTGCATTAAAATATTCAAGTTTTTTGTTTTCAGTTTTGCATTTTATGATATTAATTTCTGGTTCAAAATCAGTAAAATTTGCCCAAAAAATCCATATTTTTGCAAATTTCTCACTCTAGAGGGAACACTGATCTGAATTCATCTTACACATACCGGTAACGCCTCCAGCATTTTCTCCTTATCAGCAAAATCGAAGCACATAACTGCACTGATACCATAGGCCTACTGCATGAAGCCTTTTTAGTGATACAGGTAGGCCAAATAGTGATACAGGTAGAAGTAAACTTACACGCAGGCTTTGCTTTTTTGTATATTTCATTCAGCTTGGCATGATCTTATTCCTCAATACTGCCGGTACCGGGTACGGTACCTACCCTACTGGTATCAGTTCACAAGTTTAGGCCTCTGATCTACTAGCCTATTATAACTGTGTAGGCTAATAGGACTAATCATCATCACTTTTCTGACAAGCTAAGTCCACTATTACCAGGAAAATCACGTTTGCTGACAAGGTTAAATACAGTTGGACTTACCCTAAACAATGGCAGTAACCAACAATGTGAAATCCCATGAACAAAATTTATTTACAATACCTCCCACCTACCTTCACTGCATTGCATACTGCCTTGGACTGCAAAAGCTGTACCAAGCCGCGCAGACCGTACAGAAATTGTGATTATGGATCTGAACTAAATATGCATTTTGACACACATGCCAATTTGCATATTTGTCAATTTGCATATTTAATTTTGCAAATTGTGCGGGCATTTTTGGAATAACAGAAACTTTAAAAACGACCAATTATATTTTCTTTGAATTTTGCCAATGCGCACGAAACGTCAAAGACACACATTTTACTTCTAGGCATTTTTGTGAGTTTACACTTGGCGCGTTACACATGCCAATTGTAAAGACACAAAAATGCGTGACAATGACAAAATGCATATTTAGGGGTCATTTTGCGTGATTATTAAAATGTGTAATTTGGCAATTAAGCGCCACTTTGCATATTTGGTAAAATATGCATTTTGGCAAGCGCCATTTTGCATGTTTGCTTAAACATGCAATTTGGCAGCGCCATTTTGCATATTTGGGTAAATATGCAATTTGTCATGTGCCATTTTGCATATTTGGTTAAATATGCACTTTGGCAAGTGCCATTTTGCATATTTGGTAAATATGCAATTTGTCATGTGTCATTTTGCATATTTAATTAAATATGCAATTTGTCATGTGTCATTTTGCATATTTGAGTAAATAAGCATTTTGACAGCGCCATTTTGCATATTTAAATAAATATGCAATTTGTCATGTGCCGTTTTGCATATTTGGTTAAATATGCAATTTGACAGGTAAAAACGCGCATTTTTACTGCTTTACATTCGGCGCCCCATAGATAGACTAGTTCCGTGTAATAAATGCAAGTTACTGCTATCGTAAAAGTTGTAATCGTTACATTATTGGCGAGCACGCCAGGACCTAAAAAATGTCGCAGCAGAGTTTTATTAAAGTCAAGAGAGATGATAAAATTTTCGAAATTCCAACGGAAATAGGCCAAAGAACTGTTCATATGAAGTATATCAGAGCCATCTTTGGAGAAGTGGGCCTACGAGGGCTGCAGTTTGAGACGAATCGAGGGACGACGCAACTATTGAAGTGCTCAGGAGATTATGTATACCTGCCCAAGAATGAGGATATTCAGGATAAGGTGCTTTCACCCATTTCATCTACCACAGTACCGGTAGATCAAGTGGGTGCTCGAAGCCCTCAGATACTGTCTTCAACTAGGCTACCAGAAAGCGACTCGAGAAACCTTGTTAACCTTTCCCTCTCGGAAATGCCTATCCGTGAAACATTTGATGGCTCAGACTGGAGGCGGTTCTATCAGTATTTTTCCAATATTTCGATAGTGAATAATTGGGACGAGGTTACGAAGGGTCGTAAATTAGCCGCAGCGTTGCGAGGCCGTGCGCTGGAAGTACAGTAGAGTTTGCCTCACGAACAACGGTGGGAGTTTGAGGACCTGGTCAGAGTACTAAATAATCGGTTTGAAACTATTTCTACAAGTGCAGCCAGGGCACAGTTTCATTCAGCCAAACGTGGGAAGGATGAAAATGTCATTGACTTTGCAAATCGGCTGCGAAGACTATTAGCCGACGCACATCCGTCTCTGCCGTCTGAAAACGTCGATGAGCTCTTGATACAGCAATTTGTAGACGGCATATCCGATGTCACTATTCGGCAGCACCTGGTTGTCAGTAATCCTCGCATGCTGGACACCGCTGTGAACTTAGTAAGTTCTTTGGAAGGTTGCGATCGAGCAGAAGTATTCAAGCCTACTGGATCTGGAGGTAATGGGCCAAGACCAAGAGGCGAAGATCACAGACGGGAAATGAAGGACATGATTGCTGACTTGTGTAATGAGGTGTCACGGTCCTTTGCGACTCCCAACACACCCAAGACGCCGCCATCAAGAGGACAATGTTATAATTGTGGACAGGCTGGACATTTTGCTAGGTCATGCCCTTATCGGAACGACTGGAGGTCTACTCCAGCGACGTCGCGCGATTCGAACAATCGCCATGGCGAACGACCAGATGTCCGTCCTTTAAATCAGAACGGGCTGGCCGAGTGACCGACGCGTCAGTCCAGTCAGGACAAATGGTCGATACTCCGGAAACTCGTTGGTTTATAGATTGTGTTGTTTTTGGTGTTCCCGTTAAATTTTTAGTAGATAGCGGGGCCAGTATAAGTATGTTAGCAATTGAAGTGTTTAATAGCTTGCCCGGAAACTTATGTCCTGTTTTACAAGAGGAGTGCATTTCAGCTAAAGCTGTGAATGGTCACGATATTAATTGTTACGGATATTGTGATGTACCGCTGAAATTTGATAATGTTACTGTATGGCAATCGGTGGTTGTGGGACAGCTTCATGGCTGTGAGGGCATTCTGGGGATAGATGCTCTTAATACGCACAGGGGAGTCCTGAATTTGGGTGGTGGATATTTAGAGTTACGGGAAAAGATTATTCCCATGCATCATGGGTTAACCGGTGCTCCTACATTGTTAGAGCAGCCCGAGAGTTTACCCCGGCACTTACAATCAATGGTGGATTGTATTGAAGGGATTTCCGATAGGCAACGGGATCAGATCACTGGGTTATTGTTTGAGTTTCAGGACGTGTTTGCTGATGAGCAGGGGTCTCATGTGGGACGCACCTCGTTAATAAAGCATAAAATCAATACGGGATCCGCGTCCCCTATTAAGCAAGCTCCACGTCGTATGCCAATGGCGAAGAGAAAAATTGCTGAGGCTGAAATCGATAAGATGTTGAAAGACGATATCATTGAGCCCAGCAATAGCCCTTGGTCTTCACCGGTTGTGCTTGTTAATAAAAAAGATGGGTCACCTCGGTTTTGCGTGGATTTTCGAAAGCTTAATGGGGTCACTAAAAAAGACGCTTATCCTCTCCCTAATGCTGAAGAATTAATTGATTCGTTGGCTGGGTCCCAGTGGTTTAGCACATTGGATTTGGCAAGTGGGTACTGGCAAGTTGAATTAGACCCAGAGGATAGGCAGAAGACCGCTTTTACTTTTCATGGAAAAGGCCTTTTTCAATTTAAAGTTATGTGTTTTGGCCTTACCAATGCCCCTGCGACTTTTGAGAGACTAATGGAGACTGTTTTAAAGGGGCTTTTATGGAAAATTTGTGTGGTTTATATGGACGATGTTATTTGCTATTCTCCTGAGTTTCAGTCGGCGTATGATAATTTGAAAGTTGTTTTTATGCGTTTGCGAAATGCTGGTTTACGTTTAAAGCCTAAGAAGTGTTCATTGTTTCGCCGTTCTACCTCTTTTTTGGGTCACGTTGTATCAAAGGATGGCATTACGCCAGATCCTGAGAAAATTGATGCTGTTAAATCTTGGCCTGTACCCCGAAATTTATCGGATGTTCAAAGTTTTTTAGGATTTGCTTCTTACTATCGCAAATTTGTGCCTAATTTTTCGAAAATAGCCCACCCGTTAATTGAGCTTACTAAGAAAGGGAAAAAATTTGAATTCACACCGGTGTGCAAAAAAGCCTTTGATGAATTACGGGTTCATGTGACTACCCCTCCGGTTTTGGGATACCCATTACCTGAGGTGCAATTTATTCTTGACACGGACGCTAGTTCCTTTGGGCTCGGTGCAATTTTATCGCAAGTTCAAGACGGCCAAGAGCGAGTTATTGCTTATGCCAGCAAGGCTTTGAGTAAATCACAAAAACGCTATTGCACGACCTACAGGGAGCTGTTGGCATTGGTATTGTTTGTCAAGCATTTTAGACATTATCTTTGGGGTCGACATTTCATAATTAGAACCGATCATGCTGCTTTAACGTGGCTGCTTTCTTTTCATGAGCCAGAGGGTATGCTTGCCCGCTGGATTTCGGTGTTGAATACGTATGATTTTGAAGTTGTTCATCGCAAAGGATCCAACCACGGAAATGCTGATGGGTTATCACGCCGCAAATGCACCAGTTCAGATTGCAGTGATTGCGCAATAGACAAAGTGGCCGATGTCAGTTCTTCAACGAATATACCAACACATCAAGTAGCGTCTTTTCGCTCTGAGGTACATGATGCTGTGAATTGGATGGATATTTGGCGTCGAGATAGAATTCGCCAGTGGCAGACTGATGATAATGCTGTTAACAACATATTGTATTTAAAGAGCGTGAGTCAACATCCTCCAACGAATTTTGAAAACTTGTCAGGTGCTCCAGCGTTGCGATCTTATTTGCGACAGTGGGATTTGCTAGAGGTAGAAGATGGCATTCTGTACAGACGATGGTTTGATGACACTTCTGATGGATGGAGCTTGGTGATCGTTGCTCCAGACCAGTTAAGAAGGGAAATCTTTCATCATTTACATGAGCTTCGGACGGGTGGCCATCTTGGCATTACTAGGACCACAAAAGAATTACGGCGCCGGTTTTATTGGCCTGGGTTGCAGAATGATGTCCGCACCTGGTGCAGATGGTGCATAACTTGCGCTAAACGAAAACCCTCTCACGGACGTCATAGAGCTGCACTCAAGCAAGAAGCTGCAACAGCTCCCATGGAAAGGATTGCTATTGACATTTTGGGGCCTTTGCCTAAAACTATATCCGGAAATGAGTATGTCATGGTTGCATGTGACTATTTCACCAAGTGGGTCGAATGTTACGCTTTGCCCGACCAACAGGCCTACACGGTTGCTGATGCCCTGGTTACTAATTTTTTTTCGCGGTTTGGGGTGCCGTATATCTTACACACGGATCAGGGACGTGATTTCGAATCACACCTTTTTCATCACATTTGTGAATTACTGGGAGTGCAGAAGACACGGACATCTCCATATCGACCGCAATCTGATGGACTAGTAGAGCGTTTTAACCGCACCTTACAACAAATGTTGGCCTCTTATGTCAATGAAAATCGAAATGATTGGGATGATCACTTACCCTACATGTGCATGGCGTATAGATCGACTGTGCATGAAAGCACCAAGTTTTCCCCTAATAGGTAAACCTCCCATTGTTGGGGCGGGAAGTAAACCTCCCATTGGATATTATGATAGGGGCCCCGCCCTCTTCGGGTGTTTCTCCATGCTACGTTCAATACGTGGAATGGGTGAAGCATGCCATGAAAAAGTCTTTCATTGCGGCGCATGAACATTCGAGAAAGGCGGCTGAGCGACAAAAGAGGAATTATGACAAGTCCGTTTTACCAAACGATGATTTTCAAGTTCATGATTGGGTGTGGTACTTTTATCCACCCAAAGCACGGCAAAAGCTGGGGCAAGGGTGGACTGGGCCGTTTTTGATCACGGAAAAGTTATCGAATGTTCTTTTTCGAATTCAGGCTTCCGAATTTGGCCCAGTTAAAGTGGTGCATACAGACAACTTACGCCGGTATGAAGCCGACGTTGTGCCTCACAATTGGTTCCACTCCAGGGCCCGTAGTGACGAGGAGGGGCACGGGGAGGTGGCAGTCACGGGGGAAGGGCATCAGGACGCCGTTCTTGAGGGTTCAGGAGATAATGACCTTCTGGATTTGGGGGTTTCTAGCAGGGTTTCTAGGTTTGGAAGGGTACGTCGCAAGCCCCAATATTTACGGGATTATCATCTTTAGTTGCATACATGTGATTATTTTTTTTTTTTTTTTTGGAGGGGGGCAGTGTAGAGATGTAATAGGATGTACAGTATGACGTCATAGTGACCATTATGGCTGACCGAATGTCGTTATTGAGTGCGTTGAGTTGTGAACGAGATAGACTAGTTCCGTGTAATAAATGCAAGTTACTGCTATCGTAAAAGTTGTAATCGTTACATTTGCAATTATGGCAGCGTACATGGGCGTTATGAGAGGTAGAGCAAATAAACGTTACAGTAAAAGAAGCAACCCATTGAATTTGAGTGATACTCAGTTGATCGCTGAATACAGAATGCCAAAAGCATGCATAATGGAATTGTGCACAATTCTCGAAAAAGATCTTAAAATGCAGCGAAATATCTCAACAACCCTAACAGTCGAAGAGCAAGTTTTAATCTGTCTAAAATTATTGGCTTCTGACAGCTTTCAAAATGTGTCAAAAGATTACATTGACATCTCCCAGCCTACAGTTAGTAGAATTTTCAAAAAGTTTCTACAAAGCTTGTGCAGCAAAGCGGCGCGATTTATTTTCATGCCAGCTCCACAAGAACAACTGCAGGAAAAACAAAAGTTCTACCACATTGCCGGATTTCCGTTAGTCATTGGAGCTATTGATGGTACTCACATACCAATCATAGCTCCAAACGCGAATGAACACTTGCAGTGGCGGCTCGTGACTATTTTACACAGGTAGGCTACATGATTAGAAAAGCTGGCCAGAATAAATACTCGCTCTGAAATGAAAAAAAACTCTTTATTTCACTAGCAAGGCGGTAGGCTTTGGGCTATACACAACTGCAGCAACACTGGCAGGTTTCCCATGAATTATTATCACTCTACAATTTTTTTTTATCACGCCACTGTACCAATAGCTGATTCTGTGCGTACCTGTAGCCTAGGTAACCTGCACCTGTAGTCTACATGAATAAACACAAGTTTCGCCTAAACAAATTTTTCTATTTAAGTACACTACCGGTACTCTGCTATTGTACCAAGTCGACTACATCTAGTGGGCTACAAAAAAGCTACCACTAGTCTACAAACCTAGCTAAGCTGCGGTACCGGTCAATCAACAGCTTAAAAGTTTTTCTTTTTACGCAATCTATTAGTTCAAATAAGGTATAACTAAAGTCTACTAGCCTTTACCACTGTATTACAAGCTTAAGCTGTATGCAACCCGTAACATCCCATATCTTTCATTAAACCCAGTATCTCTAATTCTCTATGTGATTGCAACTAAATAGAGCCAACCTCTAAGCTTTACACCTCAATAACCACCAAAAAGGCTGCTTTTACACAGCCTTAACACGTCTCATTGAACGTAATTCAAACTTCCATAAAGCATTGATGACGTAACACTACAGGGTTAGTTCTTGCTACGAAAGGCTGTGGCTGTCTTTACGTGTTGCCATTTTTTGTACAAAAATTATTTTTTTCAAAAAAAATATTGTCGATAGTTGTATGAAAAACAAGAATAGGTAAAAATATTTTGCTTCTTAAAAAAAAAAAATAAGGAGGTGATAAACTGGGTAGGCTGCAGCCTCCACTACGAGCCGCCCCTGAACACTTGTATGTAAACCGCAAAGGATACCATTCCTTGAACGTCCAGGTTGGTATATATATATACACTTAGAAGTGAGAAGTTATAGCTAAGAAGGTATAATCTACGGTTACGTCAACAATTTTCAGTTAGCAGCCCTCATAGCCACCTAGCAGCCTGTTTAGGCTACTGCTAACGAGGATCGAATTAAAAACATCTTCTAAGTATTTCTGGAAGAGACGTTTTCTTAACTATGAAGCCAATTTCCTCAGTAGGTGTAAAGTATACAGTAATATTACTGTCTTAAGAAAAGCCCACACCATCTGCCAAAGATTTCAAATAATTGCGATTTCAGTGGCCAGTGAAGACGTCGAATTTGTTTATAACTGCGTGTGAATTACGAGTTTAACGCTTAAGTAAAATTGTGTGCAGTTTTTTTTTACATGAGTGGCCGAAAATTTTGAATCTTATTTCTACAATGGCCCATGTGTACTAACTTTTCTATGCGCAGGCAATTCGCAATAAAGATCTTATATTTACTGATGTAGTCATCAATTGGCCTGGGTCTACGCATGACTCATTCATTTTGAATCATTCCTCCATCTACCAACAATTTGAAGCAGGAGAATTTCACAATGGCGTTTTACTTGGCGATAGTGGTTACCCACTTAAGAAATGGCTGATGACGCCTTTCTTGAATCCTATCACTTCGGAAGAGAGAAATTATAATTTGGCTCATTCAAAAAGTCGGTCTTTGATTGAAAAGTAAGTTTGTTGTATAAGATTCTGCGCTAATAGGCTTTTTTATGCGCTGATTAGTAATTACTACTACTAGCTAGCGTTTTGCAGTGAAGTTGCAACATAAGCACCGTCAAGGAAGCAAACAAATCGTTGAGTAAATATTGTAGGTTATGAACTAACATGCAAGTATTATGATTTGTAGGAGCTTCGGTGTTCTGAAACAGAGGTGGCGCATTCTAGATCATTCTGGAGGTTGCCTGTGCTACCAACAGGAAAAAGCTGCCCAAATTACTCTGGCTTGTTTTATATTACCTAACTTTTGCCGCCGCAAAGGTATACCTGAACAAGAGCTATCAAGATGCAGCAACAATGGTGCCTCAACGTCTGATTCAGTGGCGCTTTCCGACGAAAATTCGGAAACCGAAAACAATGACCATGATGGAAAACAAGTTCGAGCTTCTATCGCACGAAATTTAGCTCGTCGCTAGAGTTTAATTTTAATTCAAATAAACGAACAATAACTTGATGTGTAATAACAACCAACGAACGGAACAGTGGATTTAGGGTGCTGTTAGAAAGAATTAAAATAAAAAGGAAGTTAAAATAAAAGTAGTGAAGAATTCAAACGAAACATCAATAAGGATTTATTCAGCTTCTTCAACACAACGAAGCTTCTCTTTCTCGATCTCCAGTATGGTGCTCGTGTAGTTATTGACAGAGCAAACTAAACTGTTTATTTCGTTCTTAACACCCTCAAGTGTTTCCGCAATTTTAGTAACTTCTTCTCTGATGCTCTTCTAAATTGAAACAATTTCTACGTCTGTGCCCATTCTTGCTCTTTTCCTTGCGAATTTATGTTGATAAGGAGATCTTTTCCTGGGTGAGACCATCTTTTTGGGTGTTCTCTTTGCATTGACCGGTGTCAGTTCAATAAACGATTTTGAAGTACTTGCAGATCCGCTTAATTGGTCTTCCGTTGATAGGCCCACATTTTCAGTTGCTTGTTGTATCATTACCACATCTAAAAAACAGTTAAGACAAAGATTCACAATAAGGTTTTCACGAAAGGATTTTAAAATGACTTACCATTACCAGCTGATGGTATTACCGGTGAAATAATCGGCGTTGATGTATTGGAAGTATCAAAACCTCCAGCAACTCCTTCCACGCTTTCTCTGCCCAGTACATCAACAACCTTGTAATGGATTTCAGCGGGGGGAATTGCCTTATTTTGGCCAACCCCAGTCTTTTGAGTTTCATCTTTCCAAGTCCGAATGTTTTTCTTGGAAGAAATTTTTAAGTCGAACCATTTTTTCCTTACCTCTGCTTCTGTGCGTTTTTTATCAGCGGTAGAAACAGCATTCACCTATGAACAAAAGCATTTATCGTTCTCACTCTATTGCAAAGGTTAAGGACAAAAAAGTTATCTACAAAACTTACTTTATCGGTTGTTTCCTCCCAAAATTTGTTTTTGTCTTTGGCAGTAACTGCAGCAGAAAATGAACCCAATACAATGGTTCTATTTTCAGATACAGAGTTTACTAATACGTCAAGTTCGTCTTCATTCCAATTTTGATTTCGCTTTCGCTTTGGCATTGCGATTACTTGTTAAACTTAAGGTGTGGTTACACAGAATACGATGAAATTTTTCGTACGTACAGTGACGTAGGTTACGAAACTGTTAGAGGTTATGACGTAAAGCAACGTCACTATCCGCGGCATTCTAGAATACAATCGTTAGGGACTTCCCAAAACAACCAGTAGGAAGCAAAACTGTTAAAGTTTTTATTGTGTGAAAGATATTTTCGTCAACTGCTTACGTCAAAAATCTGATGTAACTTCGTACGACAGCAAATCGGACTGAAATCGCATTTAGTGTAAACAGACCTTTAATTAGCTATTATTTTATCAATTACGCCTATTGCTTATTAGTAAATAATGCCCTTTGGCATTATTTACAGCGGTTTTGTAGGTTTTGTAGCTGAAGTTTCAGCGGTTTTGTAGCTGAAATCCTTCATTCACTTCGGCAACAACGCTGAGTCATACATGCTTTTTTCGTCGCTTTTTCCTGACCTCAAAGCACAGCTGCGAACTGCCTTTTGAAAGCGCATACAAAACGCACAAAAACGCATTACGCGTATATCGACCCTTACGCAATTTGAGCTGTATACCAATTATTTCTTAAATCGGTCGATTGCGTACGCAATGCACTTAAGTAAAGTGCGTAGACAACCCGTTTGGCTGGCTACGCAATTTTGAGCTGTATGCCGCCCCAGGATACGGATTCAATTTTGGATGAGAACCAATGTTTAGTGGGGGGGGGGGGGGGGGGGGGAATTTTAAATTAGGTTGAATGCTTACTAAATAGGCCTACTAAGACTTGAGATTCGAAAACGGCCGTACATAAGTCCTCTGAAAATGTTTAAATGTTTCGCGTCAGGGGCGAGCGTATTCAGAATCTTTTAGGGAAGGGTACGAAATTTCGTTACTTTTTCAAACGTATTTTTTTCCGGCAAAGTTAATTTTAAGCTACTTAAGTAACAAAAACGACTTTAGGGGGGATCGGGGGCATGCTCCCCCGGAAAATTTTTGAAAATTTGCATACTGCAATGGCCATTTAGCGCTTTTTGTACAATTTTCAGGCAAAATTTGTTCATATTTTTGGCCCCTATGAGTGCTTCACCAAATATGAAGCATTTTGTAGGCTACGCACAGTTACGATTATGCGTGCTTAAGGCGACAAGGCGACTAAGGCTTATTGCAATGAAGAGGTTCGAAATTATGGAAAAACTTTATTTATCCAAAGCATTGTTGAAAATGGCTGGTGAAGGGGGATGCATCCCCCACATCTCCCCTGGATCCGCCCCTGACTGGGACATAGCATTTCCAGACTGATGATAGCCGCGTTAGTCAAGATCAAACAACAAAAAAACTTGTTGATGAATCAAGGAAAAAAATATATAACCAATTAGATGATTTGGAACAAAATTCAAGACGAAATTGCATCCTTTTACACGGAATTCCAAAACAGGATGATGAAAACACGGATGACTTGGTTTCGAGATTTATCTCCGAACAATTACATGTGGATTTAGACGATTTTGAAATAGATAGTAAAACCTTTCATGGAATCAAAGCACCCAAGTTCAATCATTATTAAATTTGTGCGACACATTAAACAGTATGTTTACTATCAAAAAAGAAAATTGAAAAACTCCAGTTACCTAATAACTGAATCACTAACATCAAGAAGATAGGAGATCATTAAGAAACTCAAAGATTTACTGAAAATGAAAAAAATAAGTGCCTTTTGGACCAATGATGGTAGAATTGTTTACATGAAAAGTCGAGTGAGTCATAAAGTTGAAGCAAATTCTGCAGCACAACTGAATGAACTTTTTAACCAATAAATGTAAGCCTGGTAGTGATGACCTGCAAGTGTTGATTTATGGGCATATATGCTCTTGAATTGTAAGGTAATCTGTATATTTTTTTGTCATCCTGACTTCGCTGTAGACCTGCTTTACCTGTGTATATGTGTATTTTTTTATTTCCCCCTTTTTTTAGCCTGTGTTGTACCCCATCCATTTGAAATGCCTGCCAAATACCCTTGTGTATTATGTCATAATAAACCTTGTATGATTAACCAAAGATCAATTTGCTGTGACTTGTGTCACAACTGGGTTCATCAAAAATGCACAGGTTTATGTTTAAATAACTTCATATATTTGGATAAATCAGACTTTCCATACTTTTGTGTCAATCGCCATAGTGATATATTTCCATTTCAAAGCTTATCCAATGAAAATTTTAATGATTTCTTCACTTGTAATGGAGAAAATTCTTTTTTGTCATCGCTGCAAAAGCTGCCTGAATACTTCAGTGACTCCCAAAACAGCTATATAACCACCCAAAAATTTCATGAAAAATACTGCATTAATAATGACTTTTTTTTATGTTACATGTAAATATTTGAAGCCTAAATAAGAACTTTGAGAAGCTAGACAGCTAGAGGATGTATTAACTCAAATTTCTAAGCTACCAGATATAATTGCCATATCAGAAACGAAATTAAACAACAAATTAAATTTTAATCTCGAGGAATACAACTATATTCAAAACAACTCAACATCGAAAGCTGGTGGGGTAGGAATGTTTATTAAAGAAAACATTAGCTATAATTTAAGTAAATTTTCTCAATTAAACGTGCTGGATTGCGAAGATCTATGGGTAACTGTCAAAGTCAATAACATTGGAAAAGTCTTCAGAGTGGTACATCGACATCCATCGAACAACTTTGTGCAGTTTCAGACTGCACTAGAATATAATCTTGTAACTCTAAATGAAAAAAATTAAAATACTACATTTGTGGAGATGTCAATATTAACTTACTTGATTATGATATTAAGAGTAATACAAAAGAATATTCTGATATGCTCTTCAGTCTTGGATGTATTCCTATTATTAAATATCCAACTAGAATTAAGGTTATATTTGTAGTTTGTACGAGCATTAGTATTCAAACTTGCAATATTTTGCCAACTATCTGGACTATAATCATGGCTGATTCAAGGGAATATTTGAAATTTCCAGATCTATTGCCAGTGGACCATCCTCGACATTGTCAGCTTTACACAAATGGTGAGTATATAAAAGTTCTGTTGGTACAAGCCAAAAGAAAAAAAGTTTATCATTTTCCCAAACGCAAAAAAGAGTAGGAGGGAACATTGAAAGACCAAAGGTTATCTAAGTCTACTAATCCCAATTGCAGCAACTTGTACTCTGTACTGTGTACATTGTAAAATGCAAACTTAAGAAGCTGAGGCATATTACCATTTACCAGTATGGTACCCTTAAAAAAATTCCAAAACGCAATTATTTGGTACCAGTAGTTAATGACTAACCCTGTGCGACAGCCTAAAAACTAGAACTACTACACTCACTACTAGCATGCATAGGCCTTGCGTTGATTTTTTCTTGAGAAAAGCAAATAGTTAGGGGGCGAGGATTTTTTAAGAACTTAGTTTTTCTATGTACCAGCTGGTTAGCTCAGTTGCTAAGCGCATGCTATCAGTGCGGGAGGTCTGGGGTTCGATTCCTGGGCTGATCAAATCGGCACAGTGTCGCCAACGGCTCGCTACTATTGCGACTTTTCTTAGGAGCTGTATAGCCCAGGTGCCAAGTCGCAGAGATGGGCCCCACCACTCGTTACATGCTTCGGCGTAACACGGTGAGTATGATGAAGATTTGATTTTTAGTTTTCTATGTATCAGGTGTCCCAGAAAAAATGAACCACTTTTTGTTACAGGTTTTCTCAGTAATCATAAACACGAAATTTTTAAAATTCCATACACAGTAATCCAAGTATATTCTTTACACTTTCACACAATACCAGTATCTAAAAAATTGGTTGCAAATTATATGAGTATTGTTAAATCAAAAATGATAGGCTAGTTGAAAAAATGCAGTATCTGATCATGAGCAAAGAGTAGTTTGTTTCAGTCTATTCTCAATGTGACCTCCATATACTACCACAACTAAACAAAGGCGTTTCTTCGAAGAAGAAATGCTCTTGCATCTTTCAGTCTTTCTTTAGATATTATCGGTATCATATGTCTGTTTCAAATATCCAGAGACTTATGATATCACAAAGTGCTTATTAGACCTTTAGCCTACTTGTCTGTATTTGCTGGAGCACCGATATGGCGGGGTACCACAGAGCATCAAATCTTTATAAAAAGTTAAGTTTAAAAAACTGTATTTTAATTATGGAAGCTTCTATTTCACTGGAAAGTTCCGCTTACCAAATTTTGAAAATCGTGGTTGCGTAACCCTTAACTTTTCCTACAGTTCCCATACTGTGAGAATAGAATTATGGGAACCAAAAAAACGGTTACGCAACCTTAATTTTCAAAATTTGATAACCAAAATTTCTGCTGAAATAAACACTTCCATAAATTTTTTGCTGGTACAATACAAACCAATCAATTGGTTAGATTTTTAAATTAAGCTGAGTGAGCATTGATGTACTGAAATATCAACATACTTACTGTATATTATGTTAAGCAAATAATTTTTTTTTGCTTAGCTTATTAAGTCAGTGTAGTCCAACTTAATTATATCGTGAGCCGTAAAAAGCTGCTTACTTATCCTGCAGGCCAATGTTTAAAACAAAGCTTCTCAATTGATTTTGGTCGATGGACCACTATGCCTATTCAGATATCTTCGTCGACCTCAAAAAAGGTGATAAGGTCTCCACTGCAGAAAAGCGCATGACTGGTGTGTGAAGGAGCAAAAAAAAGGTACATCATCTCAGAAAAGCCCACAACTAACCAAATAGAAGGTCTCCACTGCAGAATGACCTGCAAATTGACAATGAAAATACATGTGTGAGCAAAAAAATTTTGAAAAAGCTACATTAAACTCAAGTAACAGGATGTGGACCTCATCTACAGGCCTCAAGGACCCATTGAACAGGACGCCATGGACCCTTAGGGGTCCATCCCCCAGATGAGAAGCACTGGTATAATAGAAGATATTGCTACTTGATATGTCTTACTACGCATAACACAGGACCTTTAAATGACCTTTTGTGTCATTGTTTAATAATAATGATAAATTTCCTAATACTGAACTTATTTAGCCACATTTTTAAACTGCGACACTGCCTGTACCATTGTGTCGTCATAGTCAGAAACTGAAAGGTTTGTATCGTTACTCCTGTTTTGGCATTCTTTTTTTTTTGTGTCTTGCACATGTTGGTAAAAGTGAAAATTATTAGTAACTCACTTTTTCTCAATATCCTTTTTTGAATAAGGTTAGAGGTTAGGTGATTAAAAGTGATCGAGAAGGACTCTATATGACCAAGAGTTTTAAGCAAGCGTGTAAAAGTCTAGTGTTTTATTATTTTGCCTGTTGGCCCCGGCTCCTTGTTGCTGCCGACGTGAAACTGCCCTTCGACTCTCACAATCGCAACAAACTGAAACATAATCTATTGCAATTTGATGAATAAAACACCATATCAATTATAAAACGAAGCAGTACAAGCTGTTCAGGATTAAATTTAAAAATAAAAAACGTAATTGCAGTCAAAAACTACAAAAACAACGACTAAGTAAGTGTTTTCCAACCTAAACATGCAAATCACCAGTAATTCATCGCGAGCCAAAAAATTACTTTGCGAGCCTGCAGTTGGACCACCACCCTGTATTAAGAAATGAATTATTGTTTTTAGTTTTTTTTTTGTTTTCTAGTGTTGTGCACATAATATGCAAGACTGAAGCCGTGCTGGTGAGATGGCAGCAGACTAAGTGACCGTATGGTCTTTTTGCCATCTCCTCACCGTGTGGTTCTGAATGTACACTCACAACTACATTATACAAGTGGCAATGGTTATTTGTGCGAGCCTGTACAAATAAGCGCTTGGTTTCTTTTATTATCCCTTCGCGCTATCCCGGTTTTACAAGGGCGTGACGAAGTAATAAAATAAACCAAAGAGGCAAATGTTATGGGCCGATGAAAATAGTCTCTTCCTATATAATTCGTTTATATGTTGCCACTAGGTGGAATAAATTAATTTAACTGAAAAAAAAAATTGAAATTGAATTGAATTACCTGCATAAGTTTCCTCTGATACTAAATTTTTTGAAACATCACGTTTTATAACTTATCGAATCAAATGGGAATCATTGGCTGACAAAGAGGTACGAACTGCATTTGCAGACAACATTGCACCTAAGTTCAAAGAACTTCCGACCTCTACTGAAGACATTGAAACTGAGTGGTGTTTGTTTCGAATAGCAGTCATTACGTCCGCTACTAACTGTTGTGGACGTAAGCGTGTTGGAGGCACGAAGAGTAGCGAGAAAAGAACTCCTTGGTGGTATCAAGAAGTTATAGAAGCTATTCGTGCGAAAAAAGTGGCCTATAAGGCCTGGCTTGCAAATAAATCATCACTTGAACTTCGTTCGCAGTACTCTGAAGCACGTAAGGCGGCAGCCACAAAAGTTAAACTGTCTAAGGAAAGGGCCTGGAAGGAATTCGGAATAAGGTTAGACGATGATTTCAAAACAGCAAACAAAGTGTTCTGGCAGACCATTCGCGGTTTGCGTGGAAAAAGATCTCGAGCCGCTCTCTTTATCAAAGATTCAAATGGTGTCACTCTGAAAGATCAAGATGCTATTTTGAATCGGTGGGGAGACTACTTTAGTGATCTTTTAAACCCAGTTGATGCTACACCGATACAAATTCACGAGGAACAGGTTGGGGAAGATATTCAGATAACCGAAGCAGATGTAAATGCAGTAATCAAATCATTGAAAACTGGAAAAGCACCTGGTGAGGATGATATCAGACCTGAAATGTTAAAAGCAATGAACATATATGGTGTTCGTTGGCTGACTCGTGTTTGTAAGGTGGCATGTAGTACTGGGCAAGCACCAAAGCAATGGCAAACCAGTGTGATAATACCTATCCACAAGAAAGGAGATAAGAGAAAATGCACCAATTATAGGGGCATATCTCTTATCAGTGTCCCAGATAAGGTCTATGCCAAATGCCTTGAAAAGAAATGCCGTGAAATAGTCGAACCTAAACTAACGAATGCTCACTGTGGCTTTCGTCCTGGCCGAAGCACAATGGATCAGATCTTTGCCTTGCAGCAAATCTTTGAGAAGTCGTGGGAATATGCAAAAGAGGTCAATGCATGTTTTGTTGATCTTGAAAAAGCATATGATCGCATTCCTAGAGACAAGCTTTAGGCGGTGCTGTTGCAGTATGGCATTGATGGCCAGTTACTAAATGCCAGTAAGTCGCTGTACATGCATTCCGAGGTCTGTGTTCGTGTTAACAGTGCAACGACGAAACCTTTCAGAGTAAGTGTGGGACTACGACAAGCATGCTCTCTTTCACCTATTCTGTTCCTTATTATTTGGATAGAATAGTTAAGAAAAGTGAGTGTTGTGGCGGAATAAAGATCGGTGAATGCACTGTACAACGTCTGTTATTTGCAGATGATCTTGTGCTTCTCGACTCTACCCAAAATGGTCTCCAGCAAGCTCTTGACGGGTTTTCGGATGCATGCTCTGTTGCCGGAATGAAAATCAGTTCAACAAAAATAGAAACCATGTGCCTGTCCAGACAACCAAAGCAGTGCTCTCTCCAAATTAATGGAGTACCACTAAAACAGTCAGAGAAATTCAAGTACCTCGGCGTCTCATTCACAAGTGACGGCAGACAAAATAGCGAATTGGATATCCGCATTGGAAAAGCAAGTACAGTAATGCGCCAGCTCCACCGATCTGTGGTACTGAAACGGGAGCTTTGCACCAAGGCAAAGCTATCCATTTTCAGATCGGTCTATGTTCCTATTCTGACTTATGGCCATGAGTGTTGGATCATGAATGAGAAAGTGAGGTCTCGAGTTCAAGCAGCCGAAATGGGATTGTTTTGAAGAATTAGCGGTTTGACCTTGTTGGACAAGGTTAAAAGTGCAGATATTCGTGAATCTCTAAACATCGAAGCGCTGCTTCTCCGACTAGAAAGATCGCAATTGCGTTGGTATGGACATGTGACACGAATGTCCCAGGAAAGAACAGCCAAAAAAACTGCTCTGTTCAACACCGATTGGACGAAGGCCTAGAGGCCGTTTCAGAACTCGATGGTGAGATTACGTAGAAGATCTTAGTTGGTCTCGCCTTGGCATCCCAGCAGAGCATCTATCCTTTGTTGCAGAGGATCGAGATGCTTGGAGGCTCCAACTCGAGCTGCTGCCCCCGCGACCCCCCAAGGATAAGCGGGTCCAGAAAATTGATTGATTGATCATGTTTTATTTGCCAATACTGGCATAATTTGCAACTGAGGTTTTAGATACATTAAGTAAAAGTGTAAAGATTATACTTGGATTACTGTGTATAGAGTTTCAATAACTTTGAGTTTGTAATCACTGGGAAAATACTTGGCAAAGATTGGTTCATTTTTTGGGGACACTTGATATAAGACGCAATTAACGCATGAGTAAATTACTTTTGTCATAAAAAATAAGCAGGCGAAATAACAATAAAATTATCTGTTTTCCTAAACTTCACCGTCGTTTTGGAGTGAGTAGTGCTAAGTTATTTGTGTTCAAAACGAGCGGACACAACGGGTCCCCCGCAGTCTTATGATGCTCTGAAAAAAACTCAGACAAAATAGGGTTTAAAACGATTTTTTAAGGTACCAGTAGCATCGTCGCTGAACACGCGCTGATAGTTTTTTTTTTCGTGAGCATAACATTGCAACAAAACATTACTACGATTTTGCGTTGTACTTTTGAACTGTTTTAGCTACTGTGCATGCATTTGACTTTTAACTCACAGTAGGTATCAAAACACTGCGGGGGCCAGACATTTATGTCGCCCTCTTCAGTGTTAGACTTAAGGGGGCGCTGCCCCCCTGCCTCCGCTGGATCGACGCCTATGCTGGAATGGGTATTGTTTTAGAAAAATGTGTTATTGTCATCATCAACTAATCATGGTCAGATTGAAGTAGCAGATATGCTTACTTGTGGTTTTTAATTGCTAATGTGTTGCAATGCGTATTGTTTAACATTCTCAGCAACATATCAGTCTAGCTATCTTGCTCTGTTTGCCTAATATTGGCCTATAAATGTATGTAATTACTGTTTACATTTCAGTTTTGTCCCGTTCAGAAGGAATGATTGCTATCGATGAAATTGATGATTTACAAATGGATTTGGAAACATTGCTAATTGCAGCTGCTGGTCGAATGAGAAAACTTCAAAATGAAATTAATGTATTGAGTGATGTTGGAGAAGGAAAGAAAGATAAAAAAGTATGTTAGATGTATCGTAACTATCATGTTGTATATACTAAACTACTTGATTATGTTAGACTCTGTTTGTATCAGTATGGTAGGCCTATATCAGATATCAGTATTAAACTTACGTGCCATCATTTAGGTTTATGGCATGCAATTTTTTACCTGTGAATTATATTATAACTTGATTCTTAAGTAAATCTATTTAATTGTAAGGTAATTATTTTAAATGCCCACGTAATGAGCTGATAATGAATTACTGGTAGTCTCTTTCTACCTTTTTTCGATATATGTCTACCTTTTATGATGTTATATTTCAAATATTGATGGTTGAAATTTCACGTAATAACAATTTCAATTGTCTGCTGGTTAAATTGCATTCTGCGCATGACTTGATGAAGTGAGATGTTGTTAGCATAATTCAGTACCGGTATACATAACTTTTTCGTAAAATTCAAAATGCAGAGCTTGCTCAGCTAGGTAAGGCACCAATGTGTAAACTTATTCTGATTGTATAAAAATTTGCATGGATTTTTGTTGTTTGTTTTGTACCCTATATGTATTTTGCAACTAATCTATATGTCATTAATAATGATGCGGAGAAGTATGTGGAATGAAAGTGAGCTAATCTCATTATTTTCAACTGTCAGCCCATTTAATTCAATGACCTAACTTATGTACAGTACCGGGTATCTTTTGCAGCTAATTACTTGTTTACAGTTAAATCTTACAAAAAGACCAATAAGGGGGCACTGTAAAATTTTTTAAAAAATATTTGCTGCTCCTTTGATCTACATTATGCAAGTGCGCGATCGAAAATTTTTGGATATTCCAACCTTGTGTAAAGCTATTTCACAATTCCCCTGTCCACAAGTCCAATTTTGAGGGCTTTTGCTGCCGCGGTTATTGCTTCCATCCAGTTTGTGAATCATAATCCATTTTTGATGTCATGTGATATTGATTATGATGTAGAAACTACAACCAAGAACCACAGACTTGAATATGAAAGTTGGACGTGTGACAGGGCAATTAATAGATTAATTTTAATTAGCCTACCATTGCACCTAAATAAAATATTCTGTTACCGTACATCACACTTTTGATTATGCTTTGCACTGAAAAGCTCAAACTACAACTATTCACGTTGAACTGCGAAATTCCTATACCGTAGCTACTACCCGAAAGCAGAAATTTCAAGCACATTAACGAACATTGCATTTGATCCAACTGTGGTTTCAACTTTATGCAAATAGATCTGCGGTCAGATGGCTAAGTCATGTGGGGACCTTAGTAACACTGGCTTAAATTATGTAGGTCACCCGCCCAAAGTTATTATTTTTTTCACGAATCGGTTTTTACTTATAAACTACGTATACTATTTGTTTCTTGGGTGAAGCGAACTGGACAAGGTGGACAGGCTCTTCTCACTAGATGCTAAGAGTTTTTGATGCACTTCTGTTAATGATGTCTAACGACTCATAACATTTAACAGAAAGATGGTGATTTAAAAAGAACCAAGACTCAAGAAGATCGTCCACTGAAAAAATTGAAGACATCTGATTCTCCATCTCACATGAAACAGCCGCTTTCAGGATCCTCAGGCAGCAGTGTTGGCAAGCCAAAAGCTAAGAGCACTCCTGTACGCAATGTTGTTGTTTTTGCATAGTGACTGAAAAGGCACGCTTTTAGGGATGTGCCGGATAGCAAATTTGCCGGATACGGATATCCGGCAAATCTAACTTGCCGAATATCTGGTATCCGGCCGGATGCGGGATGGTAGCACTAAGCCAAAATTAATGTTTTGATGGTTTTTGTCCACGCTATCGTTTTGCTCTACTAGCAAGCCATGAAACTATTGCATGCAATAGTACTACTTTTGTGCAGCAACACCTTTTCAACGCTGGGCCTCATTTTTTGGGTAAGAAGAATTCAGTTAAACGTGTGGATTTTGGTCAAGGAAGTGCCGAAAATCGGACGCCAAGTCGGTCGGCCGACATAGGCGTTTACTCCGCGGGAGCAGGAGAAATGCTCCTCGGGTCTAATACCGAAGGGGGCGACATATGCCTGGCCTACGGGGTGTTTTCATTATTATATTAAAAGTTGACTGCATGCACGCTGCACAGTAGCTAAAACAGTGCATAAATGTTAGCATTGTTTTGACAAATTTTTGCGCTCATGCTGTGAATAAAGCGAGAAGAAAACTCTCATCAAGCGTGTAGCCTGCGTCAGCGGCGTGCTCTTACGAGTAATGCAATCAAGTTAAAATTACCACACAGTGTGTTGATTTTTGCGGTTTTGCACTTGTGAACAATTTGTGGTACCCATCGAAAAGGAAATTTCAAAAAAGATCAAATCTTCATTATGCTCGCGTTAGGCTATTACGCCGAAGCATGTAACAAATGGCGGAGCCCATCTCTGCGCATGTGCAACACAATTTCAAACCCCGAAAAAAACAACAACGTCGCAACGGTGGCGAGCCTCCCTCACCGATAGCGTTGTCTTTAATCACTACGCTAAGCGGTCGGTAAAAGGCAAGTAAAAATTTGAATTTTGACATCATTAAAGCTGCTAAAAAACGCAAGATTTATAGTGTATAAATACCATATTGCCTTAAAATTACTGCGAAAAAGCGATCCTGCGATAAATCAAATCCACACAAAATTTACAAGCAGAAACACTTCCATTACAATGCTACTGGTACCGTGAAACGTCGTTTTTTGAACGTAGAAAACAAAGTTTCTGCAAAAATTCTCTCCCCCTGCTGTTTGCCTTCGAGAAAAAGTTGGCACCTATGTCGGCCGCTCATTTCATATTTTTTTTTTATTTTGAACAAAAGACGATCATGCTAGTCACATGACAGAAGGTAGGCTTTTAAACGTAAATTATTTGCATGGTCTTTACGGATGAAGCAACGGTGGTGGTCATCGAACTTATGCCGTCTCGGTTTAAAGCGGATTGGGGACTGCCTTGCTGCTACACCATCGAAGTGGCTTTCCTGACGACAAAACTCACAACGCCAGGCGAAAAAAAACTTCTAAATTAAATTTAAATCCACTTCTTGCAAAAAATTATCAACATAGTCTATGGTTTGGACTCGGTTCTATTTTTCGTGGAGAGTCTAAACAAAATTAACGTTTTCAAACTTGCACCAAATTTTTTCACATAGATCGAAAAGTTAAATTTTGTTTTTACTAGATCTACTCTACGCAATTTTACTGAACTTTAAAAATACTTGGTATCCGACCGGATGGAAAAGCACCATCCGGCCGGATACCGGATACCTCAAAATGCGCCGGATAGTGCCCGATATCTATCCGGTATCCGGCACATCTCTACACGCTCTTGAGCTGTGGTTGATTGTTGTGGTAGACCTTGGTTCAGGCTGAATCTACGCAATTGACCGTGCAATGTTAATTCGGTATAAAATTAGCTCAGAAATCAGTTTTTTAAGTTAAGGATGTGTATGCTTACGCAAATGTGTCAACGGGCTTGTGTTGATTTGCCACCACCCAGCTACTGTGACTTAGTAAGCATTTTTGTAAAATGACTTCATGAATATCTTTGTTTGCAATGTTTTGCTTTAACGTTGCACGTGGTGCAAGATATTCAAAATACAGATTGCACACCTGCTAAACTAGCCATAATGGTTATGTTTAGTCTAAAGTGAGCAGGCGCCAGGCACGCTTAAGATTCATGTAGACTTCAAATTTCAAAGTACACTACTTGTAAGTGATACGTTTTTGGTTAAAATAAATCGGCTTTTTACGTAGTTCTGAAGCAATTTTTTCAAAGATTTAAGAAAGTGTTATAATTTTCGCTTTCTTGGTGAGATTTTTTCAGCATGTGATATTCAAAACTGCTTATGCTTTGTTCAGTTGAAAATCACTGAGCCAAATATTGAAGACGATCAGCAGCAACTTTATCCTCCTACTCGCGTGCCTGTCCATGAAGCTCCCAGTAAATTTTGGCAGTCAGTCGAGCCTTATTGCCAACCAATTCAACACGAAACTATTAAAATGCTCGAACAGATGTATCACTCACAACAGGATAATGAGGAATACTTCAAGGTAAGTTTACTCCGGTGTATCTCATTTGCTTCGAGTCAAAGATACCCATTGCATTACCCATTACCAATGTGTTTAAGAAAACTGTTTTCTTGCAGTCCAAACTGCAATTTTGTCCGAAATTTGATAAGAGCCAGAGACTTTTTATTATGTCCACAGCTCTAAACCTTTTGCAGTATTTTGGCTGGGTGTTTGTTGGTTCTGTTGGAGTTCGAGTTTGTTTTAGGCAGTAGCACGATACTGAGTCTCGATCACACCGATGTAAGAGCCAGAAGAGAGAATGGTATATTTTAAGCAAGCACGCGAATTTATATTGCTAGCAAAAAAAAAAAACAGAATACAAGCATTGCCACGTTGGATTGCTGGAAATCACACCTTCTATTTCGGAAAAACCTGCCTGTTCCAGGACGGAGGAGGAGATGATAAACAAATAACGGAAAACGTGTGAAAAGATTGGAAAAAGATAAAAAATCGCACTATCGATGAAACATGTTGAGAAACAGCCAGATTTCGTATGCGAAATAGATTGCACGACGTCCAGCAACGTCCAACGAGCACGTAATCGCCACAGTTCTTTTTGCTATTCAATTCCAATTCACATATTAATTTAAAGACAAGTTTTTCCCGCTACTTGACTCCGTAAATTTTAAAGATGGAACTGAATAAGACGAATTTTTTTGCCATTAATGATAGGTTATTCTTGGGCCGAAGAAGAGCTGGAGCAGTCATAGATGACCAACAGCTATAAATACGAAACTCGTATGTTCTGATAAATAACGCATTGAAGCTGCGTATGGTTTCACCTTTTCTTAATTCTTAACCTGGAATTTACAGAAGACTCGGTGAAAAATGTTGTTTGTAGTCCTGCAGTGCGGTGTTTGTCTTTTTTTCTAAGGACTTATGCTACTCCGACCAAAATATCGAATCATTGTTATAATTAAGCCCACTGTGCTCCCCTGCAACGTGTGAAAACCTGCGTCGTTGTTTGACATTTTGTAAAATAAATTAGCAGCACCACAACAATCTGGTGATAAAGATTTCTATTCAATGACTAGAGTATTATTTCCACGCAAACTTAGTGTGTTATATAGCTAAAAAGACAAATAAAGCATCCCAGCGAAATTCATTCTATCACTGCCAATTAGTTTGCAATAGTTTTTGACTGTAATAGATTTTCCATCTTGTATTTTCTTAAGATTCCTGAGCTGGGCATTCCATTCAGTGAGCGTTGGTCAATTGAGGACATGAGAGAGGAACAGCGTGAAGGAAATCGTGCCAACATGAACAAGTTCGATAAAAACGACGAATCAGTGCAAAACATCATGAAAAAAGCCGCAGAGTCAATGCAAGTAGCAATCAGATTGATAATTGTACCATATCGTATTATTTTAGGGTTGAAAGATGGTTAGCAGAATGTTTCGTAACTGATCGACCCAACTCTAAACTTAACTCAAGCCCCTAGCCCTACTCTTTAGGGCCTTTACCCGGTCTTGTCGCCGAGTTATCCCACGACGAAAAGTCCTGTTTCGTGAATGATTCGCATTGTTTTTTTTTTTTTGACGAAAACTCTTATTTAACTAATAATGTAATTCTAAAAGTTACCAGTACTTTTATTTTTTACACGATAATTGTTTTTTAGTGAGTCAAAGGACGCCACTCCTTTTAGTTCGCTAACTCAGAGATTAGTATCAGCATTTGTTGAAGAAAACATTATGTTGCCACCGGATAGTTCTGCAACGATGATTGAAGCAGGTACAAGTATAAAGTTGAAACAACTTGCTGGGCTTTGTGGTAAAGTTTCACTTGTGATCTTCACCGCTTTAAGCTTCTACGTCAAATTTCCTGACGCTAACTTCGTGTTAACTAGCACTTGATAATCTTGCTCATCTGAAAAATAATGTAGCTAGTTAAGATGCTTTTTGCAGCCAAATCAAGTGACAACGCAACGAAGGGAGAGAGTAGTGTTCCGGTGAAAACTCCAAAACCTTTATCTACTGCTCATGCTCACAAACTGGAAAGCCGAATCAAAATGGAACTGATTGAACAAGGTGTAAAATCGTCAAAATAATGTTTTGTATTGGCAACTTAATTTTGCTCGCGATCATATGGAATTAGAAAACAAAATATATTAACGTTTTGCTCATCCTGAAATTCAAAACACTTGTTTAAAAAAATCGGCAGCTGGACTTCGTGAGCTGAAACGTCGTTTTTGCGATGGCCATGATTTAATCTTACCTTATTGGTTCAACTCTATTCCTGTTTTCAATTTCCTTGAAGTAAATAGTTTTAATTCTATCGCTTGCTTGTTGTGAATCAAAGCTGTGCAGAAAAAATTAGAAATGACAACTGCTGTGCTGAGCAAATCTACTGTTATCCCGTTGCACGATCGGGATGAAAGATAGTGAAACAAAAGTGGAAAGAAATTAATTTAGGCTCATCAGGAGAGTTATAAAATCACGGTTTTGTAGCTGTCTTCAAAAAAAGCTAGGAACCCAACTCAATTCACAAGGAAATGTAAAAGGCAATTTAAAAGATACAAATGAGCCAATTGGCCTTGCCATCATTAAAATTTCTTGTATTGCAAAGTCCCTATTCGCAATTTCTTAGTTTAGGTGTACAATTCCTTCGTTTTATATTAGCTTTTGTATGATTTAAGTTAGCTTAGGACAAAATACCAATACCGCCCACGATTAAAAAGACGGTGACAATGCGGCTAAGACAACATCGAAGCATTATGCAAGCAATCACCGCCCAATGCTGCTAAAAATGCTACTATTAAACTTTGTGCTTAGGTATTTTGGAGCCAGATAGTGTTGGGAGTAAAGATGAAGATGAAATTCTGAACGAATTAAAAAACTGCCAGCAGGAACTGCGAGCGGTTTCTAAACAAAATCGAGACGTGCTTAAGCAATTGCTACAAGTTGCCAAAGATGAACTGAAAAAACAGGAGGTTCGAAAAAAGCTTGATGCCGCAAATACTGAAGTGAGTGCATGATGTACGTTGATAAGGTGTGTTAAACTGTTGCAAGCTTATTACTCCCAAGTCCATACGTAGTAGTTCATTTAGATTCTTAGAACCGGGCCGAATTAATTATTGGAATATATTAGTCCACAACCGGCCGTTAGCTCAGTTGCTAAGCGCACGGGCTATCGGTGCGGGAGGTCTGGGTTTCCATTACCGGGCCGGTCAAATCAGCACAGTGTCGATAACGGCTCGCCACCGCTGAAACGTTTCTTCGGAGCTGTGTAGTGTGTAGCCCAGGCACTAAGTCGCGGAGATGAGCCCCGCCACTCGTTATACGCTTCGACGTATTAACGCGAGTATAGTAAGGATTTGTTTGATTTTGATTTGACGCATTAGTCCCGTCGCTGCAACATTTTGGCTGATGAAAAGTCCCAAAAATGAACGTACAATTTTCTTTTAACCTCGTAGGGTTTGCTGATTTTAAAACTGATAAAAAAACATTTTATTGAAAAAAAGGTTCCCCGAAGATTAAAATGGAGCCAAGTACTCATTACGCGTACGGTTATTAAAATCACACCAAAAGGGTGAAGCAAAAATCGTTGCCGCAGTAAAGCAAAATTGGAGAAATACCAAAAACGTGAAAATTCTTTCGTCAAAAGACGCGAGACACCGCCAGTTCTTAAAAATACTTTGTTTGATGGACAGCTTGTTTTAGTGTACTATGCAGATAGGCTATTAGGTAAGCTAATTGATCAAATTTCATTGCGATATCGTAATTTAATTATTCGTGCTCCATTCTTTGAAACAGTGAAAATTAGGCCTACAAAACTCGCTGATGATTTTATCAATTAGGCTGCGCGATTATGGATGTGATTCTTTTAGGTGTTTGGATGCGTAATTTGGAAGAAAAACCGTTCGATTCGGTTGCCATCCCTAATCACTATCTTTGTTTTTTTTTATAAAGCTTTAGCCCAGTCATTACAACGTTTTTTTTTACCGTGATACACTATCGATTCGGGTGCTGATACCACAGTATATTTAGCTTATGAAGTAGGCTCCCTCCTGCAAAAACAGTTGTGACGTGTGTTTAAGAAGAAAACTCGCAAATTCATGGAACTCTTGGTAAGCGCTGACGCTACGACGATTTCGAAAGACGAAGAGTTTTTTTTATTTACTTTTTGCAAGACGTTGATAAAGCTGTAGGAGCGTCATAAAAGCTGAAATAGCAAAAAAGCTGCAAAAATCTTTTAAATTTTGAACTTTCCTTCTCATTTACGTGGTATTTCTTATCTTACGCTAAAGAATTCTGATTCCTACTGCTTTAATCTTGCTGTTTAGCAGTTAAGATTTGGAGTTTGGTCAGAGGTGCAGTTGCTTCGAAACCAAGACATTAAACTGACTCAAAGATTTAAAGAGTGAAAAGTTACAACAATGCTTAAAACATTTCTTTCAAGCATTGCTTTGGCGTAAGATAAGAAATGAAGCGTAAATAAGAAAACTTCATGCCGTGTTTCCCCGGAAAATGAGACAGGGTCTTATTTTAATTTTCTTTCGAAAAGTAACGCCAGGGCTTATTATAGGGGATTATCATTATTCAACTAATCTATTCGTTAAGCTGGACCTACTATTTATTCTAAATTCCCACCATAACTTTTCAAGCAGTAAAAGTATACTCGAGGACGAAAAAAATCGCCCTATCGCCGAGATCTTTTAGGGTAGGGCTTTTATTAAAATCATTTTTAAAATTCGTGCTAGGTCTTATTTTCGGGGAAACACGGTAGTTGGAAAAATTTTTGCAGCTTTTTTTCTCTATTTCCGCTTTTATTATGCCCTTAGAGCTTTCATTTCTTGTAAAAAGTGTATAAAAACTGCTTATTTCTGAAATCGTTGTTGCGTCTGCTCTTCCGAAGAGCACCGTGAGATTCGAGAGAATTTTTTTTCGTGGGCACACGTCACAATAGTTTTTGTAGGAGTGAGCCTATACTGTACTGTGCTGACACCATGATCCACAAACGTTTTGTAAACAATACTAATCATAGAATACACCTAATTTTCTTACAGTGCGGTGAACTAACCACCGTCCTAGTCCTGATAATAATTGATCATGTTAGACAACTGGCATCTTGTACATAAAGAGTAGCAAATCGACGAGCTCTGCACTCATCACGATCATTTGCCTTGATGGACGTAACTACGCCGAAAAATGTAAATGTTATGCATCAGGCTAAAACTTTCTACTCAAAGGAGTAAACTTATCGTGAACCGCGTGAAAAATGCAATGATTGGCAGGATCTCTTGGTGGCTGATATTTTTATTCCCGCAACGGAATGCTCTTTGCAATATGCCTCAACCATCAAGGTATGCATTTTCATTTAACAAATCGACAACCTGTGACCCACCGAAATTGCTTCCGTGATCCATCTGAAGGGTCATGATCATATATTTAAAAATCGTTGCCATAGCCAATATCATCATCGGTTTCTTGCGTTGCTTTGACGAAAACTAAATTACCGATTAGTCACTGCTTGCTTGTTTTTCAGGTAATGGAACAATATCGAAGAGTGCATTTGGCGAGACAGAAAAAGCGTACTCTGATGAAAAAAGAAAAAGACGCGGCATGGAGGGCGTTACGTGAAAGAGATTCTCTGCTTAAGCAATTGGAATGAGAAGTTTTTTTTTTGAAATGAAATGAGCAGGGAAAGCTTGGACCGAAGTGATGAGAAGAATTGCCGTAGATAAGAAGGAAAAGTTGCGGTGGAATATCTCGCCCTTAATTTATTGCCGAGGCCGTTACCTTGCCATGGACGCTTAATTTTGTCAGGTCTATAAACATCGAATAAAACTCAGTTGAACATTAATCTGCAAAAGGAGAACAGTGGGTTTGCAGAAAACTTTCTTTTGTTGATAAAGCATGCTTCGTGGATCATTTTTTATTGAATTTAGCTTGTTCTGTCATCTTGAAGAGATGTTTCAAAAAGTGTTTGCTAGGGTTGTTCAAAAAAATGTTTTTTTCGAAATCTTAATATTAGTCCCTTAATTTGTTAGGTTGGTCATAAAAACCCCACATACCAAATTTTAGCGCATTTGGTTCAGTAGTTACGGAGGGCAAATATTCTAAACTTACCATTTGTGGAGGCATATTTGTCTGATTTCATTTGATCAAGCCATGGCATAAATTTGCTTTGAAGATAATAACATCTTACCAAGAGTTGATTATGAACCGTTTTGCTACCAGATGTTCGGCGGAAATTAAAATTATGCAATTTTATTTCTCGCCTAATCAGGCATGCGTTCAGCGCTTGCAGATGTAACAACAGAATATTATTAGATGATATCTTGAAGAGAAAGCAAATAGTGATGCTTTTGCTCGATTAAGGTTAAGATCAGTATGAATTTGAGGGATAATCGGAAGTTTATTGATCTTGGTATTTTTACAGGATTGTTTTGAGTAGAGATGTGTTGGAGTTAGACCACTGTCCACTATAAATTTTGCAACTGATATTTGCTAAAATGACATCATCTCGCTTTAAAGATGTTTTATTACCAATCATTGGTAAAGCTAGAGCAGAAGAGTTTTCCCAGCTAAGACTCCCAACAAGTCTGGAGGTTTTCCAACGGTACATTTGCTTGTTTAAAATTGTCAAAACAACTATGAGTAGAGCAGCAAATTCAACATCCCTTGAAGTTATAAATTTGTGGAAGAAAATGGCAGACGGGTCTACTTCGAATTATACTTGTTATAAAACTTCAAAATCAGTTAAGAGTAAATTACAAAACATGTGGAATCAATATGATCGCATCACATTAAGCGCACGTCCGGGACGGAAACGTAGTATTAAAGCAATTGCACAAGAACAATATTTCAAAAATCAACTCCATGCTTTGTTTGATACATCAAAACCTGATGCCAAAGAACACTTGAAAGATGAAGATTTTTCATATTTCTGCAAGACCAACGAGGACCAAGAAAGTTCACTTTTGGCAAGAAAGACATGGAGTTGGAAAGACGTCTATCTCGTAAAAGGCACACGGATGAAGCATTTGATCCAAGAAAACGCGAATGTGATGAAGAAAAAGAAAGAGCATTGGAAGCAATTGATTTCGTTGATATTAGTGATAGTGATGCTTCAAGTTCTCTTCGCGAAGCTGAAGAAGAAATCCCAGAGACTGGTGCATCCTCCAAAAATACCTTTATCACTCTCAATGTGCCAAGAATTACTTCTATACCACAAGGTGTTGCAGCTGCAGACAGACATAAAGTGTCTAGCAATGCTCTGAATGATGTTGTGACTGGTTTAATCAAAGACGGTGGAGATGATGTGAATGACTTCATTACAAGCGCAAGGACCACACGAAGAGCTCGCCAGACCGCACGCAGCAATGAATTTGAACACACAAAGAACAAGTTTTCATCCAATTTGAGAGATTGTTTTTTCTCTATACACTGGGATGAAAAGTTGCTAAAACAAGGCGACGACTATAAACCGAAACAGCACATTGCGACACTTTCAAGCCGCGGAAATGACATCAAACTCTTAGGAACGACTCGCTTAGAGAGTGGAAGCGGTCTCAATCAAGCAAATGCAATTAAAAACATGCTTGACGAATGGGACATTCAGGAGCTGTGCTTAGGAATGTGTTTTGATACCACAGCGTCCAATACGGGAAAATTTAGTTGCGTATGTATCTTGCTGGAAGCTATTTTGGACCATCCATTGCTGTGGACTGCCTGCCGTCACCATGTGTTGAAAGTAATTCTGTCAAATGTAGTAAAGTTATATATGGCCCATCTGTTGGTCCGAAAACTAATTGCTTTAACCCTAGAACTCCCAAAGGGGTCAATTGACCCTTTTCACTTTGTTTTTTCTAAAATAAACAAAACACACATAACATAGAAAGTTGAGACTTTTTGACTTCTCTTTATTTTGATTATTACACACTACAATTGAATAACGCAAAAATTTGATGAAAAAAAATTACATTTATGTCCAGTTTTACGTCAACTACCAAAGGGGTCAATTGACCCCCACGGCTACTTCCTTGCATGAAACTCCAGACTATTCCAAATTAATGCATTCTTTGCACATTGATGTTGAGCATATGCCGCAAACATAGAGAGAGCAGTTTCCACACTTCGTGCGAGTTTTGTTGGAATTGCAAATCCGGCACTTGGTTCTTTTATTCGGTGGTAGATCTACATCAGCAGCTCCATCGCGAACTCGTTTCAATCGAAGTACATGGGGCATTTCACGCCGATGACTCCGTTCTGGAGCGCAAAGCTCTTCTCCCAACTTGATTAAAAATTGACGTCGGTTTTGGACAGACAAGGTAATATCTTTACATATAATGTGCGTATTCAGAGACACAATATCCAGCAGATTGAAAAATGCTGCCAAAAGCCATCTCCGAGATGAAGCTTTAGTAGAATAGGACCGAAGCATTTCATCTGCAGTGTCAACTCTGCCCTTGTTTTTGTTGTAGTCCAAAATTGCTTTTGGCTTTCTCTTCTCCCCCTCATCAACTTCTACTGCCTTATGTTCAGAGGAAAGCAAGAACACTACCTTGTTTTTTTTGGCTTTGTAGCTGAGCATCATGATGCACTCTGGTGGCAAAGTAAAGAAAAACTTAGAGGAATAAAGAACAGCATCTTTTTCAAAGCGGATTTCATTCGGAATTTCTCTTCGATGCCCTCTTATGGTACCCACAATTGTTGTATGTTGTTGCAAAAGTTTTTTTGCAAGAGACAAGGATGTAAAAAAATTGTCACAAGTTACATTCAGACCTGCATTTCGGTAAGGCTCCAATAACGACAAAGTCACAAATTCACCAAGCCCAGTCGAAACTCGATCTTCTTCTTTGCCGACGTAAGGGAAAGCTCGTAAAACGTAGTACGTTGTGGCATCACAAAGCATCCAGAATTTTATCCCAAATTTTGCTGGTTTTTGGGGTATATACTGAATAAATGGACACCTAAAAATCATAAGTAGCATTATAAAGTTTTGTTTTTGTACAAAAAAGTCATTTGTATAAAGATTGACACTGAACAACTAATGCGCAAGACGATGATAACAATAAATTGTTTATTGAAACTGCGGACTAACCTCGATCGACATGGGAAAAGCTGCTCATCCACTGTTACATCAGCATGAGGAAAATACGACTTCTGGCAATTATCCATTATTGAATTCCATAATTCTCGAATTGCAGCAAACTTGTCCGTTCTTCGGCGAATTGGTCAGGAGTTTTTATCGTCAAATCGAATATATCTGAGAATAGACTGAAACTTATTTCTTGACATTGTTTCACGAAAGACAGGTCGCCCATGTTCTGATTCCCAAAAGCTTGATAGTGGCTCGTTTCTTCCTTTGAGTACTCCACGAAGAAGACAAAGCCCAATAAATGCATCTAATTCTTGCTTAGAGATGGAAAATGTAATATTTCCCTGCCTAAGAGCTTCAGCCTTTGTGAAGCGTAAAATGCATTCGAAGTTTTGGTGGCCCCACAGCTCTTTGAAAACATCAAGTACCGTATCAACTCTAGCAAGAATAAATTGTTTTGTTCCTGGTCTGGTTCGCATAATGTTACGCCTGCTTGTCCTACCATCGGCATTCGGCGGTCGATTTTCCCAAACAGTTCCGTCCCTGCTCAATATGTTTTCGCAATTACTGTTTGATGGGTGAAGATTTTCGCTTTCCAGAGATTTATCTTCAGCACACTCAGCCTCATCATGTTGAGAGCTGTTCTCTTGTTCTGTTATAATAAAGTTGTTTTCTTCAAAATCTTCTTCGTCAGAATCAACATCTGCAGCAAGCTCCGTCAAAACTTCTCTAGGATCATAAGTTTTGTCATCTTGAAATATATTCGACATGCTGGCCTAGGTCGTGCTACAACAGTTTCTAAAAGCTAAAGGAAACTCAATTTATGTTCAAGTTAGATTAGTTTTTAATGTTTAGCTTATAATGAAATGTTTAGCTTCACCAACATGGTCTAACCTAAAATGCCCGAAAACTGCACACATGCGACACCATAGCTGTTGACATGGTCAATGCAGATTTACTATTTTGTCACTACCCTGAATGCTCCCCTTCCTGTCTTATGTGAGAATCAATCTCTATCTATCACTTCCTGTAGGCAATTGCAGGAATCTGTTGTTTATAAATTATTTTCCTTTGTACGACCTATAGCCACTTCCACGACCTGCAAACCTTCTTTTTTATAACTTTTTTATTTAGATATAAAGCAGCAATTCCGTCTAAAGTGCTAATTAAATATTGTTTGATCACGTAATTGAATTCCTTTGTTACAAACAGATTTCAGATACCACTAAATTAGGATTATTTCAACATCAAAGTGCTAAAGCAATTGTTTTCAAGTAATATTAGGTGCTAGGGTCAATTGACCCCTTTGGTAGTTCTTGAAGAAAAAATATCCGGTAATTCTAGGGTTAATACACTAAGTCATAAGTGGCGTGCGTTGGATTTGCAAAAAGAAACCTCTCACATGAATGTTGGTAAAAACATTTTAGAAGAACATGTTACGGCGGCCAGATCATGCCTCAAAATGTTTGCCCTCCGTAACTACTGAACCGAATGAGCTAAAATTTTGTATGTGGTTTTTTTATGACCAACTTATCAATTTGAGAGGGTAATTCGAAGATTTTGAAAAAGAAATGTTTTTTTAAACAATCCTGGTGTTTACTTATTCGGAACAGCAGATATGGCTTTCCTTTAATTTTAACTTTCAGGTTGAAAAATGACATTGCTATTTTCGGTACCATGGAATAGGCCAGTGGTTCTCCACCTTTTCCGAGTCGTGGCTCCCTTGACTGTGACTCTGACAGACCGTGGGCCCCTGAGTATAATTTCAGAAAAAGTGAAAATTGAGCGACTATAGCCTACTCTAAAAAATACACACAATAGCCTGAAGTAAAAATTCAGAAGCGTCAAAAGTCGGTGAGTACAAAAGCAACGATACCGACTGAGCAAATCTAGCATAAGGGTATGGACCTTGTAACTAGCTGTTGATACTATTTCCAATTTTCCGTGAAAATTTCTGCTAGAATATAGCTTTTTAATTGTATTGTCAACACTTATTTTCACTCCTCGGAACATATTTCACTACAACTTTAAAATGTATGCATCGACCGCCGAACTTTCAAAAATGACAAGCAATTAACCTTAGCTACAACCGCATTGATACAACCATGGCGCAACTAGAGATTTAAAAAAAACGTTTTTTTTCGCTTGTTTTTTTCCGTTTTTTTTTTTTTTTTTGTATTTTTTTGTCTTTGCAGTTGACAAAAACAAAAAAAGGTTGTTTTTAAAATAAAACAAGGCAATCAGCGTCAAATCGCACGACTAACATGACACAGTATCGCACATGTCATTATACTGGTGTCCATAAGTTATTGCTACAATTTCAGAAATTCGCCACAGTCTTCCTTTTTAAGATATTTTCAATCGGTTTGTTTGATAGTAAAGGAAAATGCTTCAAGTTTACGTAGATGATTTAGTATACTTCTGCATGTGCACCATCAGTCGCACGTAGGATATCCAATCGATATTTAATTTCTAGCCATGTTCTTGCTAACATATCCACAGTAACTGTATCTAGTGCTTCAATTATTCGTTGTTGCAAATCACTAACGTCTCTGACTTGGTTCGGTAAACTATTTCCTTTACATAGCCCCACAGGAAAAAATCCAATGGTATGATATCAGGGGAACGTGGCGGCCATGGAATTGGACCATCACGTCCAATCCATCTTTCTGGAAATGTGTCATTCAACAGTTGACGAACTGCAAGACCCCAATGAGGGGATGCACCATCTTGGTGGAAAGTCACTTGTGGTCAAGGGTGGAAACCTAAACCTGAAAACCCGGTTTTGAAGGAAATTTTGGAAACCCAAACTGACACCACTCAGCCAAATTTTTGAAAACCTGAACTTAAACCGAAACCGTTTTTTCTTGAAACGTCAAAACCGAAACTAAAACCTGTTCAGAATTTTCTAAGGTTTTGGGTTTTAAAAATCGTCCTCACCATGATTACCAGAACAGTTCCTTTAATGCTGAGCGTCAAATAAAAAAGCTGTGGATACTAATTTTTGAGTCTTTGGTTTCACCTGACTCGGAATTATACCCAAGTCGACAACTTCTGAAGCAATTGCTCTCCTCACTTGGCCATCTGACTTGCTTCTTATCATCGCAATACAATAAAAACGCTAAAAAGTAGAGCACTTAAAAAATTCGTATTCAAAACAAAATAGCTTTTTTGGACGAAACTGAAACCCAGAAACCGATGTTGTGCGTAAGCAAAACTAAAACCGAAACCTATTTTTCAAGAGCCGTGAAACCAAAACTGAAACCTGACATCTGAGTTTCAACACACCGAAACTGACACCCTAACGCGAAGTAGCCAGGTTTCCACCCTTGCACTATTAAAGCTGTGGTGACACATATTCTGTCAAAAGGTCGAGGTAAATTTGAGCTGTAATTGATTTCTCAGCAAAGGAAAACGGACCAATAATTTTATCGTGCATGATTCCACACCACACATTTAGTTTAAGGGAGTCTCGTTTAAGCTCGTAGGTTTCATGCGGATTCTGCGAGCCCCATGTTCTTGAGTTTTGTCTATTTATTAATCCAGAAACGTGGAACTTTGACTCGTCACTAAAACAAACACGTTTCAAAAATCCTGGGTCTGAATCTAATCTATGTAGCATCGTCACTGCAAATTCTTTTCGTCGTGGCTTATCTTCTGGCTTAAGGGGGCTTGCAGTAACTGCACTTCACTGTATATGCATGAAGTCGCAAATTTCTATGCAAAACTTTGTGAATAGTGGAGCGTGGGATCGGCAATTGGGTAGAAGCCTGCGAATAGTCTTTGTAGGGTTTCTGGTATATGCCACTCGTGTAGGGCTGTACCTACAGTCTTGAATTCTGTATAGAGACTCACCTCGGAAAACACGTAGTCTTTTATAATAACGATCCAAGATCCTCTCTTCAGTTAATAGTTGACTTTTCAATATCAACCAACTTCACTTAGTAGTATCCGTAATCAGAGACTAAGCAACTATTCAGGCTTCGGATTCAAGTCTTGAGTTTCGTCAATCTTCAATTAATCTCAATAGTCCTCTTCTCAATTAACCAAATGCACAATTAATTTAGATATACTAGATATAGCAGTTTCTGCAACATAGAACAACAACAACTTCCAAATTACCTTTCTGTAGACCTTTTCCCGCCATTAGACTGCGAAAAATCATGAATCCGGTGGGGATTCCCCAGAAGGTTTACTGTATGGTACATAATGTATGAAGGGACTCCGTTGTAGTGATGCAGATCACTACAGACTTCCCCCCTCAAAATGGAATGGAACACAAACACTAGCCATTGTAAAAATCATAACAAAGGAGGACATCAGATCAAAGTATGAACAAACTAAGTGATCAACAATAGCCTTAAAGACATGAAGAGAACATCCAGCAAGGTTTCAAGAGCACTTGGCTGCAGTCTGTAAAAAAAATCTAAAGCACCAAACAGAAGTGAATAAATGATGTTGCAGTGACAATATAATAATCATTCTATAAAACATGGAGTAAGGATGGAAGTGGACCAAACCATCCTTAGCAAGGGAGGGTACACTATATATTCCAAAATCACAAATATGCATACAAAGGGATGGAAGTATTTGAGCTTATCAAAAGTTATGTCCAGTAACAAAAGGTAATCTCAAATGGGAAACTTCTATAAGGTTTCAAGGCGACATCATAAAACACAAAAAGTATAAGTACCAGAGAATTCACAGTAAGCATGTGATGACACACTGTTAACTACTGCCAGTGAAGCTTGCATTAAAAGCAGGAAGCAATAAGATCAAGAATTTATAGCATTACTCATGGCAGACCTGGCAATATGAAAAAAAATTATTATTTACAAATACTGTATATACAGGGCCAAGATAAGCATTCTTCATGCTTGAACCTCAAAAACAGAAAACAGCAAAATGAACGAAAACAGCAGATGAAGCAAAATATGTCAAACATAACACGCACATTCAATACACAACATAATCTTGGTAACGCTGTGGTGGAGGGGCATGACGTAGGTTGTAAGTGGAGGAATAATGTTGAGAATCAGAATGTCTGTGGGGTAGTGTAGGTTCGGTAAAGGGGAAAGAGTGAAGAAAATGAGGAGGTGGCAAGGTATAAGCAGGTTTGACATTATTAATGGCAACTGAGTACAACTGATTGTGTCGTAAAACATTAAAAGTGGAATCAGTTCTAGACATGACAAGGAACGGTCCATCATAACTTGGAGTGAGGTTTGGCTTGATTGGATCCACTTTAATATAGACATGTGAACAGGAGCTCAAGGAATCAGGAAGATGAACACGATTGGACTGGCACACACGTGTGCTGATAGGCTTGCAGGAATTAGCAAATTGTCTCATAGATGTTAAAACATCATCGAAAGGTGCGGAGGCGGGCTGAGGGGTGTCAAAGCAGAGGTCTCCAGGAAGACGAAGAGTTTGGCCGTATACCAACTCAGCACTACTGCATTTGAGGTCAGATTTATACATGTTGTTGATGGAAAGGATAATAAGGGGAACATGACGTGTCCAGTGCTGTCGATCAAGTTTGGCGGTAAGGGCTGTTTTGATGGTCTTTATATAACGCTCAGCAAGGCCATTAGATTGAGGGTAGCGTATGTTGCTGAGTCGATGTTCAGCACCAAGAAATCGACAAAAATCTCTGAATAAGGACGAAGTGAACTGACTGCCTGAGTCTGAGTGAATGCAGGAGAAGGTGCCAAAGTGTTGAACATGTTGTGCAAGGGCAGAGATGACAGAATCCGTAGATTGGTTGTGCATGGGGTAAGCTTCAACCCACCGGGTAAATGGGTCAACACAAACAAGAAGGTAGGAGCAATTTTGAGAGGAAGGAAAAGGACCACAAATGTCCACTTGTAGCTTAGTGAACCTGGCTGTAGGCATGGGAATGGATGCAATGGGAGAAACAGTGTGGCGGTGCACTTTTGATCGCTGACAGGCAGTGCAAGTGCGAACTAGGTCTCTTATTCTTCGATTCATGTCCGTAAAAACATATCGATGTTTCACAAGTTTTTGTGTGGCTCTGATGCCGGGATGATGGAGGTTGTGGTAGTGCCAAACAACTTTATCTTGTAGCTCAGGCGGAAGAATAGGCCTTGGGTGGCCTTGACTGACATCCACTAAAACAGAAAGATCAGAATTGGGAATAGGCTCCTGTTGAACAATAATGGATGAATCAGGAGGAAATGACAAATCGGGGCAGGCAGCTTGAGCTTTGGCTAAATCAGAGGCAGAAAAAGGGAGCTGATCCCGCTCGAGAACATGCTGGATTATAACTCTGGAAAGGCAATCTGCTGCAACATTTTTATGACCTGGAATGTGTTTAATTTCACAGTCAAACTGGGACAAGTAGCTGAGGTAGCGAACTTGCCGAGGTGAATGATTTTCGGAAGGCTTGTAAAAACTATTAACCAAGCTTTTATGGTCAGTGAAAAGAATAAAATGCTTATCAAGTAATAAATGTTCAAAATATTTGACGCTTAAGTAAGCACTTAACAATTCTAGGTCATAAGTGGAGTATCTTTTCTGTGGTCCATTCAGGGCTTTAGAAAAATATCCTAAGGGAGTAATTTCGTCATCATCAAGTTGTTCAAGCACGGAACCAACAGCAATGCCGCTGGCATCACATCTCAAATACAATTGGGCGGATTCTTTTGGATGGGCAAGGTGACAAACATTAGACAAGGCCTCCTTAATGACAATAAAGGCTTGCTCAGCAGAGTTAGTCCACATGACTGGATCATTATTTTGGACTTTACCATGGAGAAGGTCATTCAGTGGCTGTAAGAGCTCAGCAGCATTTTTAATAAATCGTCTTTGGTAAGTAACCATACCTAAAAAACGTCGTAGGGATTTAACAGATTTTGGTTTAGGAAATTTCTTGATTGCAGCTACCTTATCTTGCAAAGGTAAAATGCCATTGGCAGAGAGATGGTATCCCAGGACTTCGATTTCAGACAAGCCTAAAGAAGTTTTACTCATATTGAGAGTCAGGCCATAAGCATTAAGGCGATTAGCAATTTCAAGTAAATGACGCTTGTGGGATGCGAGATCTGGAGAAAAAATAAAAAGGTCATCTATGAAAGCAAAGCAAAAACTTTCAGTATGCTGTAGAACATGATTGATAAATTGTTGGAAAGAAGAAGAAGCGTAGGTGAGACCAAATGGCATTTTATTAAATTCAAAATTGCCTCTATGAGTGCTGAAACAAGTATATTTCCTATCACTGGGCCGAACATCAAGTTGCCAGAATGCAGACTTAAGATCCAGGGAGCTGAAAATGTTACAGCCATGCACATGGGCAGTAAAATCTTGGATGCGAGGGAGAGGATAATTCATGCGGCGTGTTTGATTGTTCAAAAAGCGGTAGTCAATCACCAATCGGTAGGAGTCGTCTTTCTTTTTAACCAAATGGACAGGACTTGCCCAAGGGCTAGTGGAACTCTTAATGATTTTCTTTTCCAACATTTCATCTAGCTGTCTGTTTAATTCTCTCTTTTTCTCTGGGTTGAGGCGACGAGGCCGAAATGCCTTAGGTGGGCCATCTACATCGATTGTGTGTTCAAATGGATGGAGTTTTTTGTCCACATGGATGTGTCCTGATGTGAGATCTGGAAACAATTCCAGAATCTCTAACAGAGAAAGATCTTCTACATTTACATCGGGAGTCTTAGGCACTGCAAGGCAAGAGGGTTCCTCATCATTGATAGAGACAGCAAAGGAACGTGTGTCAATGATCATGTGATGTTTGTGCAAAAAATCTAAGCCTAAAATAGGAGTAGATATGTCGGCAAGAATGAATGTATGAACAAATTTTCGATGCGGGAAACAATGAAACTGTAAGGTGAGGTCTAATTCCCCAACCTGTGTGAGGGGAAGGTGATTAATAGCAAATAAATCACAAGATTTGGCATTATTCTGAGAATCTGGAAAAAGACAAAGAGGGAGCAAGGAGCGTGGACTAGCAGTATCTACATGGAATGTGAGTTGATTGTGATGATCATGTAATTCGATGTAGTTTAATTTGCTTGGCGACGCATCGAGGGTGTTGATTGCAAAGTTGGGGAAGGAGAGTTTGATGCGCCGCCTCTGGAGTTTAAAGAATGATAATGTTGGCATCCTTCCACACAATAGTGGGGTTGTTGAGGATAATTGCGATGGTAGAAACAAAGTCCATTAATAATGGAAGAACGATCGGAAGTACGGTTGGTGGTTTGATGAGTACTAGCAAGAAGGGGTGCACGGTTGGGGACACGTGGTGCTTGGTTGTTAGAAGTCGAAGGGCATCGTATGCGAGAAGATGGATGGGGTAAGGGAGGGTGATAAGGGGAAGAGTGGGGTCGAGTGGAGATATGTGCAGGAGCTGGGAAAGGATGATTAGATGGAAAGGATGGTGAAGGTTGTGATTCATGAAAAACAGAGTAAGAAAATTGTCCGGAGTAATCGTCTTGTAGGAGAGCGTCTGCCTTCTGTGCAATTATGTCAAGGGATTGATCTTGAAACAGTCGCAAGATGGGGCGAACATGAGTAGGCATCCTATCCAAAAACTCACTTAATAAAAGCAGTTTAGCTGTTTCATCAACACTATCATCTTTTCCAAGAGTGAATCGTAGTTGATGCAGAAGTTCTGAAGGAGCTTGATCTCCGAGAGCAGGGACCTGCTTGAGATTAAATTGTCGACGAGCAGCAGGAATGTCATAAACTTTGATGAGGGCATTTTTTAACAAATCAAAAGAAGGCGGTTGGTGGCGCAACAAATGGGAAATGCGTTGAACATGAATGTCATCAAGACAATTGAGCAATTCATAGTACAGCTGCTCCTCACTTAAGTTGAGTCCACGATACCTGGCATCAAAACGATGAAACCACAGTGTGATATCAATTGTGGAAAATTTTAAGGGGGTCATGGGAGGAACGGTAATGGGCAGAAGAGACTGAGGGTTAGAGGGTGGTGAAATGTTCTGGGCTGGTGGTTCAATGTCTAATATAGTAGACCTATCTAACAGGGATGAACGAGGAGCAGGCATGGATGATGATGGTGAGTTAGAAACATGAGACATAGTTGCAGACCGATATCTAGTATTGTATGAGTGCATATAGATTGCAGCAAAATCACAAGTAGCAGACCAATCAATAGGCCTAACAAAAATCAAATTAATGAAAAGTAACAATGCACAAGGAGTTCGAGGTACTTTTAGAATGGAAGCCGGGGTCACCATGTGTAGGGCTGTACCTACAGTCTTGAATTCTGTATAGAGACTCACCTCGGAAAACACGTAGTCTTTTATAATAACGATCCAAGATCCTCTCTTCAGTTAATAGTTGACTTTTCAATATCAACCAACTTCACTTAGTAGTATCCGTAATCAGAGACTAAGCAACTATTCAGGCTTCGGATTCAAGTCTTGAGTTTCGTCAATCTTCAATTAATCTCAATAGTCCTCTTCTCAATTAACCAAATGCACAATTAATTTAGATATACTAGATATAGCAGTTTCTGCAACATAGAACAACAACAACTTCCAAATTACCTTTCTGTAGACCTTTTCCCGCCATTAGACTGCGAAAAATCATGAATCCGGTGGGGATTCCCCAGAAGGTTTACTGTATGGTACATAATGTATGAAGGGACTCCGTTGTAGTGATGCAGATCACTACACTCGCACAGATTCAATTTCTTCTTCTGATATTTGAGGTCGGCCAGCTCCCTTTCTCTGTAACACACTACCAGTCTCCATAAACTTTTCAGACCATGCTCGAATGGTAAATCGTGCAAGTGGCTTGCACCGGTACGATTAAGCCGATAAGGCAGTGGTCGGCAACCCGGGGGCCGCGACCCAACTGTGGACCTATTCGCAATTTTTTCATGGGCCGCGGGCTATTCGGTTTTACAAAGTCTTTGTGGGCCGCATGCTAGCTGCAAATAAAAAGTAAGCCCATACAACTAATAGTAAAAACCTTCCCTTTGATGCTTTGCGCGTAAAACAATCCAGTTCTTTTTCTCCTGGCGGTACATGGCTACACTGGCCGGTTAACTCGGTCGTTAAGCGCACGCTATCGGTACGGGAGGTCTGGGGTTCGATTCCCGGGCCGGTCAAATCGGCACAGTGTCGCCAACTGCTCGCCCCCGTTGTGAAATTTCTTCGGAGCTGTGTTGCCCCAGCGCTAAGCAGCGGAGTTGGGACCCGCCACTCGTTACACGCTTCAGCGTAATACCGCGAGTATGATTAAGATTTGATTTTGGTACAAGGCTACAAAAGCAAAACCCGTAATACCATGCACAAAAACGGGTGCCGTGTGTCTGTACATCTTTCATGCAATGCTGCATTGCTGCTGCATGCAATTCAGCATTGCATGAAAGATATACAGACACACGGCACCCGTTTTTGTGCATGGTATTACGGGTTTTGCTTTGTTTCTTCAGTTCTATCGACGCGAGCGAGTTGCAAAAAAAGCACGCGCTTTGCATTTTCTTTGCTTTTAAAACAACGCATCGTTTTTTCATTTTGTAGTTTGTAGTCGAGTTGTATAATTTATTCGTTTTGTGGTCGTGGTTTTTAAATGTAGTGGGCCTTCAAAAAAAGGTTGCCGAATACTGCGATAAGGTATTGTGACCTAAAATTTCGTTGATTCTCACTACACAGTAGGCTACATGAATAATGACGTTTGACCATTTCGCTATCTGGTAGTAGTTAGGTTATTACATTTCCGTTGATTTGCTTCTTGTAAGGTAAAAGTTTCATCACGATTAGTGACCATTTTAATTAATCAAAATTATTTGATTCATCAGTTTTCGTAGCAGCTGTCAGCATGTTAGCTTTATCTTAGCTATCAGCTCGCAGCCTAATATAAGTTTGGGAGAAAGGAAATCTTTATTGTAGCAACTGTATTGCAGCAAACAGATAATAAGTTCAGAACATAAAACGTTTTTAATTAGAAAATAACGTGCAGAAAATATGCTAAAGGTATTCAAGCAACTCCACCGTCCTTCATGATTTCTTGATTTTATCCTCCTATCTCGAGAATGCGACGGAGACGCTATGAATAGGACGAATCCAGAGTTCCAGACTCTCTTCAGGAGTTGCCCTTGTTTCCGATTTTTCCGTTTGAATTTTGCTTCTGACTTCTTCAATTTGCTTCTTGTTAAATTCCTCCAAGCAGAGATAATTGCCATGAAGCATCTTATTCAAGGATGCAACAACTAGGCTTGGGTGGGAGTAAAACCATCAACCTTGCGATCATGGCCGTCGTAGAAACGACGCTCGGAACCACTCGGCCACGCTGCTGACAACCACTCGGCCACGCGCTGCCGTCCTTCATTGGAACATGATCGAAAATGGAAAGCTAACGCGCCCAGGGCGAACTACTGTAATTCAAGTGAAAAGCAAAACAGCAAGAGCACGACACAACTCGTACCCTTGCTGTCTTACTTAGGCCTATATTAGTTTGCCATGCGTTAACTTAATATTTTTGATCGTGCTGTAATGGAGCACTGACGATTTGTCCGAAAACGTTCAGCTTATTTTCTGTACCGGCAAGTTATTTTGTAAATATTGTTCAGTCTGTAACAGTTAAAGAAGTTTATGTTCATAGTCTCAAAACTTTTAAAACGAGATAACGCGCATAGAACTTACAGAGGTGGGGTGTTAAGGGGGATAGTTAGTTCGTTGCATATTTTCCTCCTATTACGAGAAAGCGATCAATGCGCTATACGAGCTCGCTTAGGAGTTGCCAACCATCTGTCTACCACACCAAGATGGGGGAATCCCGCTAAGCGCCTTCCCAACGACACAACAAGTATACTTGCCAGCTTGTTCTCCACACTGTCCGTTTAATGCTGAGCGTCAAGCAGGGAAGCTGTGAATACCAATTTTAAAGTGATTGGTTTGACCCGACTCGGAATCACAGCCGAGTCTACAGCTCAAGAGACAGACGCTCTATACCACTCGGCCATCAGAGCTGTTATTCATGTTTTACTGTATAATACCTGCAATAGGCTACTCTGAGTACACTTGTCTTTTATAGCTTGCTTACAACATACTTAAATGCAAAAATTATGATTAGAAGAATATCTGCTGTAGCCAAATCAGTAGGACTGTTGATTTCTAACTACTTGTAAGCAACAACAACTGTGACAGTCTGTTTCTGTTTAACTGACTGAATCATGGGTGACCAGAATCGCTATTTTTTGTACAGATTTAACGTCTAAGATTGCCGAGTGGTAAGAGCGTCCGCTTCTGGAGCTGTAGACTAGGATTTGATTCCGAGTCGGGTGAAACCAATGACTTTAAAATTGGTATTTACAGCTTCCCTGCTTGACGCTCAGCATTAAAGGGACAGTGTGGAGAACAAGCCGGCAAGTTTACTTGTTGTGTCGTTGGGAAAAGCACTTAGCGGGATTCCCCCATCTTGGTGTGGTAGACAGATGGCTGGCAACTCCAAGCGAGCTCGTTACAGCGCATTGATCGCTTTCTTGTGATAGGAGGATAGATATGCAGCTAAAATACAAAAATATGAAATGACAGCAATATTGCCAAAAATGACTCATAAATCAAGAGAAAATTCGGGCCTGCGTTTTCAGATTAAAATGTAAAATACTGAAAAAACCCGACGTGCTAGAAAAAAACTAATTGCATATTCGTGTTCAGCGCCCCCAAATTTACTAAAATCACCTCACTTTTTCTTTGAGTTTTTTTGTGTTGCACAGTGTTATTAAACATAGCATCGGTATTCAAACATCAGAACAATGAATCTAAGAACAATAGTTGCAGCAAAGGCCCAGGCTACAGGCTTGCAAAAATAGGAGGTCTCACCCCTCCACTAGAAAGCTTTGTTCTCTCAAAAAAAGTAGGCTTCGTATACTGATACCTATTGGTAGATTCGTGTTTTGTTTTATTGCTTCTTTTTACAATAAATATAATCAATTGTTCTGTCCATAGATCGGCATAATTTCGCTAATTAGAACTTAAAGGCACATCATGAACTGGCTTCACTATACGCAGGATTATGATTGAACAATCGAACTATATGGCATAACAATTTAGCTTGTTTACAATATTGTTACATAAAATATTGTGAGGGGTGACTGGTGGTGAGTGAGAGCGGCTAGCGCAGCTGACGGGGTAAAGTCATAGGCAAGAAGGAAAAGTGCAGTACTTGGAAGCAAAAGTGCCAAGCGTGCGTTACTGGAGTACAGAAAGAGTACGGTACGGAAAATATAATACCGTATTTCCGAACCGTACTTTTTCTGAAAATTCCGTACGTAATTTCGTATCGTACTTTTTGCCAAAATCTAACCGTATATTACCGTAGTAACCCCTTGCTGACAATATCGGTGAATAACAAAAATGAGGAGTAAAAAAGAAAAAAGGTCTTTGTTCGTGATGAGGCCTCTCATTTTCTCCGAGGCCCTAAGTTTCAGCCTGCTTAGCCTATACGTAAATCCGGCCCTGCATGGGTGCAAAACTTTTAGGCGAAAACGCAAACGCATTACCACTTAAAACCGTTAAGTAATGCAAATCAAAACTACGCGTATAAGCCCATAAGTAAAATCAAAAAAACAATGCGCGTTTGAAGAATATGAGCACAAAGAACCGTGCAAGCTCGAAATTTGCCTATTAGGCTCTTTTTGGTGCATTGCACAGCACGTAGTAGCGCATTCTAAACGAAACGCCGCCGGCTAACTCGATGAGTGGATTAGCTAACTTTACTCAAAATGTAGGTTAGGCAATTTTCTTGAAGAAGCTTATACATGACCGCATTACACTTTGCTTAGCATTCCACCCATGTAGTTGGTATACTACAACGAAAGTCTTGTTAACGCAAATTTCGCTGAACAAATATGGTCTTAGACGAAAGGCCCAAGCTTGATTGAGCCAGTAAGTTATACAGCGATCTCCTGCTGAGTATTGCCAGCTACACCGCATAACTCACTACCTCGTGTCAAGCATGAATATATCCAAAAAAAGCTCATGATGAGCACGTACCATCAGACGATCGCACGTGGCGCGTTCTTGCCAGCAAAATTTTGCAGCCTAGTATTTTCGTTTTCCTTTCAGTCACACTACATCAAGCGATGATGAACGAAACAAGCACGAGCTGGAGGACAGTAAGTTACGTCGTATCACCTGTGGTTGCATAAACCTGACGAACATAACCTACTACCTCAACATCGTATTTGTCACTCTCGGTATGTTAAAACTTTGGGCGTGTGTTAGTAAAGCTTCCGCATCTAGTCACGTTTACCAAAAAACAAATTGTGATCTAATGCACTTCGATTAACACGCCCAAACGCTTATTATTTCAACGGAGCGCACTGTACAACAATCGGAATCGTAAAGTTCGGCAAACTGATTTACGCCTAAAAACACAGCAACATTTCCGGGGACCAGACCGTTGAATTTAGTAGGGTAAGCTAGTGCAAAACTTTAAACTTCATTACTTAAGCAGTTTTTGTATCATACACCGCGTTCAAACGTCTGTATCCAATCCATAGGCGTAGCCGGGGGGGGAGCAAAGAGGCCATGGCCCTCCCCCCTAAAAATATAAATCAAATTACAAATTATCGTTAGCAAAATAAAAGTTTGAAAATTTTTGTGCCCTCCGGTGTATTTAATCGTTGTTGACTTCGAACAGTTGTGTTGGTGGGGGAAGGGAGATCGGGCGTGGTTTTACAAATTCTTATGCTTCTAAATTTTATAAACATCGCCAAACGCCTAAGTTTTTCTGCAAGTCCCAAGCGAGTGATGTACATACAACACGCTATGGTAATTGAAAGAAATAAAAGTCCCGTTGAGTGCTCTGTTGTTATAGTGCGATGCACAGTTGCATACTGCTGCAAAAACATTGCTTCTTTGATCAAAAAGTTAACCTACCGATGCGAGTATTTTCCTTAAAATTCCTTAACTGCACGATGCGTCACAATTAAAGTTGAATCATATTCAAGCTTTTCTCCATCAAATTGTACCAAATCAATAAAACCGCATTTCTCAGTTTTGCGTAGAAATTTATATAATAGCGACGAGTGTAGATCACGATTCACGAATGACAAAATGTCGAATCGGGCCCCTAAACAGGTAAATATCTTTCAACAAGTAAAATGATGTACCGGATATGCGTTCATACAGTGCTCGAGTCGTAAAAACACTTATGGGGGATGGTACAACTTTTTACCCAGACGTAAGGAGGGATGGTCACTATACTCAGTAGGCTATTTGCAAGGGAATGGTTTACGCCAAAATGCTTTATGGAAGGATGGTGTTGTTTTTCGGGGGGATGGTACCCCCCGCATCCGCATAGATTAGTTTGTCTGGGTCAACAGCGTAGGCCTAGTGCCAAGGCGCACGCACTGCGCAAGGGAAGAGGAGCACGGTGCCATGGCCTCCCCTTGGCCCTGTAATAATTTGCTAAAACCTAACTTTTAGACTAATTCCTCAAACTAATAATGGTCGCCCCATCCTTTACTTATTTATTAGCCAAGCTTCTACTTATAGACGTAAATTAAGCTGCGAAAATATTTTTACATTGTCCATAGTGACTGCACTCACTGCATGCCTTTTTTCGATAACAAAAGTGTGCTAAAATGACTGTTTTTTATGTGAAAACCGTAAAAATTCGTTAACGGCTGGGAGCTATGCCCCCAGACCCCCTTATAGCCTCTGGCGGCTTGAAGTTTCACCTTCAGACTTCCCATTGTGCCCCTCCCCTTGCCAAATCCTGGGTGCGCCACTGGCGTACTCTCTGACAATTGCTTAGTAAAAATTTATCAATAACTGCTCGTTTTCGAGAAAAAGTTAAAATTTTAGCATAATTTAGCGATCAGCTTATGACGTAAACAGAAATTTCACAAAATTGATGTTTTCATCGATATGAGGGGAATATGCTGCATTGCTGCTATAAGTAAATGACGTCAGATCTAAAAGTTACAAAATTTGGCCTCCCCTCAATTTTTTTCTGGCTACGCCCTTGATCCAATCATCAAAATATTTTCATCCTTTCGGCAAAGCGTTTACTACCTATTATCCTCTTCAGAATCTGAAAATATTAAAAGTTTTAATTATATTTCGGAAACTACAACTTTGAAAATGAAGTAGTACTAAAGACTCGCCTTACTGGTAATCCCGGCTATGAACACTGAAAGAGTCAAGTCAAGTTTATTTTTCTAGAGAGTTTATGAAAAACACACCAGAAGGAAACAGCGAAAGACCACAGGGTCATTAAGTCAGCTGTACCTTAATACTTAATAATTACTTAAGCAGTAATGGTGAAACACTTGGACTTGTAACGTATGTGCAAAACAAAAACAGAAATTAAAGCAAAACATGTTGTGTCAGTGGTAGAGCTATGGCATTCTATTTTTATGTGCCAGTATACATTATTACATCAGCTAATTAGACCAAGTTAATTACGCCACAGTTACGATAGTTTCAAAGTGAATAATGATTATCAATCAACTGATAAGCTTTGTTACACACAAAAGACATTTTAAAAAATAAATATTAATGAAGACAGAAATAATTAGGCTGCATTAAACAAAGTAGGCTACACAGCTAACTAGTTTATGTACTGTGTTGTTGGACAGACAAGTGGGTGGCCAATCCTAAACAACTTGTTACGCCGCCTACATCACTTTCTTCTGAGAACATAACAATACAATCATAATACAAATCACTAAAGATATCAAATTATGCAATTATAGACATCCAGTGAATTATCAAAACTTTTTTCAAGAATGAATGAAACTGTTCATTACAAAATCACTCCCTGGATTTTAAGTCAAACAGGTTGTGGGAGTGGAAAGAGTTTTATAGACTTTCCAGAGAGTAAAAACAAAATATAACTGCAAGAAATAATTTACAATGCCACATTTCCAAGCCTTCAATCATGAGACACCAAAAGTTAAACTTTTTTGAAAAAAAATCATCATCATGTTAAGACTTTATGGGTGGGATACTAGAACTGAAGCTGAATTTTAAATGGCTTTGATAGATAAAAACAGAGTTTTGTATAGCATTTTCATGTTTTCATTGAGCACTGAGCAGTCCATTTAGTTTTATAATAATGTGTCACATTTCGCAATTGATGATAACTTAATCAAAAGGTTGCCAGTATTTTGTCACCAGGACTACTTGTCATAGATTTTTTGTCACATCGTACCTTGACAACTTTACTTCCATTTGACGCACAAGTTCTTCACTAACTGCAGTGATCAAAACTCAAAGGTTTTCCCCATACATCCAATCCCTAATTAAAGGTTTGAACTTCTAAATTTGAAAAGAGGCTTTGCATGAAATCTCCAAACATACTACAGACTACACTCAACCAAATGCCAAAGCCTTAGAGTTCAATAATAATTATTAGGCAGTGTCTACATCCACGGACTGTGGATTGTTTCCTAAACGCTATATCCACAGACTGCTTAGTTTGTTTCTATAGATGACGTTGCTGTCACGCTCGACCAGTTTCCTGCTGCTACACTGGACTGCTTGTTTGCTTCTATAAAAGATTGCCGTGGATCTAAACACTTCCTAATTATTATTTTTCTAATGGATAAAAAAAACAAAGCATTATAATGGATTAAAATGCATTAAATGCAAAGCATTATAACGAATAAAAAAAACAAAGCTGGGATGGATTAAAAATTAGATGAAGAACTTCAACATTTTTATCTGTAAATTTTACGTGAAATCTCATTTAACTTTCAATTTTTTTTCAATCATGGTCTAGTGTGGTGTGACAAAAGTTCTGGCTAAAGCAATAAAAAAAGGCAGTGTCTATTTTGCCGCTAATGGCAAAATACTGATTGGCTTCAAAATATAGGCATGCATACGCATGACTGTTGATTGGCTTGCATTTATGCGCAAGCCTGGTTTCTGAAAAAATTAGCCAATCAGTATTTTGTCATTTACAGCAAAATAGACACTTTCGTAAAAGAATGCTTAATCTGTTGTTCATGTAAATTTCAGTTTCCAATATGCCAATCAGAAAAAGGAACATTGAAATCAAAAATATTGACAAGGGCACAAAACCTACTTGAATTATTAATCATTTTTAGGACAAGCTAGCATTGAAAGTAAAGTTTTTTAACATTAACAATATTAACAAAATGATCAGAGCACTTGGCATCACAAGGACGAACACTCAAAGCAATATGCCTGTTTACATGAACAAATGCAAAGTCACTTTGTATGCAGGTATATAGCTTCAGATTATGTTGAAAGCTGTTTGTTACGAAGTATATAATTAAGAAGAGGTCATGAAGAACATTATCCAACTGTTTTGCAAAGACTACACGCACTAATCTAAAACAATGACCTCACAACCACTTCATTTTATGTCAAATCATTACCGTCATGAAAATGATGCTACACACCACAACACCCAGACATTTGCAACAATTTACTTTTCTTGTGATTTTGCAATGTTACCGTTATAGGCCTATGTTTTCATTGAATTTCTAGTTTCTAGGTCTATCTTGCTTCTAGGTCTGATTTAGTTTTATGGTTTCTAGGTCTATTTTGCTGGCAGCAGATTGATCTCGGATCTAGTGTAGATATGCATGAGTATGACTGGTAATTGCAAAATAGACAGTGCCTTAAAAAAAAAAAGCACAAAGTAACCAAGCAAACAGTGTTCCCTCTAGAGTGAGAAACTTGCAAAAAATGCGAAAATTTTAGGCAAATTTTACTGATTTTAAACCAGAAATTAATATTACAAAATACAAAACTGAAAAACTTGACCAAAAAGCTTGAATATTTTAATGCAAGACTGCAGCTTGTATCTTGGAAAAGCAAATTCAATACAAAAACTTCGTAAAGGGGTCCTCAAAGTAGTGAAATCTTTGGGCAAGAATTTCAATGAATTTATCATTTGGGCAAATTCGCACTAGTCAAAATCCTAGAGGGAACACTGCAAGCAAATAACTTATTAATGAAAGAAAACCGAAAAGCAACAATAAGCCAAAAGTAAGAACTTTTTGCTAAATCCAAGTTTTGAAGTACAGTAGGCCATACGCCTATGTGCTGTGTCGGTACAATGTACAAAATATGCTGTATCTGGATCACCAAGCCCACAATTACTGGTACTGACAAAAAACTGACATACCAGTACAGTTTAACTAGATAATCTAGCCTTGCAGCCAAGTCTGTGGTACTGGTAGCTAGCAGTCATAGTTTGCAGCTGCACTTGTGACATCACAGATCTTAACAATGCATAACAGTACAATAACACTGCCGTTAGATCATTGCATGTAGTATATTCTAAGCCTTTAGACTACTGGTAGGGTTGCCAGTAACTTCGCCACATGGTAACTTCGCCACAGTAACTTCGCCACAGAAACTTCGTCGCATGGTAACTTCGCCACACTTTGAGAAGGTGAAGGGAGATGTGTGGGGATAGTAGGAAAATGTGCTGGGGTGTGGGGAGAGGAAGGAGGGATGTGGGAGGAGGTATGAAAGGAGGTGTAGGAAAGTGTGATGGGGTGTGGGGGAGGTAAGGGGAGATGTAGGGAAAGGTGAGGGTAGGGAGATGTGGGGAATTAAAAGTGTGTTGGGGCCCCGCACCTCAACACATTTCCCTACATCTTCCCCATTCCTCTCTCCACATCCTTTCCCCACACGCCAACACACTTCCCCACTCACCCCATACACTTTCCCACACCCACCCCACACATCTTTCCTTACCTCCCCCCACACCGTAACACATTTCCCTACATCTCCCCCACACCCCCCATATCTCTTCCCATAGCTCCCCTGACTTCCCCCACACCCCAACACATTTCCTTACATCTCCCCCCACACCCCCCATATCTCTTCCCACAGCTCCCCTGACCTCCCCCTACACCCCAACGCACTTCCTTATTCACCCCATGCACTCTCCCACACCTCTCTCCCCACATCTTACCCCACAGTTTCGCTTATGTGGCGAAGTTACCAAGTAACTCGAAAAGCCCGATAAAATTTTTTACGGCAACCGGGAATTTACAGTCTTGTTTCGGTGTAGGCAATGTAAATTTTCGATGTATGAAAGTGTGGCGAAGTTACCATGTGGCGAAGTTACTGTGGCGAAGTTACCATGTGGCGAAGTTACTGGCAACCACTGGTAGACTACCCGGTACACATAGACTAGTTCACCACATATTTCAATTCTAGACATGCAATTCCAATTGGTAGTGTCTATTTTGCCGTTAACAGCAAAATAGCTTTTAGGACTTTTTTGCCGTAAGTGACATCGTGGATTTTTAAGTGCCATTTTCAGATTTTGTGCAAGTTTGCCGCGACTTCTCGATAGCTCAGTGGATAGAGCGCAGCATATGTGGGAAGCACTGCACTAATTTTGGGTTCGATTCTCGTCGCGGCTTTGGTTTATTTTGCTTTGGTGGCTTCGATTTGAATCGCTTTGATTTGGATTCGTGTCACCTGGGGTTAACAATCAAGTTCATGAAGACAGTAGAATGGAATAAGATGTAATATTCGTGTGACATGGGTTAATGTAGCTGCGGCAAAATAGACCTAAAAACTATTATGCTGTTAACGGCAAAATAGACACTGCCATTCCAATTTAACTATTCTGTATTAATAAACAGATAAATTACACAGCTAAGGCCTAGCACTGCACAGTACCTTGTAGTGATAAATCTACACTGCAGTACTGGTACTGGCTAGTGCTCAGGGTACCGATATTAGTTTTTGGTATATTCACAGCCTAATGGTAGTCTAGGCTCTACCGTACTGTGTATAGGCTAGTCTACCAGTACCCCAGACTGCCAGAGGCCCAGACTACCAGTAATAAAAAGCAACACATTTCACCACTGTAATTCTGGCAGAATAAACGAGAGAACTTAAATTCTAGCGGTTCAAATCGAGAGAGAAAAAGAAAAAAAAAAAGCGCTGCAGCTTTTACGTGAAATCATGTGCTGTTAAATAATGCGTTCAGGCCGTTCAGACACAACGAAGAAAACACCGGACAAAAACAACACTATTTGGTTTATTTGTTGTTTTATAAACACTTCTTAATACATTTTTGAATCAAAAAAAAGATGCAAAACACGTTTATGCAAATTATAAATCTGACTGTGATTGTAAAATGTCGACTATAAAAACAAACCCAAAAAGAAATCAGTCTAAATCCAAAAAACTACGAAACTTCATAAAAAACATAAATTATTTTTGGCGAAGTGATACCCAATAAATCAGGTGCAAAGGCTGGGCGTGCCAAACGTCAATAAAAAATTAAAGCAAAAATCGAGGAAAGTTTCATTCTTGCACTCGACCACAAAGTTCCTTTAAAATGTCGTGGGAAAAAAAATTCAAACAATAATGCGTGAAAACCATTTCCTAAAAACATCGAAATCTTTTCTAAAACGTGTAAAACAAACCAAATACTATCCAAAACGTTTCCACTTAATCAAAAATCGAAACACTTTTTTGCAGAATAAAAATTTTAGAGTTTCAAAAAAATATATTTGCGTTTCAATATGAAACTCATTCAAAAAAAAAACCAAACAAGGCTAAAATACACCGAAATAAAAGTGAACACTTTTGTGACGTTTTGACACAGCGTTTGATCAAACACGAGCAAAAACTGGAAATTTCGGGGGCCAGCAAAAACGTCTGATCTCGTCAAAACGCACTGCAAACTTTTGGCGATTGAGCTGCTTTCCGACGCAAGATTATCATGTTGTACACATGTTTTATACACTACATGAAATTTCCTATTCGGTGAGCATTGTCAAGTTGGTGGCATTTTATGCCTTCTACCAGCAGAATTGCGACGAAGTTGGAGTAAAACTGCAGTTTTTCAGTTTTGGCGAAAAGTTGATTTTTGGCAAAACTGGTGTGTAAACATTGCGCTGTTTGAACGTTTTGCGTTTCGATATCACCACTTTAATAACATGGGACATGAAGCTAATTAAATTCCAAAACGTCTGCGCATGGTGAGATTGAGCACTTTTTTGTTGATATCATTTGACGCGGATTCGAAAATGAGTGAAATTTGAAAAATCGTTTGATCACGTCAAAACGTCATTTTGCTGAAAACGCTGTACAAACTCTAGGCAAATGCACTGCTTTGCGTTTCGATATCGGACAAGTTCTAATATGATTATGAAACGGAATGAAACGCTGAATAGTATACACCCGGCTAGATTGAGCACTTTTATGACGTTTTGGCACAGCGTTTGATCAAACACGAGCAAAAACTGGAAATTTCGGGGGCCAGCAAAAACGTCTGATTTCGTCAAAACGCACTGCAAACTTTTGGCGATTGAGCTGCTTTCCGACGCAAGATTATCATGTTGCACACATGTTTTGTACACTACATGAAATTTCCTATTCGGTGGGTATTGTCAAGTTGATGGCATTTTATGTCTTCTACCAGCAGAATTGCGACGAAGTTGGAGTAAAACTGCAGTTTTTCAGTTTTGGCGAAAAGTTGATTTTTGACAAAACTGGTGTGCAAACATTGCGTTATTTCAACATTTAGCGTTTCGATATCACCACTTTAATAACATGGGACATGAAGCTAATTAAATTCCTAAACGTTTCCACATGGTGAGATTGAGCACTTTTTTGTTGATATCGATTGACGCAAGTTCAAAAATGAGTGAAATTTGAAAAATCGTTTGATCACGTCAAAACGTCATTTTGCTGAAAACGCTGTACAAACTCTAGGCAAATGCACTGCTTTGCGTTTCGATATCGGACTGGTTCAAATATGATTATGAAACGATATGAAACGCTGAACAGCATACACCCGGTTAGATTGAGCACTTTTGTGACGTTTTGGTACAGCGTTTGATCAAACACGAGCAAAAACTGGAAATTTCGGGGGCCAGCAAAAACGTCTGATTTCGTCAAAACGCACTGCAAACTTTTGGCGATTGAGCTGCTTTCCGACGCAAGATTATCATGTTGCACACATGTTTTGTACACTACATGAAATTTCCTATTCGGTGGGTATTGTCAAGTTGATGGCATTTTATGTTTTCTACCAGCAGAATTGCGACGAAGTTGGAGTAAAACTGCAGTTTTTCAGTTTTGGCGAAAAGTTGATTTTTGACAAAACTGGTGTGCAAACATTGCGTTATTTCAACATTTAGCGTTTCGATATCACCACTTTAATAACATGGGACATGAAGCTAATTAAATTCCAAAACGTCTCCACATGGTGAGATTGAGCACTTTTTTGTTGATATCATTTGACGCGGGTTCGAGAATGAGTGAAATTAAAAATATCGTTTGATCACGTCAAAACGTCATTTTGCTAAAAACGCTGTACAAACTCTAGGCAAATGCACTGCTTTGCGTTTCGATATCGGACTGGTTCAAATATGATTATGAAACGATATAAAACGCTGAACAGCATACACCCGGCTAGATTGAGCACTTTTGTGACGTTTTGGCACAGCGTTTGATCAAACACGAGCAAAAACTGGAAATTTCGGGGGCCAGCAAAAACGTCTGATTTCGTCAAAACGCGCTGCAAACTTTTGGCGATTGAGCTGCTTTCCGACGCAAGATTATCATGTTGCACACATGTTTTGTACACTACATGAAATTTCCTATTCGGTGGGTATTGTCAAGTTGATGGCATTTTACGCCTACTATCAGCAGAATTGCGACGAAGTTGGAGTAAAACTGCAGTTTTTCAGTTTTGGCGAAAAGTTGATTTTTGACAAAACTGGTGTGCAAACATTGCGTTATTTCAACATTTAGCGTTTCGATATCACCACTTTAATAACATGGGACATGAAGCTAATTAAATTCCTAAACGTCTCCACATGGTGAGATTGAGCACTTTTTTGTTGATATCATTTGACGCAAGTTCAAAAATGAGTGAAATTTGAAAAATCGTTTGATCACGTCAAAACGTCATTTTGCTGAAAACGCTGTACAAACTCTGGGCAAATGCACTGCTTTGCGTTTCGATATCGGACTGGTTCTAATATGATTATGAAACGATATGAAACGCTGAACAGCATACACCCGGTTAGATTGAGCACTTTTGTGACGTTTTGGTACAGCGTTTGATCAAACACGAGCAAAAACTGGAGATTTCGGGGGCCAGCAACAACGTCTGATTTCGTCAAAACGCACTGCAAACTTTTGGCGATTGAGCTGCTTTCCGACGCAAGATTATCATGTTGCACACATGTTTTGTACACTACATGAATTTGTCTATTCGGTGGGTATTGTCAAGTTGATGGCATTTTACGCCTACTATCAGCAGAATTGCGACGAAGTTGGAGTAAAACTGCAGTTTTTCAGTTTTGGCGAAAAGTTGATTTTTGACAAAACTGGTGTGCAAACATTGCGTTATTTCAACATTTAGCGTTTCGATATCACCACTTTAATAACATGGGACATGAAGCTAATTAAATTCCTAAACGTCTCCACATGGTGAGATTGAGCACTTTTTCGTTGATATCGATTGACGCGGGTTCAAAAATGAGTAAGTAAAATTTGAAAAATCGTTTGATCACGTCAAAACGTCATTTTGCTAAAAACGTTGTACAAACTCTAGGCAAATGCACTGCTTTGCGTTTCGATATCGGACTGGTTCAAATATGATTATGAAACGGAATGAAACGCGGAATAGCATACACCCGGTTAGATTGAGCACTTTTGTGACGTTTTGGTACAGCGTTTGATCAAACACGAGCAAAAACTGGAAATTTCGGGGGCCAGCAAAAACGTCTGATCTCGTCAAAACGCACTGCAAACTTTTGGCGATTGAGCTGCTTTCCGACGCAAGATTATCATGTTGCACACATGTTTTATACACTACATGAAATTTCCTATTCGGTGGGTATTGTCAAGTTGATGGCATTTTATGCCTTCTACCAGCAGAATTGCGACGAAGTTGGAGTAAAACTGCAGTTTTTCAGTTTTGGCAAAAAGTTGACTTTTGACAAAACTGGTGTGCAAACATTGCGTTATTTCAACATTTAGCGTTTCGATATCACCACTTTAATAACATGGGACATGAAGCTAATTAAATTCCTAAACGTCTCCACATGGTGAGATTGAGCACTTTTTTGTTGATATCATTTGACGCAAGTTCAAAAATGAGTGAAATTTGAAAAATCGTTTGATCACGTCAAAACGTCATTTTGCTGAAAACGCTGTACAAACTCTAGGCAAATGCACTGCTTTGCGTTTCGATATCGGACGAGTTCTAATATGATTATGAAACGGAATGAAACGCTGAACAGCATACACCCGGTTCGATTGAGCACTTTTGTGACGTTTTGGTACAGCGTTTGATCAAACACGAGCAAAAACTGGAGATTTCGGGGGCCAGCAAAAACGTCTGATTTCGTCAAAACGCACTGCAAACTTTTGGCGATTGAGCTGCTTTCCGACGCAAGATTATCATGTTGCACACATGTTTTGTACACTACATGAATTTGTCTATTCGGTGGGTATTGTCAAGTTGATGGCATTTTACGCCTACTATCAGCAGAATTGCGACGAAGTTGGAGTAAAACTGCAGTTTTTCAGTTTTGGCGAAAAGTTGATTTTTGACAAAACTGGTGTGCAAACATTGCGTTATTTCAACATTTAGCGTTTCGATATCACCACTTTAATAACATGGGACATGAAGCTAATTAAATTCCAAAACGTTTCCACATGGTGAGATTGAGCACTTTTTTGTTGATATCGATTGACGCGGGTTCGAAAATGAGTGAAATTAAAAAAATCGTTTGATCACGTCAAACCGTCATTTTGCTGAAAACGCTGTACAAACTCTTGGCAAATGCACTGCTTTGCGTTTCGATATCGGACTGGTTCAAATATGATTATGAAACGGAATGAAACGCGGAATAGCATACACCCGGTTAGATTGAGCACTTTTGTGACGTTTTGGCACAGCGTTTGATCAAACACGAGCAAAAACTGGAAATTTCGGGGGCCCGCAAAACCGTCTGATCTCGTCAAAACGCACTGCAAACTTCTGGCGATTGAGCTGCTTTCCGACGCAAGATTATCATGTTGCACACATGTTTTGTACACTACATGAAATTTCCTATTCGGTGGGTATTGTCAAGTTGATGGCATTTTATGCCTTCTACCAGCAGAATTGCGACGAAGTTGGAGTAAAACTGCAGTTTTTCAGTTTTGGCGAAAAGTTGATTTTTGACAAAACTGGTGTGCAAACATTGCGTTATTTCAACGTTTAGCGTTTCGATATCACCACTTTAAAAACATGGGACATGAAGCTAATTAAATTCCTAAACGTCTCCACATGGTGAGATTGAGCACTTTTTTGTTGATATCGATTGACGCGGGTTCGAAAATGAGTGAAATTTGAAAAATCGTTTGATCACGTCAAAACGTCATTTTGCTGAAAACGCTGTACAAACTCTTGGCAAATGCACTGCTTTGCGTTTCGATATCGGACTGGTTCAAATATGAGTATGAAACGGAATGAAACGCTGAACAGCATACACCCGGTTAGATTGAGCACTTTTGTGACGTTTTGGCACAGCGTTTGATCAAACACGAGCAAAAACTGGAAATTTCGGGGGCCAGCAAAAACGTCTGATCTCGTCAAAACGCACTGCAAACTTTTGGCGATTGAGCTGCTTTCCGACGCAAGATTATCATGTTGCACACATGTTTTATACACTACATGAAATTTCCTATTCGGTGGGTATTGTCAAGTTGATGGCATTTTACGCCTACTATCAGCAGAATTGCGACGAAGTTGGAGTAAAACTGCAGTTTTTCAGTTTTGGCGAAAAGTTGATTTTTGACAAAACTGGTGTGCAAACATTGCGTTATTTCAACATTTAGCGTTTCGATATCACGATTTTCAAAACATGGGACATGAAGCTAATTAAATTCCTAAACGTCTGCACATGGTGAGATTGAGCACTTTTTTGTTGTTTATATTTGACGCGGGTTGGAAAATGAGTGAAATTTGAAAAATCGTTTGATCACGTCAAAACGTCATTTTGCTAAAAACGCTGTACAAACTCTAGGCAAATGCACTGCTTTGCGTTTCGATATCGAACTGGTTCAAATATGATTATGAAACGGAATGAAACGCTGAACAGCATACACCCGGTTAGATTGAGCACTTTTGTGACGTTTTGGTACAGCGTTTGATCAAACACCATGCCATCCCCCCTGAAAACAACACCATCTCCCCATAAAACATTTTAGCGTAAACCATTCTCTTACAACTATAATGACCATTTCTTTTTAGGTCTGCGTGAAAAGTTGTAGCCTACCACCCCCCATAAGTGTTTTCGCAACTCGAGCACTGCCGATGATTGTTACTAAAATGGAGCTAGTACGCCTACCTGAATACCTATATCTATACATCTCATTATGTTAAAAAATGGTTCAGTGCTTTACTTTGATTGTGTGTTTTTTGTTATTTTTAAAACTCAATGGGGCATTGTTTGTTGCATGTAACTCTGATCAGGAAAGCAAAAGTTAAATGGGACAAATTTCGTTTGCCTACCTTTCGGTTCTGTCATTGAGGGATTTGCATTTTACAAATACATGAGTAGTAATTCGAGCATGGTTAGAAAAGCCTAATGGTAGTAAGCAATCTTGTTTTCCATGATAAAAAATTATCCTGAAAAAATTCCGGTCACTTGAGCGGGCATGCAATTGATGTCTATAAAAATAGGTCTGCTGAGTGTCCTGCTCTTAAAAACGTGCGTTCGAAAAAAGGGGGGTCTGGGGGGCGAAGCCCCTTATACGTTGACACGATCTTACTATTTTGAGCCCCCCCTGTCCAAAAAACGTTCCCGCGCCACTGGCTTCTTCTGAACATTGGCAGCAGCTTGTTACTGTGAGCCACTGCATCCTGCAAGTGAATTACATCCTGGGATAACAAATTGTGTTCTTTGCTAATTTTCGATATATTTGTCCCAAAATGATCATATTCGCTAGCAATGTAGGTCAAACTTCCGAGCATGTGATCAGTTTTTTCGCTTAGATTTGCAAGATTGGCTTGGATTTTCCCCCAGCTGGTTTTCAACTCGTTGATATCACGCTTTACGTCCTGGTCGTTAGCACTTGCGAGATTAGTGGCCCCAATTATTTCTCGACATTTTTCCGAAATAATTTTGTCGATTTTGTGCATCACTTTTTGGGTTACTTTATCTCCTATTTGTTTTAATACTTCTTTTGGTATTTTGAAGCTCTAAACTGTTTTCTGCGGCATTCTGGCAATAATGATGACGTAATAGTAAAACAAAATGGCTGTCTCAATTCGCACTATTTCACTGAATTTACAGGTTTGTTAAGCTGCTCTTTCTTGAGGATAAATTTGGGAAATATCAGTTTTAGTTTAGTCTGCAACTCCACCAAATCAATATCTGATAATGCTTCTTTTAAACTGGCCGCTTTTTTTTGGTTACAACATCTTTTTTTAGTCTAACAATACTGTAGTTTTAAGACCGCAGTCTGCAGAGCAAAATTAACTCCTCCATCTATGACGCTTCCTCAACGTATCTGTTTTAGATTGACGAGCCGCCACTTTAGACTCACGAGCCGTGAAGTATCACCGTCATATGTAAGGCGGAAAGCTTTTGCCATTCTTAACGATGCTGATTAGAACTTTCTACAATTAGTTCATTGAATATAAAAACACAGAGATTGCGATTGTGGCAAGAATGGTCCACAAAATTGTGACGCAATGAATGGCATTACGGAATTGAGCAACGCTTGTGGTTCTTGTGAGCTCACGCTACGCAGTTACTACTAGGGATGGCAATCGCATCGCATCGAAGAGGTTCTGCGATATTTGTAATAGTGACTGTCAAACTGCGATGCGATGTGATACTTCACTTAAACTGCGGATGCGATTTTTGTAGTGATTGTCTAAATTTTTTCGATGCGATTTTTTGTGTTGGCATTTGCGATTTTCGATCATTTCGATTTTTTGAGTAATTTTGAACTCTCATATTTTACGCATCGTCACATTAGTGCAAAAACTGCGTAAGTCATTTTTTAGTGAAATTGAGTTTTTAGCACCAAGTTGTTCTGCTGGGCCAGCGCTAACGCCCAACACACCTTTTGGAAAAATATATCGACGTTTTCGCGAGTTATGCTCTAGTTTCTAAATAGCGTAAGTCAGGGCATTAAATTGACAATAAGTCATAATAACACGATGCATGCGATGAAACCATTCAGTCTTTCGCCTATTGTTATTTTGTTGTGACACAATAGTAAATACAAACAATCACATGTTTTTGCGTTTTTTTGAGAACACAAAAAAATGACTTCAGCAGTTTTTGCACAAACGTGACGAAATTTTTTTACAAACGGTCAGTATGATCTCACACGTTTTGTGTAACAACGTAAAACATAAAGAGTAGGCTACATGCAGAAAACACAAGTTGTTCTATTTTAACTATTAGCACGAAGAACCAGAATGGCATCAACTACATCATTCTCAAAACGCATCCTAAAATGATTTAGCACATATTTCAAGCTCGAGCAGACGCTCTCGACAGAAACTTGTGTCGCTGGCAACTGCAGCCAGGGGCGGATTAACAGTACGTGGGGCCCTGGGCTAATTTAATAATGGGGCCCTCTTTCTCAAGTTCAGCGAAAGCTTATAAGTTACGATATAAAATGAGAAGAACAACAAACCGAAAAAACAGCCTCAAAAAACAAAACAATCCCAATATTGATCAGGAGCGTAAAAAGACCAAGTATGGACTTCTTGTGCTGTGTTCAGCGCGCTCATTTACTGTCTTTGAGTCCTATTGAGTAAGATCAAATATAATTTATTCTTTGTTAAAAACAATTACTGCATTTTCATTACATCGATTTACCCAATCGGTTTAATGGGTTTATATTTTCCTTTGTTTAATTTTACAATCGTTTTTACGCGTGCGGTACTTAAATAATGAACGAACCAAAAAAATTGAATAATTTTAAAATTGTTCATAGTCACGTCGGCAGCGTGACCGAACGGTCTGAAGCGCCGTTTTTATGGCGACCATAATGAATCGAAAGAACGCGGTTCAACTCCTACCCTCGACATGTTGTTGTGTTCTTGGATAAGGTACTTCACGATATTTGTCACTGCTTGGTGGCTTGAACAAGCAGCAAATTCAACAAAAGACAAGAAGAGGAACCTCAGAAAAGTTAACTCCCAAGCGAGTGAGGATACTTGATCTGACATGAAGCAATACAACTCGCTTTCTCGTGAATGGAGGATGAAAATGGAAAATCCATTCAAAAGAAGTTTTATTTCTATAGTCTTATAATAAGCAAAGATTCGGTAAATCGATTCAATGGAAATGCGAAAAAGCCTAGATGGCTTTATCTTTCACTCAAAACCATCAAGAAATAAAGCGACTGATCAACTGATAACAGTCATTAATCATATTAATAACGTATAGGGAAAGCTGGGCACTTGCATCGCTACCCGTTATGCTAGTAATTCGATAGCGTCAGTGCCGCTGTTTTTCCTATCACTAGCGTGAAGCTAGCGCCGTCGCTGTTTTTATCCTGTTTTGAAATATGACTCTATCTTATTTATAAAAACCAAACTATACCATGCTACTGCTCTCTGCAATAGATTTTATTCTTTCACATTAAAGCTGGAACTACCACTTATCCTAGAGCAGGGGTGGGCAAGCTTTTTACACGAAGGGCTAGATTTGGAAAAACTGTTGAAGCCGCGGGCCACACGCTGATTGGAAAACAAGGTGAAGACTTTTTTTTAGAGATCACGGTCCACGTACGAATGTGATCTCCAAAATGAAAGGTTTTCACTTCGTTTTTTATTCCAATTTTGCACCGTAGAGGCTTATTTTGATGAAAATTACTGCCATCCATGATCTCTTAAGGAAAAAAGGTCTTCCGCTCAATTCACGGTGGGAGTTTAAGTTTGTGTAAGTGCCGGCGGCCAGAATAAAAGAACGGCGGGTCGGATTTGGCCCGCGGGCCGTAGTTCGCCCATGTCTGTTTTAGAGTGTAAAGTTATGAAGCCTAGATGTTGTAGCTAGCCTACCGTTGTATGATGGTGCAATAATTTTTAACTCTAGATTCTTCAATGACATTAAACATTTTCTGCTTGTATAACCTCAACTGTAGTTTGGCACTCTTGCTGGCAAGTGGCAATTAAGTGTCATCGTTTGTTCATTACTACCTGAATTAACATTTATCTTATTCTTTATTGTGATGTTTGAATCGGCAAAAAGCGGATAAGGTTTTTTTGAAAAAATTGCTGTCCGCGACCTACAAAGCAATAAAGTTAGCTGATAACTACTGCGATTCTTACTTTGAGAAGATTTTTGCTTATAAATTTTAATATTTAGTTAACTAACAACAGAGCACATTTACCCCCAATAACCCAACCCCTCAGCGCCAAAATTTTAAAAACTTTGTTAGTTTCTGCAAGTGAAGGCCTTTTTTAAAAATCGAAAATATTTTTTGTCAAAAAAAACTTTTAGAAAAATGTAAATTTGTGGGGCCCCTAAATGTTGTGGAGCCCCGGGCTTCAGCCTGCTCCGCCCCCTTCTTAATCCGCCACTGACTGCAGCGCTATTCGAACAATCTTGGCGAGATCCTCGTCTAAGCCCGCTAACACTAACCTATCTGATAAAAGTCGCCAGGGACTCTATCTACCTAGAATAAGACCGCAGTATCCGCGACGCATAGCAAACCTTCCAACCTATGTGCAAATTGTGCACCTTAAGTTAACCGATGTAGGGAAATGGTTTTGTTTTTTCAATTTTAACTGATTGTCTTGCTGAACCACGACTTTTTTAAGGATTACCGCTTGCCTACCGCATTGACGCTAACCCGGTCATTTTATTTTTTTACGTTTTGAGAATCATTTTTTCAAATATTGTTCAAGTGTAAAACCCAATTCTGGTGGAGAAAATTCTTAGCTTAGTTGACACGTTTCTGTAAATGCGCAGACTGCAGGTTGCAGAATCTCAAAAAATTTGTAATAAGTCATTTGCCTATGTGTGTAGTGAATAGCTATCAACTATGCCAGGGGTGGGCAAACTACGGCCCGCGGGCACTTACAAAAATATAAACCTTGCTCCATAGTCCTTACTCAGACTCAATATACCTTACTGATATTGAGTGAAATATTAGGACATTTGCCGACGTTTGAGAGAAAATTAGGACATCTGCGCGGACGAGAGGACTTTTTTTGCTCTTCACTTGATTTAAAGTGGAAATTAGGACATCTGCGTGGACGTGAGGACCTTTTTTTGCTTTTTACCTGATTTAGAGTGAAAATTAGGACATCTGCGGTCGTGACAACCCTTTTAATTTTTCCCTATCAATCAGCGCGGCCCTCAGCTTCAAAATTTTTTGCAATGCGGCCCAACGTGCGAAAAGTTTGCTCACCCCTGAACTATGCGATCCCAAAGAAGCTTTCGCGCACTATATGTTGGAAAATGGATTTACAGTACTTAATTTCACTTGACAATGAAAACCTGAATCGTGAAAAAAAATCAAAACAGCTGTGATTATTAGCTCTGCTGGCTTTTTTTCCATCTCTTCGCGTTGCGTGAGTTTGCACTTTAAAAGCACTCGTTCACATTAAATCTATCCGCAATTAAAATCAAAGCAATATCAAAAAGGTGTAAGTAAAATGAAAATCGCCGTCGTAATGGAACTAATTTAGCAAAATATCGGAGGCGTGAAAACTCTTTCGCCAGAAGCTGCAGGACGCCGCCAGGTTTTAAAACAAAGTATTTTGCTTGTGGGTTGCTTGTTTTAGTGATGAAGTCGAATAAATTTCACTGCCACAAAATGACAAAATAATTACCGTACTTCACTTTTTTAAAGAAATGGAGCTGGAAAGTGAGAGCAATGGGAAGCATTCTGCCACCTACAAAAATCGAAAAAAAATCGCAAAAATCGCAGAATTTTTTTTACTCATTTATGCGATGCGATTACTGATGTGATTTTTTTTATATGTATCGATGCGATTCTTGGATGCGATATTTTTGAAAAAAAACGTTTGATTCGATGCGATTTCAATTACGATGCGATTGCCATCCCTGATTACTACAGCGGCACAGCCCCAGATCAAGGACCAAGGTTAATCGATAAACCTGAAAAGTTGACGAACCAATAGGGAGGGGCTTTGAACTCACGAACCCCCCTTGCCTACGCACTTGGTTATCGTATATATTTCTATAGCTACAACCACCCGTCGAAATTTTACCAAAACGGTCGTATATTTCTTGCATTGGAAAACTTATTAACTCTAATTTTTTTCTTGTTTTACCCAGTAGGCTACTGGGTCTGGCTACAATACATTTTTTCTTGGCCTATTGTAATCAATCAATCATTTTATTTCTAAACACCAATACGCTGGAAAGTAACGATAGCACAAGCACACAAATTTCACACTAAAATTGATAAAGTCGTAGAAAAGGGCGCAGGCAACAAAACAGGGAGGTGTTGAAACAGGCAAGTCAAGATTGACTTATAAGCATGGTTGCATATATTCGTTATAAAATCCATCTTCAGATCTAAATTTTGTTACTTTAAGTCAGAGCAACGACAACTAGATTTGCGTTTGGATCTTATCGTCTTTATCCACAGCTAGCTGAGTTGGCAAGCCTGCTATGCAATAAAAATAGCCATTGACAAGAGGCCGGCCTTGAAATTGAAAAAAGCACTAACTTCTACGTTAGGCAAAATAGCCTTTTTTAAAGGCGATTTAGCAGCAGTGGGCTTTGCTAAGACATGCAAAATCAAATAACTTCATCAAGATAATCATTCTCACTTTAGAAATAAACAAAACTCAAAACCAATGACAAATTTTTGCTTTGAAATTCGTGCCAGTTCGGATTTGGATGAGGTAAAGGTGCAAAAAAAAGCACCCTAAACCGATTTGAAATAAATTTCGGCTCATGTTACTAACGCGTTATCTGTTTATATCCTCGCCTTGTTATATTTTGCTCATCTGAGCTCGGACCAAGGGTGGAAACTTGGCTACTTGACGTTAGGGTGTCAGTTTCAGTTTCGGTGTGTTGAAACCCAGATGTCAGGTTTCAGTTTTGGTTTGGTTTCACGGCTGTTGAAAAATCGGTTTCAGTTTTGCTTACGCACAGCTTCGGTTTCTGGGCTTCAGTTTCGGTTTCATTCGAGAAAGTTGTTTTACTGTGAATACGATTTATTTAAATCCTCTACTTGTTAGCGTTTTTGTTTTATTACGGTGATAAGTAGCAGCTCAGATGGCCGAGTGAGGAGAGTAATTGCTTCAGAAGTTGTCGACTTGGCTATGATTCCGAGTCCGATGAAACCAAAGACTCAAAAATTAGTATCCACAGCTTCTCCATTCGACGCTCCGCGTTAAAGGAACTGCGCTGGAGTCCGGAAGCTACGAGAAGCTAAATACGCGAAAAATCATTTTCAACAAAACCGCCACAGCGTTTTTGAGAGTCACGTGATGCGTAAAGAAACTATAAGTACAAAAATTTTGCGGTCACATGGCAATAGCGAGGTGGTGTGGGGTTAGTGTGAAGAACTCCCACTCGCAGGGCAGGGGATTAATGCCCTCCTGGGTTTTAGTTTTTTGTCAGCGCGTTATACTGAAGTCGCTGAAGCGATTCTGTTGAAAATGATTTTTCGCGTATTTAGCTTCTCGTCCGGAAGCTTAATGAAATTTCGATGCGAGGCAGTGTCGGAGCAACTTTAATTGCGCCACCTGGCGATAGCCAAACACTTTTTGCTTTTGGATAAATGAAAGCAATGCAAATAAATACAGGTTGGACGATTCTAGGACAAATGGGTCCCGAACAATTGGGCACCAAGACAAATGGGTCCCGAGTAAATGGAGGCGGGATCAGATAATGGGGGCTTGGAGCAAATTGGCACTTGGGAAAATGAATATTTGGGCATATGGGTATGTGGGGAAATGGGTATTTGGGGAAAATATATATTTGGTGGAATTGGGCACCGGGGGAAATGGGCACTGGTGCAAATAGGCCCCAAGGCAAATGGACATTTGGGGAAAAGGGGTACCCCAAGTGCCCGGTGTTCATTTTCCCCAAATGTTTACAAATGGGCACTGGGGCAAATGGGCACTTGGGGCAAATGGACATTTGGGAAAAAGGGGTACCCCAAGTGCCCTATGTCCATCTGTCCCGGTGCTCATTTGCCTCAAATTCTCATTTGCCCCAAGTACCCAATTGTCTAGGACCCAAATGTCTGGGATCTAATTGTGCGGGACTCAAATGTACAGGCCCCAATTATTTGGGACCATTTGTCCTGGTGCCCATTTGTCTGTGATCCAAATGTACGAGCCCCAATTGTCCGAAACCCATTTGCTTGGTGCCTATTTATCCTGGTGCCCGTTTTTCCTATCTGTTCCATCATCTGTCCGGGTCTCAAATGTCCAAAAATCGCCTGCTACACCCCACACCTCCATTTGATCACCAGCAAGCTTTTGCAAAAGTGTTTGGCTATCGCCAGATCGCGCGATTTAAATTGCGTCGACACTGCCTTTTCCACTAGCCTTCCAGACTAGGTATTGTAGAGACTGTGGTGATGACAATTTCTATAACCTGAAACATTAGAAAATTTTGAACAGGTTTAAGTTTCAGTTTCCGTTTTGACGTTTCAAGAAAAACGGTTTTGGTTTAAGTTTAGGTTTTCAAAATTTTGGCTTAGTAGGTGACAGTTTCAGTTTGGGTTTGCAAAATTTCCTTTAAAACCAGTTTTTTTTTGAGGTTTCCGTTTAGGTCTGAGTTTCCGCCCTTGGCTTGGACACACAAATCGGTATCAAACACTTTTAAATTGCAATAAGTAACGAATAAGGCATAACAAACACATTATAGGCGCTTACGCAATTATTCTCGTTGTTTCACGATACCCTAACGCCGACCGCCTACATCTCTTCAACCTTTTATAGTTAGTTTGCAATAAAAATGTCTGCATTTTGTTGTGATTTTCAACCGACCCCCCTCCCCCCATTCCTTCAGATAATATGTTGCAACACAGTTCCACAAAAACTTGCAAATATACCTAAGTTACATTTAATTTTGCTCGTTTTTATTTTTTTTTTGTGAGGCTGCTTTAGGGGGGGTCGCCTTTTATCCCCCCCCCCCCTAAATACGCTAGTGGCTGGACGACCGGTAGCTTGGAATACACTGAAATTAAAGAACTACCACGAAACGCAAACAAAAAAATCGGTTAACATCGAACCATGCCAAGTCCTAATCAACTTCGCATGGCTGTACGACCAGTAGCATCAAATACACTGAAATTAAACAACAAGTTCATTGAAATACACATGCGAAAGTCCGGTTAACATCGAGTCATGCCAGGTCCAAATTAACTTGGCATGTTTATACGACCGATATAGCATTAAATACACCTACATGACGTATTACAACTATATAGCAAAACACACAAACAAAATTCCAATCAACATTGAGCCATGCCAAGTCTAAATCAACTTGGCATGGCTGTCCGACCGAAAACATTAAGAACACTGAAATTAAACAAAAACTGCCATGAAACACTTATACGAAAATCCGATTAAAAATCGAGTCATGCCAAATCCAAATCAATTTGGCATGGCTGTCCGACTGGTAGCAGTAAATACACTGAAATTAAACAACAACAACAGTCAAACACTCCTGCAAAAAATCGGTTAACATCGCACTAGGCCAAGTCTCAATCAACTTGGCATGGTTCAGAGCCGGCGCAAAAACGAAGTTGCCCCGCCGATCTACATGCTTGTCCCTCCAAAAAACACCAAGTTTTCTCTGTCGACTACATAAACTTTTCTGCCAAAAATCAAGTTTTAGCCTCCCCCTAATAAAAATTTGTCCCTCCAAAACTCGACTACTCGCGGCCCCAAAGTTAATTCGACTGTTTGTAAAGTGTTTTGACGAGATCAAACGTTTTTGCTGGCCCCTGAAATTTCCAGTTTTTGCTCGTGTTTGATCAAACGCTGTGCCAAAACGTCACAAAAGTGCTCAATCTAACCGGGTGCATGCTGTTCAGCGTTTCATTTCGTTTCATAATCATATTTGAACCAGTCCGATATCGAAACGCAAAGCAGTGCATTTGCCCAGAGTTTGCACAGCGTTTTTAGCAAAATGACGTTTTGACGTGATCAAACGATTTTTCAAATTTCACTCATTTTCGAACCCGCGTCAAATATAAACAACAAAAAAGTGCTCAATCTCACCATGTGGAGATGTTTAGGAATTTAATTAGCTTCATGTCCCATGTTATTAAAGTGGTGATATCAAAACGCAAAACGTCCAAATAACGCAATGTTTGCACACCAGTTTTGTCAAAAATCAACTTTTCGCCAAAACTGAAAAACTGCAGTTTTACTCCAACTTCGTAGCAATTCTGCTGGTAGAAGACATAAAATGCCATCAACTTGACAATACCCACCGAATAGGAAATTTCATGTAGTGTACAAAACATGTGTGCAACATGATAATCTTGCGTCGGAAAGCAGCTCAATCGCCAGAAGTTTGCAGTGCGTTTTGACGAGATCAGACGTTTTTGCTGGCCCCCGAAATTTCCAGTTTTTGCTCGTGTTTGATCAAACGCTGTACCAAAACGTCACAAAAGTGCTCAATCTAACCGGGTGTATGCTGTTCAGCGTTTCATTCCGTTTTATAATCATATTTGAACCAGTCCAATATCGAAACGCAAAGCAGTGCATTTGCCTAGAGTTTGTACAGCGTTTTCAGCAAAATGACGTTTTGACGTGATCAAACGATTTTTCAAATTTCACTCATTTTTGAACTTGCGTCAAATGATATCAACAAAAAAGTGCTCAATCTCACCATGTGGAGACGTTTAGGAATTTGATTAGCTTCATGTCCCATGTTTTGAAAATTGTGATATCGAAACGCTAAATGTTGAAATAACGCAATGTTTGCACACCAGTTTTGTCAAAAATCAACTTTTTGCCAAAACTGAAAAACTGCAGTTTTACTCCAACTTCGTCGCAATTCTGCTGATAGTAGGCGTAAAATGCCATCAACTTGACAATACCCACCGAATAGGAAATTTCATGTAGTGTACAAAACATGTGTGCAACATGATAATCTTGCGTCGGAAAGCAGCTCAATCGCAAAAAGTTTGCAGTGCGTTTTGACGAGATCAGACGTTTTTGCTGGCCCCCGAAATCTCCAGTATGTGCTCGTGTTTGATCAAACGCTGTACCAAAACGTCACAAAAGTGCTCAATCTAACCGGGTGTATGCTGTTCAGCGTTTCATTCCGTTTCATAATCATATTTGAACCAGTCCGATATCGAAACGCAAAGCAGTGCATTTGCCAAGAGTTTGTACAGCGTTTTCAGCAAAATGACGTTTTGACGTGATCAAACGATTTTTTTAATTTCACTCATTTTTGAACTTGCGTCAAATGATATCAACAAAAAAATGCTCAATCTCACCATGTGGAGACGTTTTGGAATTTAATTAGCTTCATGTCCCATGTTATTAAAGTGGTGATATCGAAACGCTAAATGTTGAAATAACGCAATGTTTGCACACCAGTTTTGTCAAAAATCAACTTTTCGCCAAAACTGAAAAACTGCAGTTTTACTCCAACTTCGTCGCAATTTTGCTGGTAGTAGGCGTAAAATGCCATCAACTTGACAATACCCACCGAATAGGAAATTTCATGTAGTGTATAAAACATGTGTGCAACATGATAATCTTGCGTCGGAAAGCAGCTCAATCGCCAGAAGTTTGCAGTGCGTTTTGACGGGATCAGACGTTTTTGCTGGCCCTTGAAATTTCCAGTTTTTGCTCGTGTTTGATCAAACGCTGTACCAAAACGTCACAAAAGTGCTCAATCTAACCGGGTGTATGCTGTTCAGCGTTTCATATCGTTTCATAATCATATTTGAACCAGTCCGATATCGAAACGCAAAGCAGTGCATTTGCCCAGAGTTTGCACAGCGTTTTTAGCAAAATGACGTTTTGACGTGATCAAACGATTTTTCAAATTTCACTCATTTTCGAACCCGCGTCAAATGATATCAACAAAAAAGTGCTCAATCTCACCATGTGGAGACGTTTAGGAATTTAATTAGCTTCATGTCCCATGCTTTGAAAATCGTGATATCGAAACGCTAAATGTTGAAATAACGCAATGTTTGCACACCAGTTTTGTCAAAAATCAACTTTTTGCCAAAACTGAAAAACTGCAGTTTTACTCCAACTTCGTCGCAATTCTGCTGATAGTAGGCGTAAAATGCCATCAACTTGACAATACCCACCGAATAGGAAATTTCATGTAGTGTACAAAACATGTGTGCAACATGATAATCTTGCGTCGGAAAGCAGCTCAATCGCAAAAAGTTTGCAGTGCGTTTTGACGAGATCAGACGTTTTTGCTGGCCCCCGAAATCTCCAGTATGTGCTCGTGTTTGATCAAACGCTGTACCAAAACGTCACAAAAGTGCTCAATCTAACCGGGTGTATGCTGTTCAGCGTTTCATTCCGTTTCATAATCATATTTGAACCAGTCCGATATCGAAACGCAAAGCAGTGCATTTGCCAAGAGTTTGTACAGCGTTTTCAGCAAAATGACGTTTTGACGTGATCAAACGATTTTTTTAATTTCACTCATTTTTGAACTTGCGTCAAATGATATCAACAAAAAAGTGCTCAATCTCACCATGTGGAGACGTTTTGGAATTTAATTAGCTTCATGTCCCATGCTTTGAAAATCGTGATATCGAAACGCTAAATGTTGAAATAACGCAATGTTTGCACACCAGTTTTGTCAAAAATCAACTTTTCGCCAAAACTGAAAAACTGCAGTTTTACTCCAACTTCGTCGCAATTCTGCTGATAGTAGGCGTAAAATGCCATCAACTTGACAATGCCCACCGAATAGGAAATTTCATGTAGTGTACAAAACATGCGTGCAACATGATAATCTTGCGTCGGAAAGCAGCTCAATCGCCAAAAGTTTGCAGTGCGTTTTGACGAGATCAGACGTTTTTGCTGGCCCCCGAAATTTCCAGTTTTTGCTCGTGTTTGATCAAACGCTGTACCAAAACGTCACAAAAGCTCTCAATCTAACCGGGTGTATGCTGTTCAGCGTTTCATATCGTTTCATAATCATATTTGAACCAGTCCGATATCGAAACGCAAAGCAGTGCATTTGCCTAGAGTTTGTACAGCGTTTTCAGCAAAATGACGTTTTGACGTGATCAAACGATTTTTTTAATTTCACTCATTTTTGAACTTGCGTCAAATGATATCAACAAAAAAGTGCTCAATCTCACCATGTGGAGACGTTTTGGAATTTGATTAGCTTCATGTCCCATGTTTTGAAAATCGTGATATCGAAACGCTAAATGTTGAAATAACGCAATGTTTGCACACCAGTTTTGTCAAAAATCAACTTTTCGCCAAAACTGAAAAACTGCAGTTTTACTCCAACTTCGTCGCAATTCTGCTGATAGTAGGCGTAAAATGCCATCAACTTGACAATACCCACCGAATAGGAAATTTCATGTAGTGTATAAAACATGTGTGCAACATGATAATCTTGCGTCGGAAAGCAACTCAATCGCCAGAAGTTTGCAGTGCGTTTTGACGGGATCAGACGTTTTTGCTGGCCCTTGAAATTTCCAGTTTTTGCTCGTGTTTGATCAAACGCTGTACCAAAACGTCACAAAAGTGCTCAATCTAACCGGGTGTATGCTGTTCAGCGTTTCATATCGTTTCATAATCATATTTGAACCAGTCCGATATCGAAACGCAAAGCAGTGCATTTGCCCAGAGTTTGCACAGCGTTTTTAGCAAAATGACGTTTTGACGTGATCAAACGATTTTTCAAATTTCACTCATTTTCGAACCCGCGTCAAATGATATCAACAAAAAAGTGCTCAATCTCACCATGTGGAGATGTTTAGGAATTTAATTAGCTTCATGTCCCATGTTATTAAAGTGGTGATATCGAAACGCAAAACGTCCAAACAGCGCAATGTTTGCACACCAGTTTTGTCAAAAATCAACTTTTCGCCAAAACTGAAAAACTGCAGTTTTACTCCAACTTCGTAGCAATTCTGCTGGTAGAAGACATAAAATGCCATCAACTTGACAATACCCACCGAATAGGAAATTTCATGTAGTGTACAAAACATGTGTGCAACATGATAATCTTGCGTCGGAAAGCAGCTCAATCGCAAAAAGTTTGCAGTGCGTTTTGACGAGATCAGACGTTTTTGCTGGCCCGCCAAAACTCCAGTTTTTGCTCGTGTTTGATCAAACGCTGTGCCAAAACGTCACAAAAGTGCTCAATCTAACCGGGTGTATGCTGTTCAGCGTTTCATTCCGTTTCATAATCATATTTGAACCAGTCCGATATCGAAACGCAAAGCAGTGCATTTGCCCAGAGTTTGTACAGCGTTTTCAGCAAAATGACGTTTTGACGTGATCAAACGATTTTTTTAATTTCACTCATTTTTGAACTTGCGTCAAATGATATCAACAAAAAGGTGCTCAATCTCACCATGTGGAGACGTTTAGGAATTTAATTAGCTTCATGTCCCATGTTATTAAAGTGGTGATATCGAAACGCTAAATGTTGAAATAACGCAATGTTTGCACACCAGTTTTGTCAAAAATCAACTTTTCGCCAAAACTGAAAAACTGCAGTTTTACTCCAACTTCGTCGCAATTTTGCTGGTAGTAGGCGTAAAATGCCATCAACTTGACAATACCCACCGAATAGGAAATTTCATGTAGTGTATAAAACATGTGTGCAACATGATAATCTTGCGTCGGAAAGCAGCTCAATCGCAAAAAGTTTGCAGTGCGTTTTGACGAGATCAGACGTTGTTGCTGGCCCCCGAAATTTCCAGTTTTTGCTCGTGTTTGATCAAACGCTGTGCCAAAACGTCACAAAAGTGCTCAATCTAACCGGGTGTATGCTGTTCAGCGTTTCATATCGTTTCATAATCATATTTGAACCAGTCCGATATCGAAACGCAAAGCAGTGCATTTGCCCAAAGTTTGCACAGCGTTTTTAGCAAAATGACGTTTTGACGTGATCAAACGATTTTTCAAATTTCACTCATTCTCGAACCCGCGTCAAATATAAACAACAAAAAAGTGCTCAATCTCACCATGTGGAGACGTTTAGGAATTTAATTAGCTTCATGTCCCATGTTATTAAAGTGTTGATATCGAAACGCTAAGTGTTGAAATAACGCAATGTTTGCACACCAGTTTTGTCAAAAATCAACTTTTCGCCAAAACTGAAAAACTGCAGTTTTACTCCAACTTCGTCGCAATTCTGCTGATAGTAGGCGTAAAATGCCATCAACTTGACAATACCCACCGAATAGGAAATTTCATGTAGTGTACAAAACATGTGTGCAACATGATAATCTTGCGTCGGAAAGCAGCTCAATCGCAAAAAGTTTGCAGTGCGTTTTGACGAGATCAGACGTTTTTGCTGGCCCCCGAAATTTCCAGTTTTTGCTCGTGTTTGATCAAACGCTGTACCAAAACGTCACAAAAGTGCTCAATCTAACCGGGTGTATGCTGTTCAGCGTTTCATATCGTTTCATAATCATATTTGAACCAGTCCAATATCGAAACGCAAAGCAGTGCATTTGCCTAGAGTTTGTACAGCGTTTTCAGCAAAATGACGTTTTGACGTGATCAAACGATTTTTTTAATTTCACTCATTTTTGAACTTGCGTCAAATGATATCAACAAAAAAGTGCTCAATCTCACCATGTGGAGACGTTTTGGAATTTGATTAGCTTCATGTCCCATGCTTTGAAAATCGTGATATCGAAACGCTAAATGTTGAAATAACGCAATGTTTGCACACCAGTTTTGTCAAAAATCAACTTTTCGCCCAAACTGAAAAACTGCAGTTTTACTCCAACTTCGTCGCAATTCTGCTGGTAGAAGACATAAAATGCCATCAACTTGACAATACCCACCGAATAGGAAATTTCATGTAGTGTACAAAACATGTGTGCAACATGATAATCTTGCGTCGGAAAGCAACTCAATCGCCAGAAGGTTGCAGTGCGTTTTGACGGGATCAGACGTTTTTGCTGGCCCTTGAAATTGCCAGTTTTTGCTCGTGTTTGATCAAACGCTGTACCAAAACGTCACAAAAGTGCTCAATCTAACCGGGTGTATGCTGTTCAGCGTTTCATATCGTTTCATAATCATATTTGAACCAGTCCGATATCGAAACGCAAAGCAGTGCATTTGCCCAAAGTTTGCACAGCGTTTTTAGCAAAATGACGTTTTGACGTGATCAAACGATTTTTCAAATTTCACTCATTTTCCAACCCGCGTCAAATGATATCAACAAAAAAATGCTCAATCTCACCATGTGGAGACGTTTAGGAATTTAATTAGCTTCATGTCCCATGCTTTGAAAATCGTGATATCGAAACGCTAAATGTTGAAATAACGCAATGTTTGCACACCAGTTTTGTCAAAAATCAACTTTTCGCCAAAACTGAAAAACTGCAGTTTTACTCCAACTTCGTCGCAATTCTGCTGATAGTAGGCGTAAAATGCCATCAACTTGACAATACCCACCGAATAGGAAATTTCATGTAGTGTACAAAACATGTGTGCAACATGATAATCTTGCGTCGGAAAGCAGCTCAATCGCAAAAAGTTTGCAGTGCGTTTTGACGAGATCAGACGTTTTTGCTGGCCCCCGAAATTTCCAGTTTTTGCTCGTGTTTGATCAAACGCTGTACCAAAACGTCACAAAAGTGCTCAATCTAACCGGGTGTATGCTGTTCAGCGTTTCATATCGTTTCATAATCATATTTGAACCAGTCCGATATCGAAACGCAAAGCAGTGCATTTGCCTAGAGTTTGTACAGCGTTTTCAGCAAAATGACGTTTTGACGTGATCAAACGATTTTTTTAATTTCACTCATTTTTGAACTTGCGTCAAATGATATCAACAAAAAAGTGCTCAATCTCACCATGTGGAGACGTTTTGGAATTTGATTAGCTTCATGTCCCATGTTTTGAAAATCGTGATATCGAAACGCTAAATGTTGAAATAACGCAATGTTTGCACACCAGTTTTGTCAAAAATCAACTTTTCGCCAAAACTGAAAAACTGCAGTTTTACTCCAACTTCGTCGCAATTCTGCTAATAGTAGGCGTAAAATGCCATCAACTTGACAATACCCACCGAATAGGAAATTTCATGTAGTGTATAAAACATGTGTGCAACATGATAATCTTGCGTCGGAAAGCAACTCAATCGCCAGAAGTTTGCAGTGCGTTTTGACGGGATCAGACGTTTTTGCTGGCCCTTGAAATTTCCAGTTTTTGCTCGTGTTTGATCAAACGCTGTACCAAAACGTCACAAAAGTGCTCAATCTAACCGGGTGTATGCTGTTCAGCGTTTCATATCGTTTCATAATCATATTTGAACCAGTCCGATATCGAAACGCAAAGCAGTGCATTTGCCCAGAGTTTGCACAGCGTTTTTAGCAAAATGACGTTTTGACGTGATCAAACGATTTTTCAAATTTCACTCATTTTCGAACCCGCGTCAAATGATATCAACAAAAAAGTGCTCAATCTCACCATGTGGAGATGTTTAGGAATTTAATTAGCTTCATGTCCCATGTTATTAAAGTGGTGATATCGAAACGCAAAACGTTTAAACAGCGCAATGTTTGCACACCAGTTTTGTCAAAAATCAACTTTTCGCCAAAACTGAAAAACTGCAGTTTTACTCCAACTTCGTAGCAATTCTGCTGGTAGAAGACATAAAATGCCATCAACTTGACAATACCCACCGAATAGGAAATTTCATGTAGTGTACAAAACATGTGTGCAACATGATAATCTTGCGTCGGAAAGCAGCTCAATCGCAAAAAGTTTGCAGTGCGTTTTGACGAGATCAGACGTTTTTGCTGGCCCGCCAAAACTCCAGTTTTTGCTCGTGTTTGATCAAACGCTGTGCCAAAACGTCACAAAAGTGCTCAATCTAACCGGGTGTATGCTGTTCAGCGTTTCATTCCGTTTCATAATCATATTTGAACCAGTCCGATATCGAAACGCAAAGCAGTGCATTTGCCCAGAGTTTGTACAGCGTTTTCAGCAAAATGACGTTTTGACGTGATCAAACGATTTTTTTAATTTTACTCATTTTTGAACTTGCGTCAAATGATATCAACAAAAAGGTGCTCAATCTCACCATGTGGAGACGTTTTGGAATTTAATTAGCTTCATGTCCCATGTTATTAAAGTGGTGATATCGAAACGCTAAATGTTGAAATAACGCAATGTTTGCACACCAGTTTTGTCAAAAATCAACTTTTCGCCAAAACTGAAAAACTGCAGTTTTACTCCAACTTCGTCGCAATTTTGCTGGTAGTAGGCGTAAAATGCCATCAACTTGACAATGCCCACCGAATAGGAAATTTCATGTAGTGTATAAAACATGTGTGCAACATGATAATCTTGCGTCGGAAAGCAGCTCAATCGCCAAAAGTTTGCAGTGCGTTTTGACGAGATCAGACGTTGTTGCTGGCCCCCGAAATTTCCAGTTTTTGCTCGTGTTTGATCAAACGCTGTGCCAAAACGTCACAAAAGTGCTCAATCTAACCGGGTGTATGCTGTTCAGCGTTTCATATCGTTTCATAATCATATTTGAACCAGTCCGATATCGAAACGCAAAGCAGTGCATTTGCCCAAAGTTTGCACAGCGTTTTTAGCAAAATGACGTTTTGACGTGATCAAACGATTTTTCAAATTTCACTCATTCTCGTACCCGCGTCAAATATAAACAACAAAAAAGTGCTCAATCTCACCATGTGGAGACGTTTAGGAATTTAATTAGCTTCATGTCCCATGTTATTAAAGTGTTGATATCGAAACGCTAAGTGTTGAAATAACGCAATGTTTGCACACCAGTTTTGTCAAAAATCAACTTTTCGCCAAAACTGAAAAACTGCAGTTTTACTCCAACTTCGTCGCAATTCTGCTGGTAGAAAACATAAAATGCCATCAACTTGACAATACCCACCGAATAGGAAATTTCATGTAGTGTACAAAACATGTGTGCAACATGATAATCTTGCGTCGGAAAGCAGCTCAATCGCAAAAAGTTTGCAGTGCGTTTTGACGAAATCAGACGTTTTTGCTGGCCCCCGAAATTTCCAGTTTTTGCTCGTGTTTGATCAAACGCTGTACCAAAACGTCACAAAAGTGCTCAATCTAACCGGGTGTATGCTGTTCAGCGTTTCATATCGTTTCATAATCATATTTGAACCAGTCCGATATCGAAACGCAAAGCAGTGCATTTGCCTAGAGTTTGTACAGCGTTTTCAGCAAAATGACGTTTTGACGTGATCAAACGATTTTTTTAATTTCACTCATTTTTGAACTTGCGTCAAATGATATCAACAAAAAAGTGCTCAATCTCACCATGTGGAGACGTTTTGGAATTTAATTAGCTTCATGTCCCATGCTTTGAAAATCGTGATATCGAAACGCTAAATGTTGAAATAACGCAATGTTTGCACACCAGTTTTGTCAAAAATCAACTTTTCGCCCAAACTGAAAAACTGCAGTTTTACTCCAACTTCGTCGCAATTCTGCTGGTAGAAGACATAAAATGCCATCAACTTGACAATACCCACCGAATAGGAAATTTCATGTAGTGTACAAAACATGTGTGCAACATGATAATCTTGCGTCGGAAAGCAACTCAATCGCCAGAAGGTTGCAGTGCGTTTTGACGGGATCAGACGTTTTTGCTGGCCCTTGAAATTTCCAGTTTTTGCTCGTGTTTGATCAAACGCTGTACCAAAACGTCACAAAAGTGCTCAATCTAACCGGGTGTATGCTGTTCAGCGTTTCATATCGTTTCATAATCATATTTGAACCAGTCCGATATCGAAACGCAAAGCAGTGCATTTGCCCAGAGTTTGCACAGCGTTTTTAGCAAAATGACGTTTTGACGTGATCAAACGATTTTTCAAATTTCACTCATTTTCGAACCCGCGTCAAATGATATCAACAAAAAAATGCTCAATCTCACCATGTGGAGACGTTTAGGAATTTAATTAGCTTCATGTCCCATGCTTTGAAAATCGTGATATCGAAACGCTAAATGTTGAAATAACGCAATGTTTGCACACCAGTTTTGTCAAAAATCAACTTTTTGCCAAAACTGAAAAACTGCAGTTTTACTCCAACTTCGTCGCAATTCTGCTGATAGTAGGCGTAAAATGCCATCAACTTGACAATACCCACCGAATAGGAAATTTCATGTAGTGTATAAAACATGTGTGCAACATGATAATCTTGCGTCGGAAAGCAACTCAATCGCCAGAAGTTTGCAGTGCGTTTTGACGGGATCAGACGTTTTTGCTGACCCTTGAAATTTCCAGTTTTTGCTCGTGTTTGATCAAACGCTGTACCAAAACGTCACAAAAGTGCTCAATCTAACCGGGTGTATGCTGTTCAGCGTTTCATATCGTTTCATAATCATATTTGAACCAGTCCGATATCGAAACGCAAAGCAGTGCATTTGCCCAGAGTTTGCACAGCGTTTTTAGCAAAATGACGTTTTGACGTGATCAAACGATTTTTCAAATTTCACTCATTTTCCAACCCGCGTCAAATGATATCAACAAAAAAATGCTCAATCTCACCATGTGGAGACGTTTAGGAATTTAATTAGCTTCATGTCCCATGCTTTGAAAATCGTGATATCGAAACGCTAAATGTTGAAATAACGCAATGTTTGCACACCAGTTTTGTCAAAAATCAACTTTTTGCCAAAACTGAAAAACTGCAGTTTTACTCCAACTTCGTCGCAATTCTGCTGATAGTAGGCGTAAAATGCCATCAACTTGACAATACCCACCGAATAGGAAATTTCATGTAGTGTACAAAACATGTGTGCAACATGATAATCTTGCGTCGGAAAGCAGCTCAATCGCAAAAAGTTTGCAGTGCGTTTTGACGAGATCAGACGGTTTTGCTGGCCCCCGAAATCTCCAGTATGTGCTCGTGTTTGATCAAACGCTGTGCCAAAACGTCACAAAAGTGCTCAATCTAACCGGGTGTATGCTGTTCAGCGTTTCATTCCGTTTCATAATCATATTTGAACCAGTCCGATATCGAAACGCAAAGCAGTGCATTTGCCAAGAGTTTGTACAGCGTTTTCAGCAAAATGACGTTTTGACGTGATCAAACGATTTTTTTAATTTCACTCATTTTTGAACTTGCGTCAAATGATATCAACAAAAAAGTGCTCAATCTCACCATGTGGAGACGTTTAGGAATTTAATTAGCTTCATGTCCCATGCTTTGAAAATCGTGATATCGAAACGCTAAATGTTGAAATAACGCAATGTTTGCACACCAGTTTTGTCAAAAATCAACTTTTCGCCAAAACTGAAAAACTGCAGTTTTACTCCAACTTCGTCGCAATTCTGCTGATAGTAGGCGTAAAATGCCATCAACTTGACAATACCCACCGAATAGGAAATTTCATGTAGTGTATAAAACATGTGTGCAACATGATAATCTTGCGTCGGAAAGCAGCTCAATCGCCAGAAGTTTGCAGTGCGTTTTGACGAGATCAGACGTTTTTGCTGGCCCTTGAAATTTCCAGTTTTTGCTCGTGTTTGATCAAACGCTGTACCAAAACGTCACAAAAGTGCTCAATCTAACCGGGTGTATGCTGTTCAGCGTTTCATTCCGTTTTATAATCATATTTGAACCAGTCCGATATCGAAACGCAAAGCAGTGCATTTGCCCAGAGTTTGCACAGCGTTTTCAGCAAAATGACGTTTTGACGTGATCAAACGATTTTTCAAATTTCACTCATTTTCGAACCCGCGTCAAATGATATCAACAAAAAAGTGCTCAATCTCACCATGTGGAGACGTTTAGGAATTTGATTAGCTTCATGTCCCTTGTTATTAAAGTGGTGATATCGAAACGCAAAACGTTTAAACAGCGCAATGTTTGCACACCAGTTTTGTCAAAAATCAACTTTTCGCCAAAACTGAAAAACTGCAGTTTTACTCCAACTTCGTCGCAATTCTGCTGGTAGAAGGCATAAAATGCCATCAACTTGACAATACCCACCGAATAGGAAATTTCATGTAGTGTACAAAACATGTGTGCAACATGATAATCTTGCGTCGGAAAGCAGCTCAATCGCCAGAAGTTTGCAGTGCGTTTTGACGAGATCAGACGGTTTTGCTGGCCCGCCAAATCTCCAGTTTTTGCTCGTGTTTGATCAAACGCTGTACCAAAACGTCACAAAAGTGCTCAATCTAACCGGGTGTATGCTGTTCAGCGTTTCATTCCGTTTCATCATCATATTTGAACCAGTCCGATATCGAAACGCAAAGCAGTGCATTTGCCCAGAGTTTGTACAGCGTTTTCAGCAAAATGACGTTTTGACGTGATCAAACGATTTTTTTAATTTCACTCATTTTTGAACTTGCGTCAAATGATATCAACAAAAAAGTGCTCAATCTCACCATGTGGAGACGTTTAGGAATTTAATTAGCTTCATGTCCCATGTTATTAAAGTGGTGATATCGAAACGTTAAGTGTTGAAATAACGCAATGTTTGCACACCAGTTTTGTCAAAAATCAACTTTTCGCCAAAACTGAAAAACTGCAGTTTTACTCCAACTTCGTCGCAATTCTGCTGGTAGAAGGCGTAAAATGCCACCAACTTGACAATACCCACCGAATAGGAAATTTCATGTAGTGTATAAAACATGTGTGCAACATGATAATCTTGCGTCGGAAAGCAGCTCAATCGCCAGAAGTTTGCAGTGCGTTTTGACGAGATCAGACGTTTTTGCTGGCCCCCGAAATCTCCAGTATTTGCTCGTGTGTGATCAAACGCTGTACCAAAACGTCACAAAAGTGCTCAATCTAACCGGGTGTATGCTGTTCAGCGTTTCATTCCGTTTCATAATCATATTTGAACCAGTCCGATATCGAAACGCAAAGCAGTGCATTTGCCCAGAGTTTGTACAGCGTTTTCAGCAAAATGACGTTTTGACGTGATCAAACGATTTTTTTAATTTCACTCATTTTTGAACTTGCGTCAAATGATATCAACAAAAAAGTGCTCAATCTCACCATGTGGAGACGTTTTGGAATTTAATTAGCTTCATGTCCCATGCTTTGAAAATTGTGATATCGAAACGCAAAACGTTTAAACAGCGCAATGTTTGCACACCAGTTTTGCCAAAAATCAACTTTTCGCCAAAACTGAAAAACTGCAGTTTTACTCCAACTTCGTCGCAATTCTGCTGATAGTAGGCGTAAAATGCCATCAACTTGACAATGCCCACCGAATAGGAAATTTCATGTAGTGTACAAAACATGTGTGCAACATGATAATCTTGCGTCGGAAAGCAGCTCAATCGCCAAAAGTTTGCAGTGCGTTTTGACGAGATCAGACGTTTTTGCTGGCCCCCGAAATTTCCAGTTTTTGCTCGTGTTTGATCAAACGCTGTACCAAAACGTCACAAAAGTGCTCAATCTAACCGGGTGTATGCTGTTCAGCGTTTCATTCCGTTTTATAATCATATTTGAACCAGTCCAATATCGAAACGCAAAGCAGTGCATTTGCCTAGAGTTTGTACAGCGTTTTCAGCAAAATGACGTTTTGACGTGATCAAACGATTTTTTTAATTTTACTCATTCTCGAACCCGCGTCAAATGATATCAACAAAAAAGTGCTCAATCTCACCATGTGGAGACGTTTAGGAATTCAATTAGCTTCATGTCCCATGTTATTAAAGTGGTGATATCGAAACGCAAAACGTTCAAACAGCGCAATGTTTGCACACCAGTTTTGTCAAAAATCAACTTTTCGCCAAAACTGAAAAACTGCAGTTTTACTCCAACTTCGTAGCAATTCTGCTGGTAGAAGGCATAAAATGCCATCAACTTGACAATACCCACCGAATAGGAAATTTCATGTAGTGTACAAAACATGTGTGCAACATGATAATCTTGCGTCGGAAAGCAGCTCAATCGCCAAAAGTTTGCAGTACGTTTTGACGAGATCAGACGTTTTTACGGGCCCCCGAAATTTCCAGTTTTTGCTCGTGTTTGATCAAACGCTGTGCCAAAACGTCACAAAAGTGATGAGTTTATTTGGGTGTTGTTTAGCATTGTTTTTTTTTTTTAATGAGGTTGATATCGAAACGCAAATGTACTTTTTGAAACTTTAAAAATTATATTCTGCAATAAAGTATTTTAATCTTTGATTATGTGGAAACGTTTTGGATAATATTTGGTTTCGTTTTACAAGTTTTAGAAAAGATTTCGATGTTTTTAGGATATAGTTTTCACGCGTTATTGTTGGATTTTTTTTTCCACGACATTTTAATGGAAATTTGTGGTCGAGTGGAGAAATGTAATTTTCCTCGGTTTTTGTTTTTAGTTTTGATTGATGTTTGACACGCCCAGCGTTTGCACCTCATTTATTGGGCATCACTTCGCCACAAATATATTATGATTTTTTTGAAGTTTCGTAGTTTTTTGGATTTAGACTGTTTTTTTTTTTTTGGTTTGCTGTTATAGTCAACATTTTACAATCACAGTCACATGTACAATTTGCATAAACGTGTTATGCATTTTTTTTTTTTTGATCCAAAAATGTATTAAGAAGTGTTTATAAAGCAACAAACAAACCAAATAGTGTTGTTTTTGTCCGGTATTTTTGTTGTTGTGTCTGAACGTCCTGAACGCATTATTTAACAGCACATTATTTCACGTAAAAGCTGCAGTGCTTTTTTTTTCTTTTTCTCTCTCGATTTGAACCGCTAGAATTTAAGTTCTCTCGTTTATTCTGCCAGAATTACAGTGGTCACATTTCAGTGGTCACACTCTTTACAATCAGACTCTCCAAATTTAAACATCAATTTTCTGAATACCAACGATTATTATTTGCACAGAATTAGACTAGTCTACCTCTAACCTCACCTCCCCAGTTACATCACCACTTCAGCCTCAACTTTCATCAAAACGCCTCCAACGCAATATGTAAATTATTTTTCACAAAACGATGTTGTAATGCTTGACTGGTTACAACTCGATGATGCCGTTTATATTTTTGGCTTATAGCAAATGGACGAAACCACAAACCATTGAGGTCTTCACAGGCCACGGCCTTATGGTTACATGCAAGGCTGCAAATTCAAACTTGACTTTGAACTTGCTGAACTCGGTCTTTTTTTGCCGAACTTGATCTAAAAAAAAAATTGATGGAGTTTTAAACTGATCCTAAACTTGACCAAAATTGCTTGAACTTTGCCTAAAACCAATGAAAACTACTTGAACTTATGATAAACTCCGAAGAAAAATTACTGAACTCGAAAGATTAAAGGTAAAGAACTTGAACTCTGTTTGAAAATTTTTAGTGAACTCGAATTTTAACTCGATTAAAAATTCTAGCGAGCTCGCAGCCCAGTTTGCAACACATCTTTCTAATCCATCATTATTTGAATAATGAAATAAAGTCTCGTTAACATTTCAAAATCAACGATTTAATGCTAGACCGTGGAAACTAGTTTAGGTTTGTTCCGGTACTGGGTTTGCACTTGCTCTGTAGTCTCTCTACGTTTAGGTGTGACAACTACGAAATAATTTAATATCGTTAAATCTCGGTTGAATCGCGGATAGCTCAGCTTTATGAGATTAATTGTGGCTACATTTGGAGCAATGCAATGGTTGGAGAAAAAGCATCGCACGGTACCTTGGCCGAGTGATAACGACAGCTCAGATGGCCGAGTGGTAAGAGACAGCTCAGATGGCCGAGTGGTATAGAGCGTCTGTCTCTTGAGCTGTAGACTTGGGTTTGATTCCGAGTCCGGTCAAACCAATGACTTTAAAATTGAGTATACTTGTTGTGCCGTTGGGAAAGGCACTTAGCGGGATTCCCCCATCTTGGTGTGGTAGACAGATGGTTGGCAACTCCTAAGCGAGCTGGTATAGCGCATTGATCGCTTTCTCGTGATAGGAGGATGAATATGCAATATATAACACTGTGAAAAGCAGAAGATTGAGCGATTATTCAGATTTTTTTTTTTTGGGTGGGGGACTGGGGGAGCTATACTGCACTGATGAAACCTGCTAAGGTCGAAACGCGTCTGCAGCTGCAAAACGGGTCAGCGAAAGTGCAGAAACTGGTAGGGAGAATAGCTATAGGTTGGGTCAGAAGGGTTTTCATTGCGTGGAGTTGCTATTTCACGGCGGAGTAATTTATTTTCGAAGTTCGACCATCGGCCATTCGATCGAGCTGATTTTTCGAAATTTTGAAGTTTATGACTATATATCTTCAACATAAGCCAGAGTAAGTTGTTTCTATGGTTCTCAGAGATTCAAGATATCTTATTGTGACCACGATGTCATCTTGTGTGGTGATGTAAATCACTTCATGCCTTCAATGTTGCCTTGTTAACGTAGCGTAGTTTGTGGAATGAAGTAGACAGTTTTAATCGGTCGTTCCTCTTTTTGATTCCTGACATGCCGTACTGATGAGATTTTTCGAAACAGTTGTAGTCTTCGCAATTGAAAAGGCTGCAGTTGTCTGTATTATCACTGATACTGTATTGATGAGTTGCATTGACGTCACGGAATTTTCCCGCCAAAAGCACTGGACGGCAGAAAAGTCTTTTCTGTCACCTTTCATAGTGTACGCTGCATGCGCTTACTTTGAAAAGGTGTGGGGTGTATGGAGGAAGGGATGGGAGAGTGTGGGAGATGGGTGCGGAGAAGTGAGGGGAAGGTGTAGGGAAGTGTGTGGGGGGGATGGGACGTGTGGAAAAATGCGGGATAGGTGTGGAAAAGTGTGTTGGGGTGTGGGTAAGGGGAGATGTGGGGAAGTGTGTTGGAGATGTAGGGAATTGTTGGGGAAGGTGTGGGGAAGTGTGTGCTGGAGGTGTGGGGAAGTGTGTTGGGGTGTGGGGGGAGATGTAAGGAAGTGTTGGGAGAGATGTGGGGGTGTGGGAAAGTGTGTTGGGGTGTGGGGGGAGGTGTGGAAAAGTATTGGGGAAGGTGTGGGGAAAATATAAGGGAGGTGTGGGAAAGTGTGTTGGGGGTGTGGGGGGGTTGGGTGTGTGGGGGGAGGTGTGGAGAAGGTAAGGGGGAGATGTGGGGAGAAATGTAGGGGGTGTGGGGAAGTGTGTTGGGGTGTGAGGGGAGGTGTAGAGAAGTGTTGGGGAGGTGTGGCGAAGTGTGTTGGGGGTGTGGGGAAATGTGTTGGGGTGTGGATGGAGGTGTAGGGAAGTGTTGGGAGAGGTGTGGGGGAGGTGTGGAAAAGTGTTAAGGAGGTGTGGGGAAATGTTGGGGGAGGTGTGGGAAAGGGTGTTGGGGTGTGGAGAAAGTAAGGGGAGATGTGGGGAGAAGTGTAGGGGGTGTGGGGAAGTGTGTTGAGGTGTGGGGGGAGGTGTAGAAAAGTGTGTGGGAGAGGTGACGGGGTATGGGAATTAAAGTGTGGGGAGGTGTGGGAAAGTGTTGGGGTGTGAGAAAGTTTTGGGGAGGAATGGAAAAGGATGTTGAAGTGTGGGTAAGGTAAGGGGAGATGTGGGTAGAAGTGTGGGGAGTGTGTTGGAGTGTGGGAGGAGGTGTAGGAATGTGTCGGGGGAGGTTTGAGGGGTGTGGGAAAGCATGTTGGGATGTGGGGGGAAATGTCGGGAAGTGTTAGGGAGGTGTAGGGGCTGTGTAGAAGTGTTAGGGGAGGTGTGGAAGCTGTGGAAAAATTTTGTGAGAGGTGTTGGGGTTTCCCATGCCTTCCCCACATTTCCCCACATCTTTTTTCACCACTCCCACACCCCAACACACTTCCCCACATCCTAACACACTTTCCAACACCTCCCCCAACACACTTTCCCACAACTTTCCCCACACCCTAACACACTTCCTCACACACCCCAAACCTCCCCTAACACTTTTCCCACACCTCAACACACTTCCCTACACACCCCACACCTCCCCCAACACTTTTCCCACACCTCAACACACTTCCCTACACACTCCACACCTCCTCTAACACTTCCCCACACCCTATCACATTTCCCTACACCTCTCCCCCATTACTTCCCCACATCCCAACGCACTTTCCCACACCTCTTTTCACTTTCTCCCACACCCAAAACACTTTCCCACACCTCCCCCATATTTTTCCACCCCTCCACTTTTCCACATCTTCCCCCACATCTGCAACACACTTTCTCACACCTCCCCCACATTTTTTCACACCCCCCATCTCTCCTCATCTTCCCCACACCTCTTTTTAGGCTACTTCCCCTGCACCCCAATACACTTTCCCACACCTTTTTTCACTTTCTCCCACACATTTCTTTTCATTTTCTGCCACACCCAAAACACTTTCCCACACCTCCCCCATATTTTCCCACCCCTCCACACCTGCAACACACTTTCTCACACCTCCCCCACATTTTTTCACACCCCCACCTCTCCTCACCTCCCCCACACCTCTTTTTAGGCTACTTCCCCTGCACCCCAATACACTTTCCCACACCTCCCCCACATTTTTCCACACACTCCACCTTCCCCACATTTTTCCACACACCCCACCTCCTCCCACACCCCAACACACTTTCTCACACCTCCCCCACACTTCTCCACACCTCCCCCACACTTCTCCACACTCACCCCCTACACTCTTCCATCCCTTCCTCCACTCACCCCATATCTTTTCATATTAAGCGCATGTACACTATAAAAGAATGAAGCTCTTTTTGCCGTCCAATGCTTTTGGCGGGAAAATGATGACGTCAGCTGCAACTCATCAATATACATAAATAATAACTAAATACTAAAAACGGTCTGTAAGATCATGGTAAAATCAGACGGAGAATCACTGTAACGGGTGGCAGCTAACTCGAAGAGCGCAAGCTCACTTCGCAGTCTCCCTTAATTGGGCCTACTGTCGAATTTTCAGTTCAATATAGTTTGAAAATAACCTCAGTTATTTATTTGTGGTTGAACTGATGCGGTTGTCCATAAGCAGGATTTTTCAAGCGATAAATTGGAATTTGTGATTTCGTTGTCAGCGCGTATTGTACCGATATGCCTACTAGTGCAAGCAAATTTTCCACAGTGAAAGTAAGTAGGCCTACCCCAATAATTCGGCCATATTTGATATATTTCCGTAAAAAAATGGTGAAAGACTTTTTAATTGCTGATTTCTACCTAATCTTTTTTATTACATACAATACAGCCAAGATACAGCTACAAATACTTGGGCGGGCGTTTCGGCTCACATCTGGTGCCATTGTCAGCCCTAAAAAGCTTACGTTATGCTGGGTCCTAAGCAATGATGCAAAAAAGGGGGAAACTGAGACAGAACCTGGAGAAGTGTTGGTAGGTCACGTGTTAAGTAGGTGGAGTGGAAAGGATGTGGAGTCTAAGTTAAGATCCGGTTTGAGTAGTTGAATGAATAAGGACTCGAAGATGAGGAGTTTGTATTCATCTGTGAGAGTGGGTAAGGATTTGTGGGTTGTTTGTCTATTTTATGGTGGTTGTTGGATTGGATATGATTACATACTTCCGAGGTCTCACTGGTTTGATGCTCTTGTAAACGTTTGATGAGATCTCTTCGGGTTTGGCCAATATAAAAGGATCCACAAGAACAATTAAGACGGTATACTACGTTGCTTCTTCTGAGGTGGCTTTGGGGATCTTTGATATGAAAATAGTACCGATTAGATGGCCGAGTGGTATAGAGCGTCTGCTTCTGGATCGGTAGACTTGGGGTTCGATTCCGAGTCCGGTCAAACCGGTGACTTTAAAATTGGTATTCACAGCTTCCCTGCTTGACGTTCAGCATTTAAGGGACTGTGTGGAGAACAAGCCGGAAAGTTTACCAGTTGTGCCGTTGGGAAGGCACTTAGCGGGATTCCTTCATCTTATTGTGATAGACAGATGGCCGGCAACTCCTAAGCGAGCTGATATAGCGCATTGATCGCTTTCTCGTGATAGGAGGATAAATATGCCAATAATAAGTAAAAATAAATAAATAGATAGTGCTTAAGTTTGCTTGTTGTGTGGATGAAGCGTAATTTGGAGTCTGGAAGTTGTTTCTTGATGAATTGTTGCAATTCCTTCTCGATGTTATGTGAAATATTGCCCAGGTACAGTATGGTAGTTTGAAGGTGAAGTGATTACAAGTTTGGGTGTGGGTTTTGGGATGTTGGAAAAACTTTTTGTTCAAGAATTGTCTAATGCATCTGTCTATGAACCTAGAAGGAAATTCATTTCTCATAAGAGCTGTTTTGATTCATTGGAATTCCGAGTCGATTTTCCGCCCAAGTATTTTTAGCTGTATCTTGGCTGTATTGTTTGTAATAAAATTGCTAACTAACTCCCAACTGTACCGTCTACCTAGGTTATTTTTTGAATTTTGGTTTGTTTGGCTCCTAAATGTGTTTAGGTTACAATTACCCGAATGCTTAAAAATTGCCAAATTTCAAATAAATTTTATTGAAAGGGGAGATGACGATTGTTTTCTGGTGTCACCATTCTTCTAGCCTTAGATTAATAGAGCGAAAATAGCATTAATAGAGCGAAAATAGCCTATACTACACCATCAAACTGCATAAAGTCATTTTTTAGTCATCGTTTTCAATTTTGGAAAAATTAACACGCAAATGTTGGGAGGGCCTACAGACCAGGCCAAACAACTCTGTTAACTTTTGTCTATTGTCAAGAAAATTTGCAGTTCATCGTACTGCGCTTCACGGACACCAGTCTGCCGCTGTTAATTGTGCCAACTAGAGGGATGATGAGCCGCAACTTCTTGGCTAGAATAAACAGACAAATTTTCTGGAATTTGGCTAATCTCTGTAGGTTATCCATGAGCCATTTTCAACAAGACCCTTCTACAAGTCGCAAAGTGAAGATTATTACTAAATGTTGAAAAAAGATGACAATTTAATAGCCTGGAAACTCGCCAAATGGAAAACCATTGATCCAAAGTGCAGGACAGCACTCCAAAAATGGAAAAAATTGTTTCGTGTATATACATATTAGGGATGCAACTTTTTTGGAACCTCATATCCCTGTGTCATAATTCGATGAACTTTTACAAAAGATTAAAAAAAAAAAAAGTTTTAAGTTTATTTGATGTAAAAATCTCACGCACGAAATGATTTTACACAATTCAATTATCAGTTTTTGACCGATTCTTGAAGTCGGTCACACTAAGTGTTTTCTGGTTTTGAATAAAAACTACAAAGAGTCACATTTGTCGCAGCGGTTCAGAAAACAATCAAAGAAGTCAATTGATTCAATTAACGACATTGGATTCGATAAATATCAGGGAAAGATTATCCTTGTTTCTGCAGGACACCGGTAAATCATGCATTATTTTTATTGCACGCTCGCAGTATTGGCTGTTTCCAGCAATATTGATGGGTGAGTGATTCCTTTTCAAATGATTGCTCAAACATTTAAGAGCTTGTGGGGGGAATCCGACCCGAGCAGCTGATAGTTCATCAAAATCCTCACTCCGGAACAGTTGATTGCTAAACCAATAGTCAGCCCATGGGTACGAAATAAACAAACAAATTTTACGAAGACTGATTCGAATTTAAGGCATCAAAGTGAATGCAAGGAGAGCTAGGATGGCACGAAAGTCCACCTCTCCGACCACCTGTTTCCTTGATTTCAGTTTTCCCATTCTTGAAAACTTCTTTTAGAGGATCATATTTCTATATCAAATTGTTCACAAAAAAGTAATCAATCTAAGGGGATTTGATTGAGCCGTGCAGATAATCGTCCATCACTAGAGAAAGAATGCGATCAATTCGCACGTGGTGCTGGCAACTGATCAACTTACGCCTGAGGCTCTCATGCCTTCGCAACATCTGCTGCAGCCGAATAACCACTCCGGTTTCTTTTTCTATGATGACACTTGTCGTCTCGGCAATGAGCATCACAACTGATCCCCATAAGTTAAACTCATCCAAGTCAATCTAGATCTCTCCCGCAATGGTTGCAGCTGTACCTACCATCCTTCAATCAACTGTATTTTAACTGGGGTTTTCAGGCATGTTTACAGCTTGGGGGGGGGGTCGAACAAGCTCAGATTTTCAAAGCTAATTTCTCGAAAACTGCCTACGCGAGAGCCACCGTTGTTTTTTAAGGTTGTCTTACATTCTTCTTCTCGTTGGTTGCGAAAATAAATTTCATAAAATTAGTTTTTATCATTAAGATTTTGCAGGTTTACTAAAGGAGCCTATTTTTGATGATATTTTACTTCGCCTGTCAATCGTGTTACGCTTAATGCGATTATATGGCGCAATATTGCTATCTCTGCGGGCTGCCAAACCAACGCAAAAATGCACGCACAAATAAAATCTTGTCCGTGTTTTCTCGAGCTACTTGGGCCATTCTGAAACAGCATCTTTGTCATTGCGATCAAAACGCTCGGTTAATTAAGCAAATCCTAGCAAACGCAAAGGACAGATCTATGCTTGTATTAAAATCGTCCTTTTTAGCGATTTTTTGTTAGTTTGATACGTTACTTGTTGATTGAAAAACTAGTTGCAGTATCAGTTTATCAGTAACAATAAAGATGTATTATTTAAATAATGTCCCGCCTGTGTTCGATTACCTATATCGCATTTATCTTTTTATGGTGGATAAGTTGAAATTCTACTTCAAATGAGAAACATAATTTAAAAAGATTACACATGCAGCTATGTAAATTATGGGGCAAAACACAACCGGTTTATGTGTTGAGATGACCAGACGGTTAGTCTTCAATCATCATCACGGGAAAATTAACCGGCCTAAGCCCTTCAGTAGCTTTAATTTTTGAATCGGCCAAGAGTGTACTCAGTGCTGTCTTTTTGTCTACTTTAGGATCTCGCTCGAGAAAGATACGGTGTCCTGCCAGAAGTCAGTATGAGAAATCAAACGAAAATCCTTTTTTATAATAAGAAAAATCAAGTGTGGATAGTAATGCTTGTAATCGCACACAAGCGAAGAAACACAAATGGCAAATCCATTTTAACGCTGGTATGATAAAATGTGTGATAAACTAAATGGACGGAGTAAAGTAATGTAATCACACTATCATGCCTACTGTAATCAGAGCTGGATGTCTCGAGACGTGTCTCGGTCTCGAGACACGTTTTTGAGTGTCTCGGTCTCGCTATGCCAATGTCTCGTCTCGGTCTCGGACCTGGAAAGTCTCGGAAAATGGTCATGTATCGATCGAGACATCAAAAAATTTTGGATTTGAAACAGCATTCAAGTCTTTGATACGGAAGCAACAATGGTACTTACCCGATGTATTCAAAGTAAAACATTGTGCGTGATTTCGCACTTTGCAAAAACATTTGGCCACATTTTGTTTAGACCATTTTGCTTTGTTGTTCAGGCCTGCAGAATTGCAGGCTTTTGCTTTCTTTTTGTGAGCAGCATATATGGAAACTGGTCTACTGTATTTCAACCACTAAGCACATGCATTCGATGGTAATCTACTCTATACCAGGGATGTCTAACCTTTTAATTTATTAGGGACCCATTGCAAAATTATATATTTAACTGGGCCGCAAAGCGACCAGAATTCCAATATTTCATAATATTATAGTTCTAAGAAAAAAAAATTAACCATTGATAGGTAGGCCTTATACTGAGCCGCATTTTGCTGAAAATGCATCTTTTTTAACAACAAAGAAAATTTAAAAATCCATTAATATAATTAATTAATGTAATAATTAATCCAATAGTGTTAATTCCGTTTTAACTTTTAACAATATGGCCTTCATTCAAAGACAAAACGAACACTAGCCACGTCTAAAAAATTAATATATTTTTTATGGGCAAACGGTGTGTCAAATCAAAAAAATTTCAAGAGAGTGTCGTGTCATATGTCATAAAATTAAGATTTCTACAAATTTGTTCTCTATGAAAGATGCTATTCTCGTCTGGTTTACAACAGCTATCAAAAGATTATTCAAAGTAGTCCAGGCCCAAACAAAGCTTCAAATCGAAAAAAAGTGCGGGAATTACAGTTGCAGGAAATTTGGTTACCGACTTGGGAAGTGCTTCCAGATTTGAGCTAGCTCTTTTTATGAGAAAGTTATTAACCAGATAGATTTTCAAAAATGCATGGTGTGACAATGACTTTAAAATGTTTATGTTAATTAATTTATCATTTATCAAATATAAAGTGTTTTGATTAAATTTCATGAACACTATTGAGCTCAATACGTGATAAACTTGCTAAAAAATTGTTTTAGCTGAGGATAGTGGGCTGCAATGCCGACATCCCTGGTTTAGACCAACATGGCCTACCAATGACTTTTTGTTTAAAGTTTTCTTGACATCTTTTTCGTTAGATTAAAAACGAATATTGGGCCGTGTAATCGTTTGCGAGAGGTATTGTTTGCCTTGCAAGCTACATGGACTTAAATCTTCTGTGATAATAAGCTGTTTCGTTGTTATTATGGTGAACTCGTTAAATCATTAACTGTAATTGTTAAAAGGATATGACCATTAGCACATTTATAATAGGCCACATCAGTTCATTACCGCGACGGCTTCATTGCTTCATTTGTTTTTGCTAATGTCATTTTGCTATAAAGTTATTTCAATAACTTGGCTTAGTAGAGCCCATACTCCAGTGTATTACTATCGTTTTTATATTTTCAAATTTTTGGCTTATGAAGTCTCGTGTCTCGTCTCGTGTCTCGTAACTTTAAAGTCTCGTCTCGGTCTCGAAGCTATGATGTCTCGTCTCGGTTTCGAAGCTCTAATGTCTCGTCTCGGTAGGTTCAGTCCTCGTTCCAGCTCTGACTGCAATGCGCAAATGGCAAATTAGAGCTGCATTTCTAAACTGAATTTTCAAACAGAATAATCTATAAGCTACCCATATCAATTATGTACAATTTACGTCAACCCCCAAAATATTTCGGCATATGATCGCTCAAAGTCAAACACGTCATCTTAGTTTTCAATTAGTACTGAAACACCTCAAACAAAGACTTGTGAGGTGGTTTGAACACAGTGGTTTTGCACAGAATTGGCACTGATCTTTAAACAGGTTTATGCCATCTTTACACGTTTTTTGGCCAGGCCCGGAAGCTTCCGTGCAACAAAGGCCGCATCGTTTTCTTACAAAAGATTTTGGCGGATGTTTAGAGAGTTGAGACGTGCTTGTTCTGTTGCTCAACTTATACCTCAGCGTGAGCTCGATTTAACGAATTACTGGTAATTGGAGGTCTGTTAACTGCCTCTGTTTGATTTTAGGCAAAATTAATTCAGAAGCAAGATCCAACACAAAGTCGAATGATTTTTGCTTTCACAGATCATGACCTTTATGTTGAGCAACAATAGTGGAGGCATTTACCCGACAAGTGTCCAAATTGTAAGCGAAAGCTGCCACAGTCCAATGTTGAGAGTTAGTGTAACAAGAATAAGTGCCCATGGGTTGATCAACAATATCAGTGCCACCTTTTGTGTAATCATACAGTTTATGAATCTGAGGTTTCCTCTTGGGATTTTGCTCACGACCAAAATTGGTTGCACAGTAGAAAGCAAGAGCACGTTGCGCAAACCTGTACTTTTAGTCTTGACAACATAAGAATGCAAAGCAAGCCTGACCTTTTCGTTCTCCCAAAAATATTCGTAGGAAAATATCTCTTTTCTGTAAGTTTGCTTTATTGCTTCAGGAAGCTCTCTTCTGCTTAATTGAAGTGTACCCTCGCATCCTAACACTAAATGCAGAAGGGGTTTCAATTTTCACCGCTTAGCACTCTGATGTCAGAGTCAGGGGCATGCCTAGGAATTTAAGAGGACGTAGGGCCGCAATTTAAAACCATGCTTGCAGGGCCGGATTTAGACTATGAGAGGCCCTAGGCTATTTGATGACACTGAATGGAAGAGCAAAAAAAGTCATCACGTCCGCAGATGACCTATTTTTCGCTGAAATTTGGGGAAGAGCAAACAAAGGTCTGCACGTCCTCACGTGTCCTGTTTTCCACTGATATCAAGTTGCCAATGCCTGGTCTTGGTGGTCGATTACCAAAAAAAAAAGAAAAATGGTTTTCGTTGTTGAAGATGAGACCTCTCATTTTCTCCGAGGCCCTAGGCTTCCGCTTGCTTAGCATATACGTAAATCCGGCCCAGCATTTCAGTTAACTTTCTCTGAAAGACGAGCTTTTGTGCTTGATTTAACTTCTGCCGGACTTATCCTTTTACAACCTCCAAACAACTGTGGTTTCCTTGCAATCGAACGTGTTAAACTTAACTCCAAAATATTGTTATATATATGATTTCTTTTAATACCGGTCTGGATTGACGTCTAATATATTTTATATGAACCCTCCCCAGAACTAGCTTTGACATACGGTATTTTTAATGCCGGAATAATGCTGGCTGGACATTTAACAATTCGCTTATCAGCTTTACACCACGAGAGTTTTGTGCATTTGTCGGCGAGAGGAAGGTGCTGACCCAGCTGCCCCCCCTGGGTACTCCCCTGTGATTGTTGTGCAATTGCACATAAGCGCAGTTAACGCAATTTGCATTATGAAAACACAATCGCTGGTTATAAGCAACCGCAATTGGGTACTACGCTGTTTAGTTTTGCTGCAGGACATGTTATGTTTTTTGTTGTTGTTGCTGTTGTTTTCTGCCCTTGTCTGATTGACATATGTTACTTCTCTCTATCATTTTATTTTCGCTTAGGATTGTTGTTAGTTTTGAGAGTATTACCAGTACGTCGGCGCAAATTCATTACTTGCGTTTTTCTGTTCCGCGTGCCAGTTCTTTCTTTCATCTGCATAACTTTTTAGTTGTCCGAAATTGATCTGTTCAGGCTTGGGTAGCAATAAAAATAAAAAAATCCAAAAAAAATTAGGTTGATTTTTCAGCCCCTCCAAAAATATATTCAGCCCCCCCAAAATGTAAAGGCTGGCTACGGCCAGTGGCGTAGCGAGGGTATCCTGCGCCCCGGGGCAAACAAAAATTTTGCGCCCCCTGTGTTTTACAATTCTATGATTATCTGTAGGCCTACCAGCAGATTCGCCTTGCCTTTGTAAATCGGCCGATTCTCTTTTTGCATAGCCACTACTTTTAAAAATTTTTTCATAAATTTTCTAGATTCATTCAAAAACGCTTCAAATCGGGCTCGCCGTTTCCGACCCTGAGCTCCACTCTCCTTTTTTGGCATAATCTTCCAACCAGTTAAATCGCTAACAATGTAAACTCTAAAAACGCTTATCTGTTTTTAGAAATTAGAGATATTTTATTTAACGGTGCGGCAATTTTTCTGAGCCAGGGACGGGCTGGTGAAAACTTATCACATGCAATCCCTTGAGTACAATCAGAAGACATTGTGGAGAGAGATGCAGAACGAAATTGGCAGCTTTTTGCCAAAATTACATTTTTTGCTCTAATACTGTAGAATAGATCGTCCCAACTGAATGTCAAGGATAGAAAAGACACACTACAGGACCCCCCCATCCAGGGCTTAAAAGAGGGGGGCTGGGGATTACAGGGGGCAATCTGCCCCGGGCTCATGGGTGTGCAGGAGTCCGTGAAAGAGCATTTTAGGGGCCCATCATAGAGGTCCCAAAGTAGTGTGGTGAGAGATTCCCTCAGCTGTCGAAGAGCCCCGGATTCCATTTAAAGGCCCCGAATTATGGTTGAAGACGTTTTTGTTATTTTTGAAGAGGCCACATAGCCGTCAAGGGTCCCCGGTTTCCATTTGAGGTCACCGAATTTCGAGTGAAGACTTTTTTTTTGGAGACCACTTAGCCGTCAAGGGGACCAAGATTCCATTTAAGGGCCGAGAGTTGTGGGTGAAAACCTTTCTTTTCTTTTATGGAGACGACAACATCCCAACGGTCGGCTAGGGGCCCACACTGGGGAAAGCTGCCCACATCAAACTGCAAAGCTTTTTCACTCAAAATCTCAACAAGAAGTTTGACCGTCGATCTGAAAAAAAGACTATCCAGAAAACGGAATTGCATTTCATATAGGGCAATCAAGCGCTCAGCTGCAATTTTATCCTACGATACTGCAGTTCTTTCACATTTGTAACTAAATTATCTCAGCAGCAGCAACGGGGCTGCGCTTCGCAACCACTAAATTGCCAGATTTTTTCCTATTTTCTCATTCTGTGATTGCTGTCAAATACTCAAAATATCCGCATTGGAAATCACGGTCTACACACCAATCACGGTTGCAAAACAATACAAACTGCAAAAGAAAAAAAACAGAAAAAGCCATTGAGGCAAAGCTTCAGTTTATTTAATGCTTCGATCGGCACTTGTCCGCTGTATCATCAGAAAGGGCCTATTGGTTAAAAAAGTTTAGGATCACTGTGGTGTAGGTTTAGCACAGTATTACAGCGAGCGACTATACGCGTTTCTTAATCGACTTACCAACAATCTTTAGCATCCATCTAACGCTAAAATAACGAAAATCTAATACTGTACATACCTATCGCTTCTTTACTTTTCTTCTAGTGGAGTTCTATTTCCTTCTGTTTAATTGCTGCAAAGTCGAATAACTATGTACGCGCAGTTTCAAACCTCTTTGTGATGTCATAATAGAGTAAACGGGCGATTTGTGATCGGGTGTAAAGAGTGATTTCGCTTCTCTGCCAAAAGCATATACAGGTGTCAGATGCCTTGCAATAAATTGATTGTTTTAAAGTTTAAAAGATTACGTCGAAACTGGAGTGTATAAAATCACTGTTTTGTGCGCCCCTTTGGTGCGTGATTTGTGGTCGGAAGTAAGGCGTGATTTGAATCCTTTGCGAACAGCATGCGTTACAATACAGTAATCCACGAAGTAGTTTTTAAAATTTGTGTGAATACGTTAAAAAAAAGAGTATAAAAAGAACTTCTTGGTACGCCCCTAGGTGCTGCGCCCACGGACGCGTGCCCCCACTTGCCTCCTCGCTACGCTACTGTCGTTTTTCCCCGTGTCCCGTTTTGCCCCACCTTCCCCTCCGGTGCGTACCAGTCTACTACTATCAGACGATGTCTGCCGCCGGTGCAATCTTGCTTGTGATCGGCTTTTTACCTTTGTTGTGAATTTTTTGCACGCCCCATTTCGGCACCCCTGTACCTTGGCGCCCGGGGACATATGTACCCCACTGCCCCCCCTACGCTACGCCTCTGGCTACGGCCCCGGACGTACAGCAAAACTGTCTTGAAAGACATCAGTTGCATGCCAGCTCAAGTGACCGGAATTTTTTCAGGATAATTTTTTATCATGGGAAACAAGTCTGCTTACTACCAGTAGGTTTTTCTAACCAATTTGAGCGAAAGTAGATCCCGAGCCGGAAAAGGTTGGGCACCCTTGAGCCAAGGGCGTAGCCAGAAAAAAATTGAGGGGGGACCAAATTTTGTAACTTTTAGATATGACGTCATTTACTTAAAGCAGCAATGCAGCATATTCCCCTCATATCGATGAAAACATCAATTTTGTGAAATTTCTGTTTACGTCATAAGCTGATCGCTAAATTATGCTAAAATTTTAACTTTTTCTCGCAAACGAGCGGTTGTTTGTAAATTTTTACTAAGCAATTGTCAAACAGTACGCCAGTGGCGCACCCAGGATTTGGCAAGGGAGGGGCACAATGGAAGTCTGAAGGTGAAACTTCAAGCCGCCAGAGGCTATAAGGGGGTCTGGGGGCATAGCTCCCAGCCGTTAACGAATTTTTACGGTTTTCACATAAAAAACAGTCATTTTAGCACACTTTTGTTATCGAAAAAAGGCATGCAGTGAGTGCAGTCACTATGGACAATGCAAAAATATTTTCGCAACTTAATTTATGTGTAAAAGCAGAAGCTTGACTAATAAATAAGTGAAAGGTGGGGCGACCAATATTCGTTTGAGGAATTAGTCTAAAAGTTAGGTTTTAGCAAATTATTACAGGGCCAAGGGGAGGCCATGGCACCGTGCTCCTCTTCCCTTGCGCAGTGCGTGCGCCTTGGCACTAGGCCTACGCTGTTGACCCAGACAAACTAATCTATCATCATGTATGAACAGTACTCGAGTTAAGGGGGGATGCGGGGGGTACCATCCCCCCGAAAAACAACACCATCCCCCCATAAAGTATTTTGGCGTAAACCATTCCCTTGCAAATAGCCTACTGAGTATAGTGACCATCCCTCCTTACGTCTGGGTAAAAAGTTGTACCATCCCCCATAAGTGTTTTTACGACTCGAGCACTGTGTATGAACGCATACCCGGTACATCATTTTACTTGTTGAAAGATATTTACCTGTTTGGGGCCCGATTCGACATTTTGTCATTCGTGAATCGTGATCTACACTCGTCGCTATTATATAAATTTCTACGCAAAACTGAGAAATGCGGTTTTATTGATTTGGTACAATTTGATGGAGAAAAGCTTGAATATGGTTCAACTTTAATTGTGACGCATCGTGCAGTTAAGGAATTTTAAGGAAAATACTCGCATCGGTAGGTTAACTTTTTGATCAAAGAAGCAATGTTTTTGCAGCAGTATGCAACTGTGCATCGCACTATAACAACAGAGCACTCAACGGGACTTTTCTTTCTTCCAATTACCATAGCGTGTTGTATGTACATCACTCGCTTGGGACTTGCAGAAAAACTGAGGCGTTTGGCGATGTTTATAAAATTTAGAAGCATAAGAATTTGTAAAACCACGCCCGATCTCCCTTCCCCCACCAACACAACTGTTCGAAGTCAACAACGATTAAATACACCGGAGGGCACAAAAATTTTCAAACTTTTATTTTGCTAACGATAATTTGTAATTTGATTTATATTTTTAGGGGGGGGGCATGGCCCCTTTAACGAATAATGATTTTTTATGAATATTGATATTGATTTTAGTACGTTGTAGCTGTTGATCTGGCTAATATTGCTTTAAACAATACAGTTAAAACTAAACACCGAACGCTGCTTTTCTTTCTGCAGTTTTATTGTACGATATTAAACAGCGGTTGCCAACGTGAGATCCACGGGCCACACAGGCCCGAAGCCAGAAGAAAATGCTGAGAGAGGTAAAATTTTTTGCAAGGGGGAAGAAAATTTTTTAGATAGGCTATCGTAACTGATTTTCTTAGGGGGGAAAATTTTTCCTGGGGGGCTTCCCAGTCTCGCACTCCTACTGGCTGTGGGCCTGGAAACGCTGTCGCTGGTCCGTAAAAATTTTCAGGTATACGTTGTACAAAAAATTGGTAATTGCATTTCTATTTCATGAGCATTCAGAACAGTTTGGCCTAAAGTGTTTGGCAGCTACAAGAAAACTAATTGCTCTTTAGACAGATAAAAGAAATGAGTAGTCTATTTTTGAACCATCTTTGCAAGGAACTGAATATCCGACACTGCGTGAGAAAAGCTGTTTTTAATTCAGAATTTGCGAAAAAACATTTTCATCTGACGCAGTAATTAAAACACGTAACCGCTCTCATCTTTGAACAGACGCATCTCGCTGTCTGAAGCGGGATGTCCGCTGCCGTCGTTATTGCGTCGTTAGCAGCAGGGAGTCAGGGAGCAGGAACCGTTTGATTTTTCCGGCTCAGGTTCGGTTTGGGTTCAACAGCGGTTTTAAATTTCAGTTCAGTTCCGATTAAGGTTTAAATAAATTGAAACGGTTCGGTTTGGGTTCGCTCCAGCAAAAAACATTTCAAAACCGATTTACAAAGTTCCGGTTCAGGTTCGCAGTAAAAAATGGTATAATTCTAACAAATCAAAAAATCAAATCAAATCTTCATTATACTCGTCGTATTACGCCGAAGCGTATCACGAGTTGCGGGGCCCATCTCCGCGGCTTAGCACCTGGGCAGCACAGCTCCGAAGAAACGCCGCAACGGTGGCGAGTCGTTGGCGACACTGTGCCGATTTGACCGGCCCGGGAATTGAACCCCAGACCTCCCGCACCGATAGCGTGCGCTTAGCGACTGAGCTAACGGCCGGTCCATAATTCTAATAACACAATTTAAAAAGTGAAACGTACAACGCAATTTTTCTTTGCATTGACAGGTCAATATAATGCATAATTTTAACTTGCAGTAAGGCCACTAGGGATGTGCCGAGTCCAGTAGTGGTCTTAGAAATGTGCAAACCGTGCGATCGCACAGGCCCCCCCAAAAAAGAGAAAGCCTCCCTCAAAAAGAATCATCGTGTTAACTATGACAAATTTTTTTCTATTTAAACTTGAACCATATCATTAAAATTAATTTTAGTTTTTTTATTTTAAATTATTTTTAATTTAAATTATTTTTGTTTTTTTTTATTTTTCTTTATTTAAATTATAATTATTTCTTTATTGTTTGTTTTTTTTTATAATTTTTTATTTAGTTGTTTTATTAATTTAAATTATTTTTTGTTTTTATAATATTTGTTTAAATTATTTTATTTTAAATCATTTCTAGTTTTTAGTTTAGTTTTAGAACCATATAAAAAAAACTTTTTTGTAAACTTGAACCATTATACGTCATTAGAATTAGTTTCAGTTCTTCCAAATAGGAACCACCCCCTTGCCACCTTTAAAAATAAAGTCCCCCCTCAAAAAAATTCCCTTTGAAAATAAGGTCCCCCTCAAAAAGGATTAATGCGGAAACTTCAAAAAGCACTTCTCTCTATGTTAACTTGAACCAAACCATTAAAATCGATTTTAGTTTTCCCAAATTTAGCCTCTCCTAAAAATTTTTTCATTTCAATAAAACTTTTTGCATTGAAACACAGCAAACAATTTGTCTGAACCTTCTCTTTTTTTTTATTTCTAATCAAAGCTGAACCACCTCAAAGTGAAACTTCTCAATTTCTGTATCTTATGATTATAATAGACTGAATACCCCACTGTGTAATGGCTGAGAATCTTTAGCAATGATGATTAGCCAGTGTAATGTAAACTTCCTGTAAGTTAACAGAGCGTATCTTACTGGTTTACAGTGCAGTTATTATGGTAAACTTTTTGGCGATTTGTAACCAAAGGTTTTACCATATTACACTACACTCTGCATTTTGAGATAGTAGCTTTGATGCTAGATTAGGGTAACATGACATTTTATGGAGCATAGTTAATTTTGGTTCCTTCCTTACGGAACTGGACTTTTGAAACCTTTGCTGTTTGTAACTAAAATGCCTCTATGCTGCATAATTATTGTCGCATAGTTTAAATCACGTAGGCTATGTTGTTTATATCTGGTCATATTGGTGTTAAGCTTTTCTTAATTGTTGGACCCAAGTAATATTGCACACTTTGAGATTATTAAAAAGTTTTTTTCTTATTAAGATTGTCTGAAATAATCAGTGTGTATACCTCATAATAGATGCCAAAACTTTTTCCAAGATTCTCGCGAGACTTTGAAGTTTATTTTGGTTTGCTACACATTGTACTACATTTGTATCAAACTTACATAAAGTGGTTTAAATTACTGAGAAGAAATTAGCACAGTGAAAGCCACATCAATGTACAGTAATTAGTGTAACTGTTTTCATTGGAAGTTGCAGTTTGTGGAAATAATATATTGTTATAATGTTGTATTTTGAGTTTGTGACTAGAAGAGTTGTGTTGAGAGATTTCTTGTTTTAAATGTAAGTAGATGTTACTTGAAAACTAAAGTTGTGGTGAGTAAATTTTCATCTCATTAATTCAAAACCACTGGTCATAATATATTCAAAAGCTCAGAAAAGAAAATCATGGAAGTAACCATCAGAGTTGACTCTTTACTGCTTCACCACAACTAAGCATTATTTTGCGAATTATGTAAGCAGTAGCTCATTATATTTTTGAAGTGTATATATTCGGTTTCAGGGAGTAAACTTCATATTTTTCACTTATGCGAATAGTCCAAAATATGAGAACAAAATTGTCTTATCTTGTGCATAAAGATGATGAAAACTTAATTGGAAGTGGTGCGATATCTCACAAACCACAGTAGGCGCACGTAGCAACCTTGAATTGAAGTGTTGTTTAAATATTAATACATTACCTTTTGTTTCCAAAAATTGAAGAAAAGACATTTTAAAATTAGAATAGTAACAATTCTTACTGCGTGATAAGAAAAGCAGTTATTAAAAGAAAGTGGAAAGAAGGATGAAACAGGTGGAGTAATCTTACAGACACAGTCCAGTTTCAGGATTATCACAGTAGTTCCGCATTAAATGAGCTTGCTTGATTGGCGCTTCCTAAGTAACTTCGTACCAAATGCCTATTATAATGTGCTTTAGCACACACTACAGCGTTTTGGAATTTGGATCCCAAAAGGCCCCCCCTGTAATTGTTGCACAGGCCTCCCCTTCGCCTAAGACCACCGCTGGCCGAGTCGAGTGCGAGTACTCCACCGAGTATTAATTGCTATTCGACCGAGCATTAACGCATTATCATTTTGACCTTTTTTTTGCTCTGCACCCGATTATGAGTCGAAATTAGGACTTTTACGTACGTGATGACCTTTTTTTTGCTCTTCACCTGATTTTGAGTTCTTATCTTGACGTCGCAGATTAGATACTCGGCCGAGTAATGTCGTGAATAGGGTAGAGTGGGGTAAAAGGCCCACCTTAAGGAAAATGTGTTATAACTTACAGCAACGGTAGAGGAAAAAACAACTTCCTAGCTGTATGTGTGCACGAAGTGATACTCTATCAAAAAAATGTAATTAGTAGTGCGATTCACGGTCAATAAAGTCAATTTTTTTGGATGTAGAAAATATCTCTAACAATGCGGAAACAAAATTTCACGGTCGTAGGATCAGTATTGATGAAGTTATAAAGTCAATAAATGTCAATTTTTTGTTTTTTAGATCTATTTTTTTATTAGGTCAATTTTTGCTTTCTTGCTTTTTTTGCGCGATTCTACTTTATTCTCAAAAAGAGATGACTCAGATAATTTAGAGATGGAGGTTCGTAACTGTTGGTGATACCAGGGAGGTGTATGCTGTCGCCAGACTGTTACCGGTATTACAGTTTTACACATGCTTAATTTATTAATGTAATGTTTGATGTGATTTGATCGATTTCGATTGTAAAGATCCGTTCAGACAGCTTTGCAAGATTGCAATTTTAGCACAATTGGATTATGATGAAATAAGCTTTTCGTAGTGTTTTCATTTGTTACATATTTTTGTCGCTAAGTGCCGGTAGTCAAAAACACTAGAATTGAAAAGACAATGCATTAGTTATTCGAACATACTTTGATGTTAGAAAGATTGCAATACAGGGAAGAGCAAAACACTTGAATTATATGTGCGTACATTATAATCTAAGCACTACCTGAAGTGACTTTGGTGTTGTTTTTTTTCTTATGGGCTGGTTCTTTCATTTCATTGTTTCGTTAGGTCAATAAAGTCAATTTTTTGATAAAATAAGGTCTATTTTTTGAGATTTTTGGGTCAATAAAAAATCGCCCTAGTAATTAGGAATTCGGAACAATTACAAGTAAGCCAAAAATCGAGGTTTGTTTTTTTTTTTAAAAAGGGCGTTTTACCCAGTACCTCTTTACGTATCTTTTTATGAGCCAGTCTTTACGTATCTTTTTATGAGCCACTAGCACGCGGTGAAAGGAGTGCAGTATTGAAAGCTTGTTTACACATGAACTTTATTTTTGCTTTTTAACAACAAAAAGAAAATTTTTAAACAAAAGGTATCCAACAAATAACATCGACAACGTCAAAAAAATCATTCCTGCAAATTAGGAGAGGTCTTCATCTGTCGACTCGCAGTTTTGACAAAGGAATTAAAAATTTCCGAGTGTACACTCCTGGTGAACCCACAAAGTAAGTTTCATACAGGACACTGGATCTATTTCTCTCTTGGCCTGCTGTTATAAAAAAAGGCCCTCCACAAAATAAGCATGGCTATTCCTCATCCTATGAAGTGTCAAGGTCATATTTATGTTTTAAAAGTTTACATTTTTTGTGGTGTCAAGGGTCAAACTAAGATAGGCAGTTTGAACTGAGAGTGTTAAAGGGGGCCAGCTCCCTCCACTCCTTCCAGTTGCTCTCCTCTCCATTTCAGCGACTTTGCCACTGATTTAACATTGCAGTCCTAGTGTTCACCATGGTCTTGCAAATGCTCTCCTCTTCGAAAAAGATTCTCCAGGCCCCCCTGTTTAACATAGCCGGCGTCCAGCCCACATCTTGAGGAAATTTTACGTTTCAATAAAACCATTTCTGTATTTAAGACAAAATATACCGGGTGGGGTAAAACGCCTACAGCAGGCGTTTTGCCTCCTATGCATGGTAGGCTTTTTACCCCAAGGGCAGCCATTTTTAATTAACCTGGATTTATCAGGTGCTTCAGGCAATTTATCAAAAATAACCAACAAAGCTAAAGGAATCACAATAATCTCTAGTGTAAAGTTGTTACAATTCGCCCAAACATCTTAAAAGCGACACCATGGCTTGTCAGTTAACCCACTATGCTTATAACAAATCAGCAGAAAATTAATAATTTATCATAAAACTTTACCAGTTATTTTTTCTTCCTGTCCAAACACACCTACAAGCAGCGCGGGTAGACATGTTGACATGAGGGTAATATGACGTTAAAATATCCAGTATATTTGCTAATAAGAACCATAGGCGTTTTACCCCGAATAGGCTTTTTATCCCACTCTACCCTACTCATTACTCAACAAGTCCGAGTAATTTTCCTTGAGGCACATCCCTAAAAGCCAATTACCGTAAAAGACTTTATCACCATGCATAGATTACTTACTTAAGTGACTATTATTTTGAATTCAAACCAGCTTCAAAGTGCAAGACGCGTGTGACATCACGGAGCGAACCGCTTTTTTCAAGCGGTTTGGGTTCGGTTAAGGCTCTCAAGTACTCAAATTATTCGGTTCAGTTCCAGTTCGCTCTTTGCGATTTTGAAAAATACGGTTTGGTTTCGGTTAAGGTTCGACAAAAATAGCTTAAAACCGGTTTTTAAAACTCCGGTTCGGGTTCGGTTCGACTCCCTGGTTAGCAGATTACGACGCGACGCCTATTTGCGACGATCAATGTCCACCGCTGCTATGACCACGATAACAACCATTTTCACACGACGGAACGACGCGAAGAAGCGTGTGTACCGACGAAATTTCTACTCTGTCGGCGTCGTTAGCTCATCGTTTGAAAGGACTGGACTAGGTTAGATTTTGTAAAAGCCTATAGAAGGTTATTTTATGAGCACAAACTTAAAATGGTTAAATAATTTGAATTATTAATCTAGAGATTAGGTTACAGCCTGAACTAATAAATGAATAATTTTAAGTAGGCTGTTAACTTGCCAGTACCTAACCAACTGGCCCACTAGGCTAGAGCAAGTCTGCCTATTGAAAGGATTTATATAAGCTTTAAGAGATAGCAGTATACTTTAGCTACAACAAGTAGGTCGAACAGTTTATGTTAGTAAAGTAGCCTACATACTGTAGTTAGCACTAGTTCCGAGTAGCTAATGTAGAGGATAAAATTTGTCCTGCTCAAATCTACTTAACTGCAGGTATGTGTTTATTATACTGTTTTAACTTTATTCATTACTACTATGCAATACAGAATAGATGCCTATTGTTCTTGGTGAGGTGCGTGATCACTACTGTGTCTTTTTGCTGCCTCTTTGCCAAACAACTGCCTTTTTTGCATGGTAAAAAATAAATTGAACTTCCCGGTATGTCTAGCCTAGTTCTAAACAATTAATCCAGTACTATCAGTACCAGTACCTTGTTTGGGCCACTTCTTATCAACATGTTTTTAAATACAGCTTTTGAATATTGATGGTAGCAGTAAGAGCATGAAGTTGCCATAGAAAAGTGTTCGTGCGAATTAAATGCCAAACAACTTGTCTTCAAAAGCATCGCAGGCAAGCCTAGCGTATTCCTGTTTCCATAGCTACGCTGCGGTCGTTTGCGGTGGACATTGACCAATCGTTAGAAGATCGTTGTCGTATCAGAGCGTTTTTTGCACATCGTGCGCTCCTTGGGAATTTCCCTGTCGGTATCGTATCGTTTCTCAGTGGACATCCCGCTTTACAGGACCCAGGACCACGCCATTAGCGCCGAAACTCCATGTGTATCAATATCAAATAAACAGATAGGCCTACCATGACTTTTGCTTTCTTTTTTTAAGGTATAATTTACCTCACTTTTCTGTACTTCGTATTAAAAAAATTAAACTTTTTTGATTGGTGTTTATAGGCCAGTTTGTACACACAGGCCCTTACTTCAGTACATTACCTTTTTTTTCAAAAGTCATTTAGGTCGTCAGCCAAATAAACCATTATACATTTACTAGTCTATCGTCCATGACTGCACTGAAGGTTTGCGAACGCTGATATAAAACACTGTTAAAAATGAATCTCAAACATTGACAATTTTACTAGATTTTAGGTCTAGTAAAATTGTCAATGTGAATACCGGTGATAACTGAATAGTGAATAATAACTGAATAATTTTTAAAAGAATAGTGATTCTTCTTTGGTTAAAAGCGCTATAAAAAATATTTGCTTCATTAAATACGTACGTTACGAGCATCAATCCCGTCGCATTCAGTGCATAATTTGTCCAATTGTCAGGGGAGGCTCAAATGGTTCGGAGGGGGGGCTGAAAAATATCCAAGGGGGGCTTGAGCTCCCCCTGGACCCCTACTTCCCGCGCCTATGATGTCTTTAACCACTGACTCACTATATACCAACCGGTAGTTCCTCATCGGTAATAACGCCTTAATTCTCTCAACTAGCGCCAACAGTTCAGACTTCAGAAGGTCATGATTGTTTTCTTTTCATTTGTGCTTAAATGGTAGGCTTATAGTGTAGTATCAACTACAGTCAAAATAGCTTTTAACATGTAATTGCTACAGTGGGAAGTGTAGCCAGGATTTTGCAATGGTAGGGGTTGAGAATGACGTCACATTTATTCGTGTGCTGTTTATCACCCCCTACTTCGAGTTCTTGGGATCCGCTTCTGACTACGCGTTCAATTAACATAAAATAACCGACTTAGACTTACAGTTACGGGTACTTGCTTAAGAAAGAGTAGTAAAAGTATCTAACGCTTCAAAAAGAAAGCCAGAAAGAGACGTAAGTATGACGTCACTTGAGGCTCAGCGGGGGTATTGGCAACCCCCGACTCCTCCCCCTCGTGGCTACGTCACTGGCTACAGTCTATATATATATATATAGCCTATTGGACAGCGATTGTTCACGATATTTGCGATGACTTTGCCGAGTAACTAGTAAGAGCGTGTTTAATCGAATGAAATACTTTCTCTGCTGTTTAATTTTTTTTATTGCCACTGGTGGACGTGGATCACCTTTGACTGAACAAGCAGCCCTTTTCGGATTTGAAGTCGCAGCCTAGCAGGGAGCGGGTGCAGACAGTGACTATTTTTTATAAATGGTACCGGTAACAAAACTTATATGAATGGATTTGTGGTTGCCGACTGGCACAGCAAGTATTTTTTGTTTTGAAATCAGTAATTCCCAGCCACATTGCTATTTTTTAATCCGAAACTGCTGCTCGTAACACATGTGACTTCACAACTGTAGCCTAATCCGCAACTACAACTTTTCAAAATGCGCACCGAAGTATAACAAGTTAAATACTGTATTTCGTTCTGTAACCACAAATTTGCAATTTTTTTTTGAAAATTTTTTAACATAGGCCTAATAGTTATAGGACCTGAGAGTCCTTACTGGCGAATGAACTAATATGATCTGCATCGAGTACACAGTCATGCTCAATTGTTGTTAGCATTTGCGTACATTTCGTCCACAAATCGCAATGCAGATTGTAATAATTTATTTTGCGCTCAAAAAGCACAGTACCGTGAATTTATAATTATGCAGTGCGCAATATTTTGTCACAGCTTGACAACTATTGCTACAGGACTAGGTCAAGGCTACAAAGAAAAATACAAAAACAACCTAAAGCCATTTAAAGCATAATGAGTGTGCGTAACTGTAAATGTAGCTGGCCTATACCGCATTATTTTATGAAATCGCTTTTGCTTTCATGCTAATGCAGATACAATAATGAATGTATTGATGAAAAAACAAACTCTTTTACTAGAGCGTTACAGTATTGCTACAAACTTCAAAAGCCGCTGCGTTACGATGTGTATAATCTTAATCAGTAAGGTCAGTCATAATTAACAGACAAGAATCAAATCTCTCATTATTCTGAGTTGATGAACTCGAAGTACCGGCATTCGTTAGGCACATGTTAAAACTAGATTTTTTTTGCTTGCATTTAACCCGCATAAATGTTTTTCATAACGTTTGGAGATGTCCCTTAAAGGTGCGATCACACTAACTGAGACGCTGAGACCTTTAAGAATTGTGCAGATTTAGGCTATCTTATTATGACATCACGTCTCAATGACTTCGTGCGGATGTGATATCATAATAAGATAAGTGTGCACAATGTCTCAAAGATCTCAGCGTATCAGTTAGTGTGATGCACCTTTACCCAATGAGATCTTGCCATTGAGTCAAAACAATAGGTCTAATGTTTTTCACTATCACATTCATTTCTTTTGTAATTCGATGCTAAAAACATTTTGTTTTTTTATTCCTGGAGAAGGTTGCTTTGACAACAGTTGAGTGCTTCCGTTTGCTTGAAAAGAGTTGTTGTTTCTGCTACTGCTTCCACTACAGCTTCTTCCCGATACGGACATGTCACGGGACTTCTTCCGAAATTTTTTGGCAGAGCAGCTGCTTCCGAAGGTTTCCGTGATCGATGACCGGAATTTTTTGTCGAAAATACAGTAAATGAAGACGTTCACCAAACTGAAAAAAGAAACAAGCAATAATTTTAAAGTATTGCTTTCTCATTTGACTGTGGTTTGCAGCAAAGCACAAGCCGTAGACTAATGGTCAGGCCTGTGATGTTACTTGCATGTTTCACGATTTTCGAATCACCTTGGATTAGCAAAGTAGTTCACTGGCTAAAAATTAAGGCCTTAGGTAAGTAAATAAAAGGCTGAAACTCGCAGCAGCTAAAACTGCAAGAAGATAGGTTCCAAACTTTAATCACCGGTACCGAAATAAGAAAAAAGTTATTGTAAACTACAATAACTTTTTTTGCATGTTTCGGTGCCGGTTGGCGTTGTGGTAACGACATCGCCAACGGAGCTGGAGGTAGGGGTTCGATTCTCGGGCCGGTCAAATTGGACACAGTGTCGCCAACAGCTTGCCCTTGCTATTACGTTTCTTCGGAGTTCGAAGGTGTGTTGCTCATGTGCTATAAGCGGGGGAGATACTAAGCCCCTCCACTCATACAAACTTCGGCGAAATACCGAGATTATAATCAGGATTTGGTTTGATTAACTACTATTATTACAGCAGCCTAAACAAATTTTACCTGTTGCAGATGCTTAAAGCAAAACAAATGAGATAAGGAGTGGAGAAATTCTGACAATTCAGATAACCAAAATAGTACATTGATGTGGCTGCGATAAGTGGAACTAAAACAAAAACAAGTTTGTTTATTTCAACGGAATTTTAGGATGTTTTCTACCAAAAAATATTACTTAAAATATGCGGTTTCACTGGAAGAAAAATGTGATGATGTTAAAGTGATAACGCAGCGTAACCTAAATAAAACATTTATTCTAAAATAAACATTGATGTGTAACCAATAAGAATACAGAAAATAAAGGATGCTGTCATTTATAAAACTGATTAATCACACTTATTTCGCACAATGGCTATAACAGAAGGAATTTTGCAAATACGCAGTTTAAGAGAAAATTTTCATCAGATCAGTGTTCCAAAATATAGGCCTATATCTCAGTATTTCTAGAGCTTATATGTGCTGAATACAAGTTTCAAAAAAAAAAAAATAATAATACTAAAAAATGCAAAGCGAAAGATCAAGCTCTCGCAAAAATTACTTTCATTTTTAATTTCTTTGTTAGTGTTCTGAATGAAGATTATTTAAAAACGACTAGTGCGCTTACCCAAAGTGACTAAAAATCCTGTCTGCATGAGAACGACCAGTTTAAGCACATGGACTTCACGATTTCCAGTTCCACTTCTCTTTCGCTTGGCAATATTTCCGTGAGAAATAACTAAGCTTTTTCGTTTTTCCTTGTAGTAGCAAAACACCATTACTCCAGCTCCCAATGACATAACAGTCTGCAAAAACAAAGAACATCTCATCTACGACTTGTTAAAGTAGTGTTGTGGATGACTCGGAGATCTTTCCATCCACAACCGGAACCGATTACACTTAACACATACACTATGTGTTTATCCAGTTCTTAAACTAATTATGTAACAAGTTTTCAGTGGCTGGATACTGAAAAGCACAAAATTTGCTTTGTAGTTGATTATAATTAAGCGGCTTAATGCCAACAGCAATAACTAGCAGCAGAAATATAAAAAACCAACCATCATGACGAATGGGTAAATTAGCAGCAGAATCAGAGACGTGATTGCAGCCATGTAAACTTTCTGGCTCCCAGTGACGTAGGATGGGAAATAAAGAAAAATTGTTGGATAGTAGCTGAACGTTAGGTGATTGGGAAACCAGACTAAAAGAAATATAATATTGCATTGATTAAAATTTTTAATAAAATTTTGCTGTCACACTCGGTTTAACAATAACATGATCAATTGATCACTTTCATCTTCAAAATATAATCACACTCGTTGAATTCTTACTTGGCTTTCTATATACCTTGCGTTATTAAAGTCTAATGTGCTTTATTTGTGATGTCTTTAGGTATTATCGTTGCAGCAAAACACTGCAATCATTTATGGAAGCCACAACCATCAAATACAAAAAATCATTATTATCAATATATTCATTGTAATAATTACGAACTTCACCTTGAAAACAAAACTTAATTCACTAATCGTAATGATAATTGATTATTAACAACTCTTGATTGAGTTCCTTGTCGAACGTTGAGTGCTGCAGTTTGTAAAGCAATTTTACAACACAATGCTCAACAGAAGTTTGCAGTTGATTTTCTGAAAACTGAAAAATAGACAGATACCTGGGAAAGTGGATGCAGCGATAGCCAATACCCATATTACAACCAAGCTTATATAAGTGGATCGTGCTCTGCAGAGTCGGTAACGAATAGGACATGCTATTGCATAAACTCTCTGGCCAGATAAATAGACAAGATGATAAAGCGAAGAAGTGAAGCCAAGAAGGTACAACATTCCTCCTGCTATGGCAGACGCTGACCGCTCTGAGGTAGCTTCAAACTTGTCCAGCTCATAAGAAGTGAAATGTACCGTTTTGTACAGATTTGATAATATGACAGCAAATACTTGCAATCCTGAAATAAGAAATGTTTATATTTCTGCATATTTACCCTTCCCACATGTCCAATTTTGGTGGACTCTAGGCCCGCGGTTGCTGGTTCTAGTTTCTGCATCATTATCAAATTTTTGCTGTCATAGTGATAAAAGTAATTTTGACATTAAAAAAAATATTATGGTGCAGAAACTAGAAGCAAAAACGGCAGGCCTAAAGCCCACAAAAATTGTACGTGTGGTCAGGGCAATTATGTCTCGATTATTTTATTCATCAAAAAAAATAAGAACTTAATGCTTATTGCTTACATTAGGTAGCGAGCAGTTGATAAAACATACCGTATTTTTTGTTGTTTTCAGATACATTCAGTATTAACAATAACTGAGGTTATTTTCAAATTATATTGAACAGAAAAATTCAGCAGTGATTTGAGGAGACTGCAAAGTGAGTTTCCACTCTAGATAGCAATCGGAACTATGTGTCAACACTCAAATGCGATTGCTGCAGTTATTGTGAATCGATACCGTCACAAAGGACAAGACACTCGCTCGGCCATTTCTTTGACAAACATGCGGAAAATTGTATGTGGACAAAATGAGATCACAGTACAAAGAAAAAACGGAAACCATAAATTGATTAATAAAGTTTAGCACCAAAATTTTGCATTCGTGGTGATGCATTTTGTGGCATCAATCAATAAATCACATTTTTATTTAGTCTAAATCACGATAACAACACCACCACCACACAATTTAACAATGAGCATAAAAGATTGGTGATATGACAGGGAATCGCGAAGGGACGCAGGGCCTTCAAGTCAAGCGATTCCCAAAAATCAAATCATCGAAAAAAGAAGCTCAAACGGAGTGTATATCTATTTTATTTACGTGCTAATGTAGTTTAGTCAACCTCAGTAATTCAAAAGAAAAGAAAAAACTTATCCTGAGAAAGTAGTCAAGTACAAGTATTGTTTAAATTAACTGAAATCGACTCATTTTTCACTCTCTCACTTTGGTTTATCTTGCAAAGGATATAAATTAAATAATGTGCATAGTTTATTTAATGTTTACATCTAATGTAACGTATCAATATTCTAAACAACTTTGTGACGTCATTAACTGCATTATTACGTCATAATTTGTCAGGTGAGTCAGTCATAACTAGTGCTTAAAGCAAATTGTCAGCTGCTACAGCTGAAAAAAACAAAGCAGAAGTTTGTCATGGCGGGTACTACTCCTAGAAAACGTGCTAGTGTCATTGTTTACGCAAACATTCCGAACTTGATCAAAAAAAATGTCGCACAAATCTCTTGGAATGAGTAGGGCAACCGTTTGCACGTTGTTAAGCACTTCAATGCAACAGGATCCGTAATCCCTTAAAGAAAACTTGGAAAATGTGGCAGAAAAAGGTTTCCCTTCCCTAGAGATGATGTTTTAAATTTGAGGGAAAGCAAAAGAAATTTCTCGGATTTGTTTTGCTTTCCCTCAAAATTAAAGCATCATCCATCATCCCTAAAGAAGGGAAACCTTTTTCTGCCACATTTCCCTTTTCTTTGGGGGGTCACGGATCCTGTTGCATTAAATTGCTTAATAACCCTGCAAACGTTTGCCCCAGAGCTGGAACGAGGACCGAACCTACCGAGACCGAGACGAGACATTAGAGCTTCGAAACCGAGACGAGACATCATAGCTTCGAGACGAGACGAGACTTTAAAGTTACGAGACACGAGACTTCATAAGCCAAAAATTTGAAAATATAAAAACGATAGTAATACACTGGAGTATGGGCTCTATTAAGCCAAGTTATTGAAATAACTTTATAGCAAAATGACATTAGCAAAAACAAATGAAGTAATGAAGCCGTCGCGGTTATGAACTGATGTGGCCTATTATAAATGTGCTATTGGTCATATCTTTTATCTTTTTAAAGATTACAATTAATGATTTAACGAGTTCACCATAATAACAACGAAACAGCTTATTATCACAGAAGATTTAAGTCCATGTAGCTTGCAAGGCAAACAATACCTCTCGCAGACAATTACACGGCCCAATATTCTTTTTTAATCCAACGAAAAAGATGTCAAGAAAACTTTAAACAAAAAGTCATTGGTAGGCTATGTTGGTCTAAACCAGGAATGTCGGCATTGCAGCCCACTATCCTCAGCTAAAACAATTTTTTAGCAAGTTTATCACGTATTGAGCTCGATAGTGTTCATGAAATTTAATCAAAACACTTTATATTTGATAAATAATAAATTAATTAACATAAACATTTTAAAGTCATTGTCACACCATGCAGTTTTGAAAATCTATCTGGTTGATAACTTTCTCATAAAAAGAGCTAGCTCAAATCTGGAAGCACTTCCCATGTCGGTAACCAAATTTCCTGCGACTGTAATCCCTGCACTTTTTTTCGATTTGAAGCTTTGTTTGGGCCTGGACTACTTTGAATAATCTTTTAATAGCTGTTGTAAACCAGACGAGAATAGCATTTTTCATAGGGAACAAATTTGTAGAAATCTTAATTTTATGACATATGACACGTTACTCTCTTGAAAATTTTTTGATTTGACACACCGTTTGCCCATAAAAAAATATATTAATTTTTTAGACGTGGCTAGCGGTCGTTATGTCTTTGAGTAAAGGCCATATACCGTAGTTAAAAGTTAAAACGGAATTAACATTATTGGATTAATTATTACATTAATTAATTATATTAATGGATTTTTAAATTTTCTGTGTTGTTATAAAAGATGCATTTTCAGCAAAATGCGGCTTAGTACAAGGCCTACCTATCAATGGTTAATTTTTTTTCTTAGAACTATAATATTATGAAATATTGGAATTCTGGTCGCTTTGCGGCCCAGTTAAATATATAATTTTGCAATGGGTCCCTAATGAATTAAAAGGTTAGACATCCCTGGTCTAGAGTAGATTACCATCGAATGCATGTGCTTAGTGGTTGAAATAGACCAGTTTCCATATATGCTGCTCACAAAAAGAAAGCAAAAGCCTGCAATTCTGCAGGCCTGAACAACAAAGCAAAATGGTCTAAACAAAATGTGGCCAAATGTTTTTGCAAAGTGCGAAATCACGCACAATGTTTTACTTTGAATACATCGGGTAACTACCATTGTTGCTTCCGTTAAGACCTGAATGCTGTTTCAAATCCAAAATTTTTTGATGTCTCGATCGAGACATGACCATTTTCCGAGACTTTCAAGGTCCGAGACCGAGACGAGGCATTGGCATAGCGAGACCGAGACACTCAAAAACGTGTCTCGAGACGTATCTCGAGACCGAGACACGTCTCGATACATCCAGCTCTGGTTTGCCCAACTCATTCCAAGAGATTTGTGCAATATTTTTTTGGTTAAGTTCGAAATGTTTGCATAAACAGTGACACTAGCATGTTTTCTGGGAATAGTATCCGCCATGACAAACTTCTACCTTGTTTTTTTTTGGAGCAGTAGCCGCTGACAATCTGCTTTAAGCACTCGTTACGACGTAATAATGCAGTTAATGACGTCGCAAAGTTGTTTAGAATATTGACCTGGGGCGGCATACTATGCTCTTTGTACGAACACGAATATTCGTTGTTCGTATTCGGATTTTTTTGTTCGTGGGAGTTTTTGGCACGCGTAAAATTTAAATGAAATAATATTTTTTCTTCGTGATTTTGAAAAAACTGTTTTTTCGGATTTTGCCTAACAGTTTAGGATTTTCTTTTGTCGTGAACTTTGTTTGAAAACTTTGTTCGTGAATGAAACTAAATTGGAACAAGCCAAAAAATCTTCGCAATGCTTTATGCACAATTGAAACAATCTTCACATGTTACATTTAAAAATCTTCGTCTTCGTAAACTTTTGTTCGTTAGGTTAAAATTTTTTCACGATTAAACAGTGAAGCGATTAAAATTTTATCGATTAAAAAAGCAATTAAAATTTCAGCGATTCAGCGATTAAAATTTCATCGGTGATAAACATTGAATCTTCTTTCCTTAGCAGTCGAAGAGTTTCTAAACGGAGTGATTAACCACTTTTTCAGCGAATAACCACTGTCGCCCAAAAGCCAACAGTCACCTAATTCGTCATTTTCAGACCGATCATAGACATTAGAAGATTACAAAATGAAAGAATCGTGGTGAGACCCTGGCCACCTAGCTACCACATCTTGAAAGATGAGGTTGGCATCACATATAGCTAGCATGCTTATTGAGTGAAATTGCTTTCGATTGACGTAAGCATATTCATCAACAGATGGGGCGATCATCGGAATATGCGACCCATCAACGGCGCCAATTACTTTTGGTAAACCAGAAATTGCTTGAAAATCGCTTATTACGCCCGAAATTTTGGATGCACTTCTTGGCATATACTGTAGATGAATTGTGAGGCTTTGCTCACAATAGAATTAACGAAATCGGATAGAACTCGGATCACTGTTGGCTGAGAAACATGCATGAAATCCTTGCTGCAGTTTTGAAAACTCCCGGATGCAAAAGTCTTTAGGCTAATTAACACCTTGTTTAGCAGTGTCAAGTCCGTTGATCGGTGTCCTACAGGTTGCATGTCTGCTAGCACAACATCGCAAAGAGCATAAATTTCTTGCTTTGACATGCGAAATTCTTCCACAACTTCACTCTAGGGCTTTCTTTCCAGAAAACTATCACGCTCTACTTCCTCATGTCTTCTTCCTCTCTCGATAAACAAACTAACCAACGACATTACCGACCGCTCTTCAAAAAATAGATGCTTTCTCAATTTACCTCAAGTCTCAGTACTGTAAGTGGACCGGTAACTACATTAACCCCGTCAAAAAATCTTCGTAAAGTTTCACGAGTGGTCGATACCACTCGTGAATATTCACGAATATTTTGGTAAAATCGCGAAGATTTTTGTTATTTAGGCGAATATTCGCAACACCAAAAAATTATTCGTACGAATAAATTATTCGTACGAATAAATTTTTTATTCATGCTAATAAAAAATTTTACACGAATAAAAAACATTTTCTCCCGAACAAAAAAATCTTCGGCCGAATAAAAATATCTTCGTACGAAGATTTCAAAATTTTCGTGTTGGACAACAAATCTTCGGCCGAATAAAATATCTTCGTACGAAGATTCGGGAATTTTATTCGTAACGAACAGCATAGTATACCCATGGACTTCTAAATAGTAGAACCTGGACTGGAAACTGGTGGACAACATGAGGCCAACTATCAAGAACAATGCATGTCGGTATCTTGCTAAATTCGCACGCACGCACATGCGCAATAACAATTGTTTTACACGCGTTATCAAATGCACATACACGGACAAGCGCGCAAGTTTTCTCTTTCGCACCTCCGTTTGTCAAATGCGATTTCGCTATCACGCAGCTCAGTTTTCGCTATCACGCAGCTAGGTTTCTTGGCCTCACTTTGTCCTGTGGCGCTTTAAGTTTCCAGTCCAGGTTCTACTATTTAGAAGTCCATGGTATACCAAATTCACGAAAGACGAATATTCGTGTTCGTACGAAGAGCATAGTATGCCGCCCCTGTCACATTAGACGGAAACACTGAATAAGCTATGCACACTATTTCCTTTGCAAGATAAATCAAAGTGAGAGAATGAAAAAAGAGTCGATTTCAATTAATTCGAACAATACTGTACTGCGACGATTTAGCTCTTGTACTTCAATAATATATGTCCTTCAATATCAATACTACAGTAAATCGTAATTTACAAACCGTAGCTCTTTCTGTTTTTTAATAAACTTATGATAAGTTAATTGTTTCAATGAAATAGGCGACGAGTTCCATAATTTTGCCCCTTGAAATTTGATGTACTTTTGTACACGATTAGTTGAATATGAAAATAGAATAAAATTTTAATGAGAAGATGATCTTATATTATGTATATTAATTTCCTTGAATTCCGTATTACAGTTATCAAGATATTTTAGAGTACTTTTGCTAATAAACCTGTGAACAAACTTGCTTAGTTCAGTTTTGTATACATCATCTAACTTCAGGATTTTGAATCTACTATGAAGATGCTTAGGTGAAGCATGCCAATCAAGATGGCCAATTGCTTTTAACGCCTTGTTTTGCAGAGACCTTAACTTAATGAAAAAAGATTTGTTGGTGGATCCCCTGACACATATTCCATAAAATAGAAACGGATGAACCATCGCGTAATACAGAGTGATTAATGCAGAAATAGGAAGATATTTATTTAGTTTAAATAAAATTCCTACGTTTCTAGATAATTTGGCTTCTAAATTTATTATATGAGGCAAAAAAGTTAGTTTGTGATCAATTGTTATACCGAGATATTTCATTTTTTCAGAAGATTGAATATAATTCAAACCATAATTTATTCGAAGATCACCTGTGGGGAACCGCGATTTATAAAGATTGCTTAAGACTTGCTAGGATTTATTTTTAGCTTGTTCGCATCCATCCAACGCTTAACCATAGTAAGTTTCTTATTACACAAAATTTCCAATTGACCCACATTGCTAGAAAAGTATAGTAAGAGGGTATCATCTGCAAACAAACGCGGTTTGCATAATAGTGCAATATGTAGGTCATTAAGGTATAGCAGGAAGAGTATAGGTCTTAATACTGATCCTTGTGGAACTCCTGATTTTATTTCCTGCATTCGCGAGATTTTTTCGACAATAGAAACATATTGATTTCGATTTAATAAATAGCTTTTAAATAACTAGTGGCAGGCTCCACGTATCCCATAGTGTGACAACTTTTTCAATAAAATGAAGTGATTAACCGAGTCAAAAGCGTTTTTAATGTATAATGCAATAGCGCAAGTGCATAGTTTGTTGCGAATATTTTCATAGCTGTCAGTAACAACATCAATTAAAGGAAATGTGGTTGTATGCTTTTCACAAAAAATACTTTGCCTCTAATATAAGAGTTTGTTTTTGTTTAGAAAACTAATTAATTTTGATTTTATCAATTTTTCAATAATTTTCGAAAAAGGTGAAAGTAATGAAATCGGTCTATAATTTTCGACGGATTGATATGAACCAGATTTGTACAAGGGAAAGACTTTCGCTATTTTGAGTACATCTGGAAAAATGCCGTTAGAAAACATAAAATTAACAAGGTATACTAAATAAGGTGATATAACATCAGCAGCAATGATTAAGAACTTTGTTGATATTTGTTTATCGCTGGTGGCTTTATAAACTTTACATTTTTTTATTTCAGCAGCCAATTCACTAGGAGTTGGTGGTGATAGAATAATTGAAGACGCGACACTATTCTTTACGTAGAAGGAATGAGAGACAGTGGATTCAACACTCTCGGAAATCTTGTGGCCTACTTCTACATTAGCAAAAAAATTGTTAAAAGTTTCAGCTATTTTAACCTTGTCAGAAATAAGCATATTGTTAAATTTTAATCTATATGGTGTCATGTCACGTTTTTTATCAGGTAATAGTTCACGTAAAATATCCCAAGTATTTTTAGGGTTGTTTGCCGCAGATTTCAACTGACGTTCATAGTAACTTTTCTTTGCTGCTGTTTTCAGCTGCTTCAATAAATTTGCATAGCTTTTGTAGAAGATCTTTTTTGTAGAAGGTATGGTTATTTTCGCATTTTTGTCATGAATTTAGTGCATAGCTTGTAATTCGGTATATACTGTAAGTTGATCATTTATGAGCTCAATATTTAAAAACAAGAATATTTGTATTCATTTTCGGCCATCCAGACTCCATCAGAATCAGGTACGCGGATGCAAAAATCTGATGATTAGATAAAATTATAATCGGCTTAAAATTAAGTAAAACACAAATTTTATTCCATAACAGAGTAATAAAAGAAGCTTGAACATGATCAAGATAAGAGGAGCGACGCCCTGCTCTGTCATTGCCGTTTGTTTAATGTTTTTATCCAAAACTTAACGAATTCGCTACGCTTTTCATACTTTTAGCAGGATTACGAATTAATTAAGCCAAACACTTGACCATTATAAAATCACAGTTACATGTTTTCGAGGAGAAGATATTAATTAGCCACAACTTTGCTGACAACGCAGTTTCGACATTGATAAGCTTGGTAAGTTTTTAAGCAATGAAATATGTTACTTCAAGCCCACGATTTATGGTTTATTTGCTTGGTAACATGATTGCTGGGTTTCTTATAATTAGATTATGCTATAACTTAATCGTTGATTACGATAAAAATTTGGAATTATTACCGTATATTACTACGGCCTAGCGACATGGCCTAGCAGTAGCGCGCGCAGATTGCAGATCCTTCATGACGGATTCGATTCACGGCTGGAGCACATTGTATTAAAGATATATACCGGGTGGCTCCTGATTTGAACTCGAAGAGGGCAAGCTCACTTCGCAGTTTTCTTCAACTGGTGTTGAATTTTCTGTTCAATACACTTTGAAAGTAACTTCAGGTTATAGTCATGGGCAGTGGCGTAGCCAGCCAAAAATTTCGGGGGAGGGGGGCAAAACTTCATAGGCTTGACCCAGTAGTGGAGGTCTGGAGACATAGGCGCACGCTGAGGGGGGCTACGGTGCCATGCCCCCTCTTTAGCCCTGTGATAGGGTGCTAAACCTAACTTGCAGTCTATAATTTCTCAAACTACTAATGGTTGCAGCCTCCTTTCACTTATTTTAGCCAAGGTTCTGCTTTACACATAAGCTGCGAAGCAGTGGCGTAGCAAGAAATTTTGAAAGGGAGGGCCCATGATTTCCGCATTTTTTCAAGAGTATTTTTTTCGGCGGAACTAACTTGAAGTTGATTGAGAAACAAGAAAGGCTCTAGAGGGTCCGGGGGCATACTTACCTAAAAAAATTAAAAATTAAAAAAAATTACATGGTGCAATGGCTATTTTAGTGCTTTTTGTATAATTTTCAGCCAAATTTTGTTTAAATTTTTTGACCCTAATTCTGAGTGCTTCGCCAAATATGATGCATTTTGTTCGCACATTTTCGATTGATCGTGCTTAAGGCGTAAGGCTTACCGCTATTGAAGAGGTTCAAAATTATGGAAAAAATTGTATACATCAAAAACATTTTTGAAAATGGCTAGAGGGAGGATGCATACCCCTCATTCTAAACCCCGTCCCTGGCCATAATCTGCGGAAACCATCAAAAGAGAGAGTCTGGCGTATTTCAATCACTTGGCACCATTAACTTTGTTCTTTTTTATTAAAAAAACAGAGTCAAAGGGGGGGGGGGGCATGGCACAATGCCTCCCCCCTGAATACGCTCCTGCTGCGAAAATATTTTTGAATTGTCCATAACGACTGCACTCACTGCATGTCCTTTTTCGATAAAAAAGTGTGCTAAAATGAGTGTTTTTTATGTGAAAACCGTAACAATTTGTCGCTGACGAATATTTGCGGTTTTTCAACAAGAAAACGTGTAGTTTTTCGCACTTTTTATTAAAAATATACTTTATTTATTGCAAAAATACCTTCAACATGAAACAGAAACTTGGATCTTAGTTATCTAGTTAATCCATCCGGCTTGTTCTATGATGATAAATACTCTACCAATGACAAGCAACGACAAGTACTACGGACCATCGTCAGTCGAACACAATTAAGATTACACTTTATGCAAAAAGCTTTAATTTTGTTGATGATACTATGGTTAAAGGGTGGTAGGGGCGTAGGACCATGGCATGGTGCCCCCCATGGGTGAACCCTTGCCCGCCTACACCGAGACGAGCGAATGATGTAACTTAAGTAGGCGAGTGATGACTAAAAATATTTCGGGGGGGGGGGGGCAATTGCCCCATTTGCCCCTCCTGCTACGCCCCTGGTCTTGGGGTTGTTAGGGTTATGAAAACCTTGGTCGGGAATTACTGCACGAATTTTACATTTGAATAATATAAGGTTACGCTATTTTACGCCGTAATCAAACTATTTCAGCATTGTACCGGTAGCTCTTTATTGAAAAGCCGCCACAGAAAAATTTATCGGATTGTTATGGTTGCTCCAGTAGTGGTAGCCTCTAATATAAATAAAGGCTGTTTGTTATTCTCACGAAAGAAACACCATAATCATTTCTAAGAACATAGCAAATTAGAAAATTTTTTAAGGTGTTTTAAACTACTTTTTTGTTTTGTTTATGCTTGAATTTTCTTAAATGCCCTGGATTAAACATTTATAGCGGGTAAACTTATTTTCATAAGATGAGTTCTCTGTCGGAAGAAGTTAAGCCTTACTCTGACTTAATTTCTTTAAATGAAGCCAAACATTATTTTTATTGTAATTCAAATAAAAAATACTGTTATTTTCGTTATGGTAAAGGCATGTATTTCTACAAACCTGCAATCATATCGGCTATAGCAAGAGATCCTCTGATTTTGCTGTAAGTATCATCAAATCCATTTCTTTTGAAAAAAACATTCCAGAGAATCAGTCCATTTCCTACCACAATTATTAGGCCCATAATGACATAAATAGCAGCGAGGATTCCGGCTTTTGCCATGCTGCATTCGCTGCACTCGGCCAAAGAAATATTATAGCATTTTTGTGAAGCATTCAGGTAACAAAAACTTGGAAATCCGCAAAGAGATGTTTCATTGCTGTTTCCACTCCAGATTCTTGTATCCGTGAATATTCGTCCAATTTGCTCCTCCTTCAATCTCTCAATTAAGTTTTCATTAACCATTTTTAAATCTTCACAAAATATAATCAGGTATTCATGAGTAAGAGAAATTTCAGCAGAAAAATTTAGGATTTTTACTGGCTACTACAGTAGAATCTGGCTATTACGACACCTCAACGGACTGTGAAAAAAGTGTCCTAAATGTAAATTGTCGCTATAGCAGGATTGTCTACAACAAATAGGAATGTTGGTGGGACCAACAATAATGTGTTGTTAAAAGCGAATTGTCGTTATAGCAGGTGTCGTTATATCCACTTTCTATGTACTGTAACTTACTATGCTTGACAAAGATGCTGCAAAAATATTTTACACATTTGATGCATTGTGGTACTGTTCCTGGGTCTTTTTCTTTGCTTAGCTACAATTATGCTATTAAAAACTCGCTAACTCAAAATGAAACTTGCAAAATATTCCCAGTCATTTTTGAGTAGGGCCTACCTGCTGTACTTAGGCCTAATTATTGCTATCAGCGCCTTTGCGCTTGAATACGAACATCTATGTTTTTTAAAGTTTATAATAACGGCAAGAAAAAGGCAGTTTTTGCTAATCATGTGTTTTATAAACGTGGCTGTCGAATTCCGCAATGTTGAGCCAGTAGATTTTGATCTTGAGGGTTTCAGATAATTTCAACAAACTGACCAACTCACTGCCTCGGGGTTATGTTACCACGAAATAAATTCTCCGGCTAACAAATATTCCTTGGAAGCAAATGACGTGTTTAGCGATGCGAATAACAACACCCATATCACTACCTTGTTTGTTCAAATTTTTACTTAATTTGTCTTTTTGAAGATGCTGCGTCAATAAGTTTAAGTTTACAAGACTTAACATTTTATAATTTTTAATGACTGACCAATAATAATCGTCGGTAAGTTTTGGTTTTTTAATCAAGACTTTGTTAACGACTTTCTTATCGGTTTTCTAAAACATTATTAATAGATTTTTTGTGAAATTTATTACGGGCAAGGAAAATGATAATCGCAAGCGCCCTGACGAAGTTGGAATTATGTTTTTCTGCCGTGGAAGTCAAGAACATAGAAAGTCCATTTTTTCAGTTTTTGAGATTTTTCACCGAATGGCAGAAAATTTGATTTCACACCTTTTCATCAAATTTTGGGGAAAAATTCCCTCAAACTACAAAGATAGGCGGCAGTAAGTCTAACTCCCTAGCTTTTTAAACTTTTTTTCTGAAGCATGACAATCAACCGTTACGTCCATGGACTTGCGTGTTTTGTCTGGAATTATTACGCATAATGAGCGCACAAAAACATTCATTTTGGACTTACTGTGTGGGAAAAGCTATGAACTAAAAACACTTTAAACTTGAAATTTTTGCAAAGTTAATAAGAATAGTAATTACGAAGTCTGTAAAAATTTGAACAAAATCCGCAAAGAATTGTTGCTTAAATTAAAGAAAAATTAATGGCAAACAGTTTTTTGCTTTTTTCTCAAAAGTTGCTTTTTGGGCTTATACTGTGCTTTTGATTTGCTAGGCAGTAAGTACTTCACATCAAATTGCTAGCTGAAAACTCCAGCTTGAGTTTATCTGTCAAAAGTTATTGCTTCTATAAAAAACCCGTGCCACTTTTTAAAACCTTCTAGTTAAAGAATATTGCGTCACATTCGCAATTCTTGTTTGTGCGTTTTAGAACTGGTAAGCTCCGCTCCGGATGGCAGATGCTTTCCCGTAGCCCGGAGCGTTACTCTGTCTACGCTATTTAATCTGGCTGACAGAAACCGAATCTGCCTTAACGGCGAGACACCTAACGATGTTCAAGCTGGGCAGCGGCAAACGTCCTTTTCAGGACGGGGCGATGCGCATCTTCGGCGCACCGTCAACAAGTTCCAAAGGCCCAGCATTCTCCAACTGAACATCGAAGGCCTCACTGCAAGCAAGATGAGCGTGTTGCATCATCTTGCGTTACAGTGTGAGGCACTCGTCATCCTCTTACAGGAAACCCATTGCACCTCGGTAGAAAGGTTAGATCTTCCGAGCTACCATCTAGCTGGGTTTTCCTTGAGCAGGAAGCATGGTCTTGCTACGTTTGTCCATGAGCGTCTGAAGTGGATCCTAATCGACCAGTCCCCACCAACATCGGAGATCGAGTGGGTGTGCGTGGATGTTGATAACTATAAAATAGTCAACGTCTACAAACCCCCTCCAACACGGATGCAAGCATCTGATCTTCCAGCATTCCCCCATCCCTGCCTCTATGCTGGCGACTTCAACTGCCACCATGTTGACTGGGGCTATAATAATAACAATCCGGATGGTGAATGCCTGGCTGGCTGGGCCAGTGCCAACAACTTCACCCTGCTATATAGCCCCAAGGAGGCCGCCAGTTTCCACTCTGGCCGCTGGAAAACAGACACCAACCCAGATCTTGCATTTGCCAGTGTCGATTTGGACAGTCGCTTACCTGACAGACGTATCTTAGGAAAGTTCCCAAGGTCACAGCACCGACCCTCGCTTATAAGTCCACCCAAACTTGCTCATCCAAAACCGAGCAAGCCTGTAAAGCGATGGAACTTCCGCAAGGCCAATTGGGACCACTATTCTAACCTAACCAACAAACTGGCCAAGAGTATACCGCCACCTGAATCTCAAAACATCGATCAGGTTTACCAGTGCTTTTGCAAGGTAATAAGCACTGCGGCGAAGAAATGCATCCCTCGTGGTCGACGATCAAACCACATACCTTGCTGGGATGCGGAGTGTGAAGACCTCTATCAGCATTTCCTGCAGTCACCTGGGGGCCCTGATTCGGATAGGGCTGCCACAGCCCTACTCACAAGGCTCGACGGGAAGCGGAGAAATCGCTGGTCAGAGACGGTCCGCAACATTGACTTTTCGCACTCCAGCCGGCTGGCATGGAATACTATAAACAACTTGACTGGTAGGTCACGACAATCCCCTCGTCAATGTCCCGTTTCAGCTGATGCTATTGCTTCTCAGCTGGTTAAAAACGGGAAATACGAAGGTGTGAATCGACGCTCATCTCGGCTCGTTTTACAGGAAGTGTCTGACCTTTGGAGGGCTGATCCATTACATCCTGCGAATGTCTCTGGGAGTTTTTCCCATCGGGAGTTCGCTGCTGCCCTCCAACATTTAAAACCAGGCAAAGCTCCTGGACCTGATTCCATTTGTCCGGAGCTGATAATCCATGCTGGAGCCAGCTTAAAATCTTGGCTACGTGGCTTCCTATCTTCCTGCCTGCACCACCTCAAAATTCCTAAGATCTGGAGAAGAGCGCTAGTAGTAGCGGTCCCAAAGCCTTCGAAACCTGTAGAGGACCCAAAGAGCTATCGTCCGATCTCCTTGCTCTGTGTTCCCTACAAGATTCTCGAGCGACTTATCTACGCCCGCGTCGAACCTCTTATTGACCCTCTGCTCCCACGGGAACAGGCGGGTTTTCGACGCGGAAGATCCACCGTGGATCAAGTCACTTTGCTCACACAAAGCATTGAGAATGCATTTGAAGCGAAAAAGAAGGCCGGTGCCGTCTTTATCGACCTGACAGCTGCCTATGACACTGTCTGGCACCGTGGCCTCACCTGCAAGCTGTTGCGGCTTCTGCCGGACAAGCACATGGTTCGTATGATTATGGAGCTGATCCGCAACAGAAGCTGATCCGCAACAGAAGATTATGGAGCTGATCCGCAACACACTTAGAGTCCGCGAAGCAGTTTCATGGGGACCGCAAAGAGGTCGCGAATTTCTATTAAATCATCCCATTGAATTGTGCTCGTAAATTTAGTAAATGTTACTTGCTTCATTCTCTCGCTCTAAATACAAACTTTGGGAAATTTTAGCTCTAACTACGGCCTGCGGACGTGATGACCTTTTTTTTGCAGCTCACTTGATTTGGGTGGAAAATTGGAGATCTGCGGACGTGACGACCTTTTTTTGCTCTTCCCTTGATTTTGCATGGAAAATTTGACATCTGCAGACGTGATGATGACCTTTAAAAAACTTGTCCTCATTTTTGCGCAGTGAAAATATGGTAACCCTGAGCGACACTACTACTTCTCTTTGCGGCTGAACCTAAATTTATGCTTAAAAATAAAGGACCGAGAGTGATTGAAAAAAAATCTTTGGGAACCGTAAAGTCGAAATTTTAAAAAAGTTTGAGAACCACTAGTTCAACCTGTGGAGATAATTTGTGATAATTATTTGCTTATTGCCGAGACGATAAGCGTCAACATTGGAAAAGAAACCGGAGTGGTTATTCGGCTGCAGCAGATGTTGTGAAGGCATGGGAGCCTCAGGCGCAAGTTGGTCAGTTGCCAGCACCACGTGCGAATTGATCGCATTCTTTTCCTAGTGATGGAAGATTAGCTGCACGGCTCAATCAAATCCCCTTAAATTGATTACTTTTTGTGAACAATTTGATACAGAAATATGATCCTCTAAAAGAAGTTTTCAAGAATGAAAAAACTAAAATCAAGGAAACAGGTGGTTGGAGAGGTGGACTTTCGTGCCATGCTAGCTCTCCTCGCATTCACTTTGATGCCTTAAATTCGAATCAGTCTTCGTAAAATTTGTTTGTTTATTTCGTACTCATGTGCTGACTAGTGGTTTAGCAATCAACTGTTCCGGAGTGAGGATTTTAATGAACTGTCAGCTTCCCGTAAGCGATACTGTGTCCGATTTGACCAATCCGGGAATCGAACCCCAGACTTCCCACACCATTAGCGACGTTCTGATCCAAAATGTCAAAATAAAAAGTAGTTTGAGCTAGAAAATCAAACTTATAGCTACGGCCTATAAATCAGTGCTGCTCAATTTTTTTATTGCAATGTACCGGCAGCGCAGTTTCTGCCATCAAAGCGTACCAGTAGCACATCAGCAACAAGTCCAAATTTGTTTTACAAGATACGAGATACAAGATACGATACTCGGTATATAGGCAAAAACCAGAATTTTTCTATACAAGATGCAAAAAGTAAAATTGGACATGGTGCTGTTGCCGCGTGAATTTGCTAGTATACGTACGTCCACATGACGGATTGGTTATCGGCTGATTGGTGTAGCAGTAACGATATTGCTTTCAAAGTCAGAAATCTGGAGTTGGATATCCGACCTGTCAAATCGAATACAGTGCTGTTCACGGCCACCGCCAATGGCTCGCCGCGTTTCTTCGGAGTTCGAAGCTAAGTTGCTGACGCGCTAAGTTACGGAGATGGTCTTCGCCACTCGTTGCACGCAGCTTCTGGGTAATACCACGAGTATAACCAAGATTTGAGATTGAAGATCAATAAAAAAGACGCACAAAAACTTTTATCCGAATTCTTCATCTTATGCGAAATGTGCGCCTGCTTATCTTCCACCAGTCTATCTGATTGTGGTTTGACTGAAGAGTAGCATTTGACACAAAGACACTTTTCTAGTCTTTGCGTCCTGACAAAAGATAAATCGCCATGTCTGTTGACCTGAATAAAATGCGATAGTATGTACTATTGCATATGGCCTTGAAAGACAAGAAAGTAACCTAAACGAATGGAATCATGCAGAGAACAAAAAATGAATTAAGTATCAAGCAATAACTCGTACTGATCAACGTAAAATGATGCTCGGGACCTGTACCAACATTGTCTAACGTGCTTAGCACTGGCCTTGGTAACAGCATGCCTAAACGTAAAACCAGTTTCAATGATGTGTAAAGGGTGGAATTGAACGGCCAGACTAATTTAGACAGCAGCATTTAGACAACTAGACAAACTCTTTTATGCTTTAATTCAGAGGTGGGCAACCTGCGGCCCGCCAAAGCATGTGCTAATAGCCGATTGCTTCCGAAACCTGTTTTTTCCGATCAAGTTCAAACCCAATCAACACACGAACTGCTTTGAATGCTATTTTCCAGGCTGAAAATCTTGTTTTTCTAGTCATCTTTTATTTTAAAAGACCTCTTTTTCACGCGACAGACCCTTTTTTAGTATTACTCCTGCCAAGAAGTGTTTTTGTTTTTCTAAAATCTGCGGCCCGCTGGAAGCCTACATTTATAATTTGTGGCCCAGTATCACCAGAAAGTTGCCCACCCCTGCTTTAATTAAACAGATTATTGCGAAATGTTTTGTTATTTTATTCGTTTTGTAGTAAACTCATCTGTATTTTTCAACTTTTTGTGTAGTTTCTTAACTTGCATGTTTCCATGCGTATTTTTTCAACTTTTTTGGTTTTTCAGGGGGGGGGGGGCAAGTGCCCTCTCTTGCCCCCCCCTGCGGACGCCCATGGGCCTACCATATGCAGCCCGCATAAGTTTTGAATGAAGCCCTTGCGCTGAAAAGTTTGCTCATCCCTGGCCAAACGGGACATGTACAACTGCACATTAGTACACTAGGCCTACGCGTCCAAATATGCGTAACCACCAACCACTCACTCGTTGTTATATCAGTAAGCTTATTTATTACATTCAACAATTTGGTTGGTGACGTCATAGATAACGACGTCACACTTTGCTCCCCCCAATATTTTTTCTGCGGGCGCCACTGACTATAGGCATAGCTTTTGTGTCTAGCTCACCAATATTTTGCTTGCTATTGTAGTAGTAGTTTATTTCATTTAACGACCAAGCGAACACAAACAAAAACAATGGTCGAAAACAGGTAACATTGTACAGTAGGACTGACACTTACTTCGATCTGATCGCGTTGCAGCTTCGCAGCCACCTCCCTCCAGGCTACGCTTTTCTTCACTCTATCTCTGTGTTCATCACTGAATACATTCCATTACACCGGCTTGTCTTCTATCTCACTAATAAAGCTTTTAATTTCATCTACAGTCCAAGGCATGCTTCCTCTTTTACAAAAACTTGCTGGAAAATAGATCCACGCTCTATTCCTGGCAATATTGCAAGGAGCTCTCCAGCAAGAAAAAAGTAAGCAGTTTACACACTGAAAGAACTTACTACACAATCTTGCCATCAATGTTGCGCTATAAACTTGCGGTTGCATTTACACAGTGAAAGATTATTGCTGCAAGGCTGTGAAAGCGTTTTTGCACAGAAAACTCGCTCGTGTGGACCGGGCCTTAGTGATGACGTATTCAAAAAGTCACTCACGCTAAAGAGGAGATACAATAATTGTGGCCCATATAAGATAATATTGTTTAAAGAAGATCGAAATTATTGCAGCATGAGGGTCTTAGCCAGAGAGGTGTTTCGTTTTTAATTTCAGTGGAAAAGCGATAAAAAATTATTGACATAAATTTCTTCACCATTGCAAGCCTCGTCAAACAAATACCAGTCCGAATTTCTTTCGTAATTTGATTTTTTAAATATAGGATAGTCCTGCTGACGCTCCCTAGAAGGGTGTTATTTACGTTATCAAGGGGCGGAAATGCCATACCAGGCTCTTTCATTCCAGTTTCAATTAAAACTGCAGAAGGCACACAAGTATACCAGGGGTCCGCAAATAGTGGGTAGCGACCCAAATATGGGTCGCGACACTTTCGACTTTGGGTCGCAAAAATTTTAAACGCAGGTTTACATAGTTAAATTGACGTGATGACATTTTTTGCTTCAGTTCTTTTCAGTTATTTTTTTGAACTTTTTGGTTTTGAAACTTTTTGACTGCAGCGGTATAATGTAAAACTTTTGAATCTTTGGACTCACAAGTTTTAAAAATTGATTGCTCACGTAACAAGTGTCAATAATTGTTACAAATGATAATTCGGCGCTGTCTATAGAATTTCAATGTCTTTGCTGCTAGTCACTGTTAGTGAGTCTCAGTTCACTTTGAACTGTTTTATTGGCATCTATGCGAGGTAGGGACGGATTTACCAATAAGCCAGGCAGGCTAAAGCCTCGGGCCTCGGAGAAATAAGGGGCCTCGTCACGAACAACGAAGACCTTCATTTTATCAAGACTTTTTTTTTGAAAATCGACCATCAAGACCTTTTTAGGCTTAAACGTAGAAATAAGAGCGTATTTAAAGGGGGGGCATTGTGTCATGCCCCCCATTTTGACTCTGCCTTTTGGTAAAAACAACAAAACTAATGGTGCCAAGTGACTAAAATATGTCAGACTCTTTTAATGGTTTCTATAGCTTATGGCCAGGAGGGTAGGATGTGGCGTATGCATCCTCCCACAAACCATTTTCAAAAATGCTTTTTTCTATAATTTCGAACCTCTTCCATAGCCATAAGCCTTACGCCTTCAGCACGTACATCGAAAACGTGCGAACAAAATGCATTACGTTTGGCGAAGCACTCAGAATTAGGGTAAAAAAATTTAAACAAAATATGCGTAAAAATTATTCAAAAAGCGCTAAAATAACCATTACAGCGTGTAAATTTTCGAATCTTTTCGAGGAAGCATGCCCCCGGACCCCCTAAAGCTTTTTCTGTGTCTCAATCAGCTTCAAATTAGTTCTGCCCAAAAATACGCTTGAAAAAAGTGTGAAAATTATGCCCCCCCCCCTTTAAAATTTCTCGCTACGCCAATCGTAGAGATGAGTCTGGTCGTTGCTCGCTAGGCTCTCCTTGATCAAATAGCCTAGGGCCTCGCATTGTCTAAATCAGGCCCTGTTGCGAGGATATAAGACCATTGCGGCTTTAGGTTAGTAGCCTGACGAAGAAGGAACGAATAGCCTAAATCAGCTAAACCGAAAAAATGCTTGGCCAAATTAAGATTAGTTTAATAGCAAGTCTGTTAGGCAGTTCAATTTTGCGAATTCGGTTGCAAAAAAGAAGCTACAAATAACGTAAGTTCTTGGAGCAGAATTATTAACGATGAGATGACAATTAACTTTTTTGTTTCGTATGTAGAGCGTATTGACAGCAACATAGCAAGCACAACATCAAAAAGTATTAGTAGGGTGGAAACTTGCGTACTGCATGGTGATAAGCCTTTCCTAAAATTTAGAAATATTTGGTATAGGGTCGTAACGTTTCGTCGATCTCGGACTTAAACTCGACCTATATTTTTTTTTTTTTGGACTTGAACATAAAACTTTCTTTTGATCAATTTTACCAACCGTCACAAACAAATTTTGAGAAACTGCTTAATAACGAACGCTTAAAAAAAAAAACGACAGCGGCCTAACCCGCCTTATTGACGCAAGAGCAGGGAGCTTCACCCTCAGTTGTTGCCGCCCCATTGCCAAATCCTGGATGCGCCACTGCATTCACTCTATTTTGGATCGTCTCCCGCATCAAAACGCGAATTTGCTTATTGCCTTTTAAACGCAAAGCTCATACCTCACACTAGAAGATTCATTCTTTACGACTGTGCTAACTTTCTTCTGTATGTAAAAACTGCTGCGTTTGACAGTAGTCATAAAATTGGTAATTAAAGTAAATAATGTTCAACAAAAATGACGCTTTTGTTTACGAAACAAGGCTCTGTAGATGTAAATCTGACTTAATTGTGTTCAAGTATGAAATTTCAGAAAGCATTGTGATAATGATGCACAATGTAAGTTTTAGCACTAGTTACCGCGTGGAACGTCTACCGAAGAAGCTATTTCTTATTTTTTGAATTTTACTTTAGCCACTTTTAAAATGCTAAATCACGCCCATAACCCTTAAGGGTAATTACTCACAAGTCAAAAACCACAGTTCTAGGCCCTTAAAAAATTTTCGTATAAGCCTATTTATTTTGCAATAATACTTTTTTCAACCTGGTTTTCAATCAAACCAAGGCATTTTTAATATCAGCTTGATTTGGCATTAACTCTTCAGTGGATTTGGCCTAATTTTCTTTAAAACTGATCTATCTACAAATTGAATCATCTTTGCTCTGTTGTTTTCTCCACATCAAAAACTGCTGCCATAACTAAAACAGAACTAAATTAATAGCAATTAACCTAAACATTTGAACTGTAGAATCCACTTTCTGTGCTACTTGATTACCAGTATCTCTTTTCATAAAATTACTGACCAAAATAATGAATTCATTGACCAGCATCATCAATACATTGGCCAACATTATTCTGCTGCTTCACGTTGGTCAATTTATTGAACGAATTTTCGAAAATTTCTCATTAAAAATTGTATGTAATGAACTTAGCCACATCTCAATTCGTTTTTGCAATAAAAAAAATACTGATTTTTTGCTGAAATAATTGATTGCGATGTTAACGACACAATCAAAATTGTCATACGAGGCAAAGTTTTATAAAAAGGCCTAATTATTCAGCAATTAGCAGAAGATATTAGTAAACTGCCACCAAAATAAGACGCTCAATCTCCTGACGGCTACTGTTTCGACCTTGTCAGGTTTTGTCAGAGAAGCACTGAGTATAAGAAATTTTTTAAACCATCAAAAATTATTTCAAGAACCAGCTTGGAAACCTCGATGAATCATTAAGCATGCGGATTCATCGGGAGTAGCCAGAAAGAACTTACTTGCAATCACTTTATCGTCACTATTTGTTTTCCTGCAAAAACTTAATTTGGGGAAGAGGAAGGGACCGCGGCACTCGTTTTCGTTTTTTTTTTTTACTTGGATACGTTAATTACTACGTGGTTAGTGTTTTCATAACGCTGAGCGGTTTAAGAGTTATTATATTTTGTTGCATATCTATCCTCATATCACGAGAAAGCGATTAATGCGCTATAACGAGCTCACTAGGGAGTTGCCAGCCATCTGTCTACCACATCAAGATGGGGGAATCCCGCTAAGTACCTTTCCCAGCGGCATAACTAGTAAACTTGCCGGCTTGTTCTTCACACTGTCCCTTTAATGCTGAGCGTCAAGCAGGTAAACTGTGAATACCAATTTTAAAGTCGCTGGTTCGACCCGACTTAGAACCAAAGCCAAGTCTACAGCTCCCGAGGCGGACGCTCTCACCACTCGGCCATCTGAGCTGTTGATCAAACCACTTAAAGTAGAATATCGATGTTTTCTGATGCTTGATTTAAAAAATTACAAATATTGCGCAACTATTTTTTCGTTTATTTTAAGAATCAAGGAACTATATGTGTACATTTGTAATTTACATAAATTAAACTACATCGACATATAACATAAACTTTTTTGCGCAAGATGTACCAACGAAAATGTTCTTTTGGCTCACTATTTTGATTAAAGTTAGATTCATTTCATTGATAAGTGCGAGTTATGAATTTTGGTAATTCATCTTTTGAAAAACATTTAAATTTTTTATAAACAAAAATTTTATTCTGCTTATGTCAAAACCTTTCAACTTTAGGAGGAAAAATAAAACCGCTGTAAATCTCAAAACTGGACGTTTCGACAACATAAATTCAGCTGTCATCATCAGCAGTGTATGCAAGGCAGTACAAAACTGTAAGAACTAGAATTTACAATTCTAACTACAAGTAATAGCATAACCCAGGCAACGGGTCAAAATAAGTATTATAATTATAACGTCATAAACCAAAAGCTAATAAAAAGACTAACGGAGTTAAATTAACAATTGAATAAGTAAAGAGGAGCGGATTTGGAGTCAACGTTAAGCAATGGCTCATATTTTTGAATAAAAAGTGACTCAAGAATTAATAAGCGTGCAGAATCACCAGAACTACTAAGAATGTTCGGTTTGGCAAAGTCCACTTTATGGTCAGGATTGTCCATTAAATGTCGGCACACCTCGGATTTATCCGAACTGGAATGCTCCTTAAGTCTGTTAATAAGATTACGTCTAGTCTGTCCTATATAGCTAGAACCACAAGAACACGTTAATTTATATACAACCCCATATTTCATCAAGGTCTTTTGCTGATCTTTCTGACGAAAGTTATGTCCGATGTTCCAGGTGTTGTCGATAATCCGTAGAATAACTCGGTTCCATGTATGCTTTTCCACTAAGGCGGACAGCTCTTTTTTGAGTTGCATTGACATGTCACCTAAAAAGGGCAACCGAGCAATAACTGTTCTACAATTTTTACGTTTTTCAAGGTGACTCAACATCTTGTCATATTTACGATTAAAAAATCTCCTGACACAACTATCTAAAAAATAAGCAGGATAGCCATTTCGACCAAGCATAACCTTGATATTATCCACCTTTGAACAAATGCTTTCATAAGAACTACAGATCTTGTAAGCACGATCGAGTAAACAATTGACCAAGTTATATTTATAGCGGCGTGGTACAAAGCTGCTCCATTTGGAATATAATCCAGTGTTGGTTGGTTTGCGAAGTGTACTGGTTGTAACTGTCGTTGAACTGTTATCTACTAAAACATCCAAAAAATTAATACATTTGTTATTTTGAATTTCAGTGGTAAACTTTATGTTAGGATGTACTTCGTTCAAACTGTCACAAAATATTTTAATGGAATCAAGGCTATCAAAAACAGCAAAGCAATCATCCACATACCGGTAAAAAATTGATGGCTTATGATTTGAAAGCGTTCTCGACAGAGCTTTGTCCACTAGATGGTTCATAAGGACATCAGCCATAAGACAAGATAAACTGCCACCCATAGCCACACCGTCAGTTTGCTCAAAAAGTTCTCCATTGAATGAGAAGGCGCCTCCTTGAACTGTCCATTTTAACAATTTCCTCATGTTATTTTTATCTATTCCTTTAAGAACAAAATCTGTGTCATTGTCGAATAATTTATCCAGTATTAAATCAATAGTATAATCAACCGGTATGTTAGTAAAAAGGCTAATTACATCAAAGGAAACCATTACCTTATTGTGTAAAAACTTATCTTTCATGTTATTGACGAAGGTGAATGAATCTTTGAGATTCGTCGGATGTTCTCGAAGAAAACCGAGGTTTTGTGAGAGCCACTTCGCGCATTCCTGATTGTAACTTCCGGTTGCCGATAGAATGGGTCTAAGTGGAACTGTCGGCTTATGTATTTTAGGTAGGCCATACATAGCCGGTAACGAGGTTGCTGATGGATAGATACGCCTGTAGTCATCTTCCTCAAGAAGCTTTTTAGATTTAAGGCGTCGCAGGAACCTTTGAAATCTGCTGAGATTAGACAAATTATTATCTGACTTAACGCGAGAGAACTTAGTCTTATCATCAAGAATATGAAGCATTTTAGCCTGATAGTCACTCTTATTCATAATTACTACTCCGTTTCCTTTGTCGGGTTTAGAGATCACTATCGAAGAATCATCACGTAATGACTGGAGAGCGTTTCGCTGCATTTCCGATAATGATGATGGGTGCCTGCCTTTTTGTTGAAAAAATGTAGTCACGTATCGTTCATATAAACCCATTAATTTCTGCATAAATACAATACGGTTAGAGTTATTCAAATAATATCGGATTTGCTTATATATATATTCAAACTCGTTATTTATATTTATATATATATATTTATATTTATATATATATTATATATATACATTATATATATATATATTATATATATATATATTATATATATATATTATTCAAACTCGTTATTTATATTTATATATTTCTAGGATATTGGTTAAGGTGACTAGTAGTCATCAAAAATCATCAGTTAGGGTGACATGCTTATTTAGGTGGACATATGACAGTCGCCTTAACTTTTTGTTCCTGCGGAACCTTTCACGATGACCGAAACTTTTAAAAATTATCTTGGACAAGTGCGGTAGTTGACACTAGCCTGCAATGCAGCATTGGTTTGGTTCTGAGGTCTAATTTTGAGGCATTTATTTGCTGTCAGAGTTTTGACCCCTATATATGCTTAAATGCTGAAGTGTGAGTTAGGCCGTCACCCCTTTACTTATCCGCAGCTTGCACAAAACCGTTTATATTTAAAAGATTATCAGTAATTTTTCTTTTTCTTGCAACAGAAAAGCAATTGTCAGGAGAGAATATGGTCACAAATCAAAAACAAAAAATATAATATTTTGAAGACCACAAAATTCCAGGCGTCATGCAGCTTTGTGATTTAGGTAGACTACATATTACGGTTCTGTAGTATTTTAACAATAGAAGTAATTGGTAGATTGTGTATAGAAAAAATTAATAATAAATAATTAGTGCTCATGAACTTCACTTTTTTAAAAGTCAATAATTATTTCTTCAGAAAAAAATTGTTTTTTATTAGATTTAGGGTCACAAAAGTTCTTTTTCAAAGAGTGCGAAGGCGACCTTACCCTAGGCCCTTGATGTAGGCCTACATGTTTTTTTGTCTTCGTTTTTTTTTGAAACTATGTTTTTTATTAAAAATAGCACGTTTCAAAAAAAAACGTGGAACGTAACAGTAATTTCCAGGTTTATGAAAACAACTTTGCTCAAAATGCAAGGACATACGTGATGCTTCCTAGATTACTCGTTATGTTGGCATTAAGCGATTAGTCCTATGTGTTATTATTACCTAGCTTTACTTAAAAAACAAGCTTTTTGTTTTTTTCATGTATAGCCTTACGGCTGCGAAAAAAAGCAAATAGAAACAGTTAACAAAATTGAGTTAAATGTCGCGAGAGTAAGACAATATACCATAGGAGTACAAAAAATCACAATAGGAAAGATCAGGGAATTTTTAAATTCCCAAAACTTTTGAAGAAATAGTAAAGCTTCGGTAAAGAAGTACTTTTTCTATGCCATAAAATTGCAATCCCCAGCAAATCCCATTTCTTCAGGTCCTCATATTGTGTCGTATCGTCATAATATTTACTACTGTTTAAAATACTATTATTTCGAAAGTTTTGCTGTTACTGTAAAAAGCATAATTTTTCTCTGATGAGGACCTGAAAAAATGGGTCGAAAACGTTCAGTTTTTTTAATAAAAATGCTATCAATTTTAAATTTGCTAGCGATTGCAATTTTATGGTTTTGTAGAAATGTTGCAGACGAGGACTGCAAAGTTGTGGTATGCCAGGTAAAGACTTTTATTTTTGGAGATCGCTACATAAACCCTAGAAACTTTCTTAGATTGCCTGAATTTCTCAGGGAAAAATCAAAGAACTTTAAATCAAAGAACTTTAATAATACGCTGGGAACCCTGGCTTTGGATTACGTTCATCAAATTACAAAGTTACAGTTCGGTTCGGGTTAAAAGAAAACAAGCGGGTAATATGGGTTCTCGGTTTACGTTCCGGTTCGGTTCGATGAAGGAGAAAACGATAATCCAACACCAGCTACAGCAGTTTCGGTTACAGACATGCTGTTGTGTTGCAGCATCAGTAGCTTCACTGTTCTACGAGTCTGTTCTCTGCAGTGCGACATCAGCACAAAGCTGTGACGTAACAAATCGAGTGTGTATGATTCAAAATTGGCTGAGCCTAAAAGGTCATGCAAATACCCCTCCAAAATTCGCTCTATAAGCATTCAACTCAAAAAATTTCCGCACCAATTTAGATGCTGAGCGCCCAACAAGATAGGTGCGCATGCTGTATTATATCAAGTCTGTAGCATGACCGACCTGACCATGCATCAAAACCCAGTCTCTCAGCAACCAGCCGAACACACCAACCACTAAGCCAAGTCGCGTGTGTTTAATCCGAAAGTTTAGAAACAGCGGCAAGTTTTAAGCAAGCTTAGTTCGCTTTACTAGGCCATACGCTTAGTGGCTTTCAACCTTCATTGGAGCATTCTTCCTTTGCGGATTTTAAAAATGCTCAATCCTTTCCTGTAAAAAGGTAAAGGTACAAGGCAGCGGGTAATTTAAGCATACATTTTGTAGGCCGTTCTCAATTGGCGGCCCATTACAAATATCAGCCATGATAAAGTTAAGCCAAACTCTATACCCGGTGGCGGTGCATGGTGTTGCAAACACAGCCAATAGTATGTATGTGTGCAAACAAACGAAAAATGCTCTGATAGAATTTGATAGTACAGCGACTGTGCTTAAAGCAAAGCATAACCTACCACGTTTTGCCATTTGTGTTGACGTACCGTTTAAAAAATTATTACCACTGGGCAATGTGCTCAGGTCATTCAGTACAGGCCTATAGGTCATAAACAGAGCTTCTCAAACTTTTTGGTTCTTGAATTTTCATTTTAAAATTAGCGCACATAATAGCTTTGGCAACCCCATTACATGTACCTTTAAGTACCGGTCAGATGGCCGAGTAAATAGAGCGTCTGCTTCTGGATTGGTAGACTCGGGGTTCAATTACAAGTCAGGTAAAACCCAATGAATTAAAAATTGGTATTCATAGCTTCCCTGCTTGACGTTCAGCATTACGGGGACAGTGGGAAGCAAGCTGGCTATGCTTGATGTGACCTTGGGAAAGGCACCTAATGGGATTCTCCCATCTGTGTGTGGTATATAGATGGCCGGCAACTCTTAATCGAGCTCATAGGTGCCCCGTCGCTTTCTCGTGATAGGAGGATATTATGTGCAAATAAATAAACAATAAAAATACAAAAATAATAATACGTCTAACCAAATAACAACTTCGTTGAAGCAGTGCTTCACTACCCCAAAATGTCAATGTGCAAGCGCGACCCATAGTTTTAATAGCGATACCACAGATCTAACAGCTCAAATGGCCAAGTGGGAGAGCGTCCGCCTCGGGAGCTGTGGACTAGGGTTTTATTCCAAGTCGGGTCAAACTAATGACTTTAAAATTGGTGTTCACAGCTTTCCTGCTTGACGCTCAGCATTAACGGGACAGTGTGGAGAAAGCCGGCAAGTTTACTTGTTGTGCCGTTGGGAAAGGCACCTAGCGGGATTCCCCCATCTTGGTGTGGTAGACAGATGGCCGGCAACTTCTAAGCAAGCTCGTATAGCGCATTGATCGCTTTCTCGCGATAGGAGGGTAAATATGCAATCAAAATACACACCAGAGGAGATTTCCCAAAGTTTAGTATAGGCATGGTATAACCTGTCGACAGCGATGTTTCGCATCTTTAGCTTTTTTAGCGATATTATTGGATTAACATGGAAGCGTAATGTCCAATGATCAATTAATAACTGAACCTTAGATAAAGATCTGTGCAAGAAGTGAACCAAAGCGGTAATATTACTATTGGTAGTTAGCTCAACAAAAAACACATTTTTATATCGGGCAGTGGCGTACGCACGGAGGGGGGGGCCGCCTTTTTTCATGCAAAGATTGCCGAAATTGCTATCAATTATCATGTTTTTGTGTGCTATTCAACTTTCTTATATAATCTTGAAAAACTTTCATCGTGATGCAAAATACCGGTAGTGAAAGCTTTTCTGGTGCGTTGCGCTTGACGTTGACGATCGACGATTGCAGAAAAAATGAATCCTTTCTTTATTGAGACGAACCGGTTTTTCTTCGTGCGAAGCTTGACGAAATTGCTGTCATGTTTTTTTTTCTGTGCTGCCCAACTTCCTAATTTAATTTCGAGAAACTTTTATTATGATGCGATGCAACAATACCGGTATTCCAACTTTTCCGATGCGTTTTGCTTGAACTGCAATTTTGTCGTTGATGCTGCAGTAAAGCAATTAGTAAGCAGGAGTTTCCTTAAATACGGTGTATCTGCACTGCAGTAACTATGGCTGCACACAAAATTTTTTAAAAAACCAAACCTTCACTGTACTCGTTTCATTAAACTCGCTGTAGTACTGCAGCGTGGTAACGAGTGGAGGGGCCCGACCCCGCGGCTTAACGTCTGGACAACGCAGCTTCACAGAAACGTCGCAGCGATGGCGAGCCGTTGGCTACTTTGTGTCCGATTTGACCGGTGTGGAAATTGAACCTCAGACCTTCCGCATCGACATCGAAAAATTATTAAAATCTAAAAATCTAAATTGACACTGCCCCAGATGCTAAAATTAAAATAAAGATACTGCCAAGGAAGACGAGACCAACGAATGATTTAGAGAAGCCCAGGGGCTGAACAGGAAGGGGGGTGTGGCAAAATTGTTTTTACGCACCATTACTGTCTTAGAAGTTGTAGTGCTCCGTTTACCTGACACCCTGATTATGTGCTTGAGAGTATCTGATGATATCGACACTGTGATTTGGGTGAAAAATGCTTAGATAATATCGACGCTGTTTTTGATTTTAATCGGATGATCAGGGATTCCTCTAGCGCGTAATTTATTGTAGTTTAAAAATGTTTCGGTAGGGAGGGCAGTTTGTTCTAATGCTTCACTGTCTTCACTTTCCAGACAGGGAATACTGGATACTGCCCCTTTCATGATGAGTGCATATTAAATGTTTGTTTTAAGATTTATATGCGTTGTTTATATCAATATTGGTTCTTGAAAAAAGATTTTTTTGGAGGGAAGCAATAACTTGTTTTTCCCTCCCGGCTACACCCTGTTTGTTACGCTGCCAAAGCTAGCCTACTTTAGTCAGTTAACCTTCCTATGACCCAAAAATGAAGTCAACTAAATTTTTTTCAGTAAATTTTTAACCACGGATTAACATCTTGAGTTTCTGTGAAACCTTTTCGCTCCTTAAACGAAGCGCAAAGAATCAAGCAGAAGTGTGAATAAAATATGTGGATTGTTTCCTTCGTTATGGCATTATATAGCTTAATCATGGTAGCTGCAATCGCGCAATAATTTAGACTAAAAACATTACAATCCGATGCACTTTAATACCTCTGAACCACTATAGGTCAATTGTGGTATTTTTACGTCATCACGATGTGACGTCACTGAACCCCCCATTAAAAAATCCTGCGTACGCCACTGATATCGGGCATTTGCCAGCTGCAACGATTTTCCCTTGATTTCCAGGCCATTACCGATCATCACTGCTGGTTCCGATTTTTTAAAATTCCTTAGAATTTATTCGCACTGAACGTCTCCAAGAGGCTGAAACACTGAACTCCAAAAAGTTAATCGCAAAAACATCAAGTTTAGAATTGCTACTCACGATTGTACAAGGGTAACCCTAAGCTTTATCACTATAGGCCTATATTTGCAATTCCGTAAGAAAAAATGATTGTAACTTTAATTGCGCGCAGGAGCGTATCTAGGAGGGCATTGTGCCATGTCCTCCCCCTTTTGACTCAGTCTTTTAGTAAAAAAGAACAAAACTAATGGTCCCAAGTGATTAAAATATGCCAGGCTATTGATGATTTCAGTAGCGTATGGCTAGGGCGGGTCCAGGGGTAGGATGAGGAGTAGGCCTATATGCATTTCCCACCAGCCATTTTCAAAAGTGTTTTTGACGTAGGCTACTCGTAAACAATTTTTCCATAATTTTGAAACTCTTCGATAGCAATAAACCTTTTGCCTTAAGCACGCATATAATCGAAAATGTGCGAACAAAATGCATTGTATTTTGCGAAGCACTCAGAATCAAGGTCAAAAAATTCAAACAATGTTTCTCCATCACCTTCAAATTTTGTTCTGCTAAAAAACAATTCGCTGGAAAGAAAAATAAAAATTATGCCCCCTCCCCTTTTTAAATTTCTCACTACACCACTGATTGCACCATTATTGTGACAGCAAGCAACAAAGCTTTTAACCAAAAAAGCAAGACCAAGATGGATCTGCGAGGGTGAAGTATTTTGTCTATATTAGCCTACTTCGTATTTTTGCCTGTTGTAGTTAAATGACTGTTAAAATCGGTTTCGAAGACCTGGTTAAAACGTCTCATCTTTCAACGTACAGCAGCATAGGCCTAGGCCAAGGGTGGCGAACGTTTTTTGGCGAACGTGCCAAAATAATGAAAATAAAGTTTAGCAAGCTAATGCCCTGCCATTACTTTGAATGAACTGTGCAGAAAGTGGTTTAGTGGACGTGAAGACCTTTTCTTTGGTCTTCACCCGATTTCAGTTGGGAAGCAGTAGCTCTGCGGACGCGAGGACCTTTTTTGTTTTTGGTCTAGCAGTTCTACGAACGTGGGCCCACTTTTGAACCCACACTTTCTGAAAAGGGGCGATTGTGTAAAAAAGGTTTAAAGTATCAAGTGGCGTGCCAGAAAAAAACTGCGGCGTCCCACTTCTGGCACGCGTGCCATAGGTTCGCCACCCCTGGCCTAGGCTATATTCTGCTTTCGATGCAATTTTTGTTTGTCAGTGGTGCTCCCTGCTATAAATTTCTTGACATTCTCTATCACGGTTATCTACAGGCATTTCTGCATTAACATTTATCGAAATGTCATCCGCAGTATTACCAAAGTCTGTCTGAGATTCGGAATCGGTAGGTTTATCAAAGACTTGGCTACAAGAACTCCTTTTTTCTTTTATTTTTTTGTTCTGCAACATCGTTTGTTGCGTAATTATGTTGTTCGAAATCAAATCTTCATTATAGGCTACTCGCCGTATTACTCCAAAGCGTGTAACGAGTGGCGGGATCCATCTCCGGAGCTTAGCGCCTGGGCTACACAGCTCCGAAGAAACGTGGCAACAGTGGCGAGCTGATTTGACCGAGCCGGGAATCGAACCCCAGACCCCCCGCGCCGATAGCGATTGCTAAGCATCTGAGCTAACCGACCGGTCGCAGATGTTGTTGTTCTTAGAAAAAAAAATCTTAAATCCATTTTTCCTAATACACTAATAGAATAGGCCGACAGAGTACAATCTTTATGCCGGTTCTATTTCACATTAATTTGCTCCACTGAAAAAATGTTTGAGAATACCTATATCAACCGTAAAATTTAATCAAATGAAAACCTGTTGTACAGCAAGAGGTACCATTGTATGCCTACTTAGAAGTAGATTAAAGACAAATGATGTAGGCTTAGGCTTAAGTTTAGACTATCTAAGAAATTTCTCAAAAGCTCAATGGCCGAGTGGCAAACACAGTTTCTGGCTCTGATTCAATAAGTCTCAGGCTCTTTCTAATCTGAGCCTGTCTGACGATTGATAGGCCTAATGACCGTGAAATAGCTATAATAGGTTTAACTAGAATTGTCAGCATATCACTTATAAGCTCAGTGGCCTACCACCACCGATACCATTTCTTATGTTTATAACCATTGATGGGCAAGTTACTTTTAAAAAGGAACTAGTTACAGTTGTTACAAGTCACTTCGCAAAAAAAGTAACTTAGTTACAGTTACAAATTTAAAAAAGTAACTAGTTACAGTTACTTTCGTGCATGCAGCAGAACAAAAAAACTGCTATCCATTCTTAACATGTAGAACTCCATCGTGAGTATTCAAACCAAAGCCATTCATCTTCATATTGAAGCCAAACAACTTTACGATAACATTTCAAAGTCACTATCTCTGCGCTTCGGCTTTAAAATGCGTTTTCCAATGCTAAACCGTCGTTCAACTGCAGCACTGCAAGCAGTGGCGTAGCGACTAACGAGTAATTAAGAAGGGAGGAGGGCATTATTTTGACATTTTTTTCAAACGGATTTTTATGGCAGAACCAAGTTGAAGCTGATTGCGAAACAAAAAAGTTCTGAGAGAGGGACGGGGACATGCTCCCCGGAAAAATTTTTACAACTAAAGCCTACATGTTGTAATGACTATTTTAGTGCTTTTTGAATAGCTTTCAGGCAAGTTTTATTTAAATTTTTTGAACCCATTTCTGAGTGCTTCACCAAATATGATGCATTTTGTTCGTACGTTTTCAATTACGCGTGCTTAAGGCTTAAGTATTGTTATCGAAGAGGTTCGAAAATAAAAAAATTGTATTTATCAAAAACATTTTAAAAAATGGCTGGCGGGGGGAATGCATACCCCTAACCCTACCCCCTGGATTCGCCCCTGGCCATAAGCTACGAAAACCATAAAAAGAGTTTGCCATAGTTCAGTCACTTGGCAGCATTAATTTTTTTTTTTCACAAAAAGCCAAAGTGAAAAGGGGAAAGCTATGTCCCCTCCCCCTAAACACCGTAAGCTCTTGACTAGAAGGAAGAGCAGTGTTATAATAAATTAAAAGTTCCATAAGTTATTCATGCATAAAAGCGTTTGCATCAACAGTTTGTGAGGGCGGGGTGAAAAGGTTGTGAGGGCATCAACAGTTTGTGAGGGCGGGGCGAAAAGTTCTCTACTTTAGCGACGTTGCTAGGTCTTGGTCGCTTTGATTGTGCGAACAAACAGCCAAAAAAAACTGTCACCTGAGCTTGCATCAGGATCGTTGTCTGTGTCACTACTAGTCGAAAAATCTAGACCAGGGATGGGCAACCCCTGCCAAGCATGCCAAACTTGGCACGCAAGCTCGTTTCTGTGGCACGCGAGCGAGGCCACGGAAACGAATCAACAGAAAAGCAGCAACAGCAGTCTTACTGACCAACATAATTTATGGCCCTCCTTTTTTTGTAGGACATCTGAGGGCGTGAAGACGATATTTTCAGGCAGGGGCGCACCCAGCAAATTTCAAAGAAGCGAGGGGATTCTAAAAAAGCCTTGATCCCGCACTCAGGAGCTGATCCCGAAAATTTTGGTAGGAGGATGAAATTTTGAATTAGGTTGAATGTTAACTAAATACAAAGACGTTAGACCCAAAAAAGACGTAAAAGGCTCTTCGAAAAATGTTTTCATTTGAGGGGGATGCATCCCCCACCCTGGATCTGCCCCTGCCCGCACTGATAACAATGTCTCTTACCACTACTCCAACCAGCTAGTTTGGCTTTAGTATAACGTAAGGCAAATTCTGCCACAGGTGCTTTGAAATAAAAGCACGTACCGGCACTGCACTTGCACAGTTTGGACACTTCACTTTAAAAGGGGGGGTCGACCTCCGAACTTACCCCTGGGTATTTTCAGACAGCGTTAAATACACGAGAATTAAGCGACAAGAAGTTACAACCATTATAATTACCGGTATGTGACAATCACAATAACTTCAAACTTCTTCATCGAAGCGTAGCGAAATACACCATCGAAGTCATGGGCCAACTTTCACTATAGCAGTATCAAATTTGGTTCCGGAAAATATCTGGGCACCTTTGCTGTGCAAATGGTGGTGTTAAAAAAGGCCTGTTTTGTTTCAATGACAGACAGACAGATCAGATTTATTTAAAGGAACAAATGGCTTCCTAAACTAAACATGAAAGTTTTACAAATTCGTACTTAAGTAACATAACTAACTTCACCAACACCGTTACAAACACCTTTTTACTTCATTCTAAATGGACTTTGTGTGTGGCACGCACAAGAGCCCAAACGCTTTGAACCCATAGAGCAGTGGTTTCTAAACTTGTTACACCAGTAATCAAGAGCGCAATTGCAGTAGCAAGACGCAACAATAGAAACGCTTAAATCAAACAACAGAAAAATAGTGCCACCATAAACATAGTTTCTGTCCAATTTTTACGAAAGAACTTGTGGCTGGCTTGCTGCAATGTCATGACTTGTGAGGTTCTAAACGCAAGCAAAGGCTTTGTCTGCATACGATCTTCGTCAGTAACGCCGGTCAAATATAAATAAGCGATAAATAATTAATCGTAGTGAGAATTACAATAGACCTTTCCATTGGGATAAATAAGATTTGTCGTGGTCTGCCACAGGATATCAGTTTTGATACGCAAACAGACTACAAAACGAAACAATTTTCTGATTTAACCACATACATCTTATCCTTCGTGCCGTGAGATAAAAGTATTGAATGCATGGACATCTGTCCATTACATCGTAATCTAACTAAATTATTGTTCTATAATATGATTTGTCGATTGCGAAATCGGCTACTGCATTGCGGCTTGTGTGCGTTTGATTTAGTTTAGAGCATTTTTAGAAGACAACGCGATACTCGCCTGTGATGCCGCCAGTTTTTTTAAGTCTCTCACGGTGGCACCTGACACGTTTTGACACAGTCGCAATTTTTTTCAAGCAGCATAAACAATCGGTCTTGGTCTTGGGACCAGTCTTAAAACAATTTCTAAGGTTGTGATCTTGGCCAAGATGGTCTTGCTTGGTAATCATGATCTTGGAGTTTATGTGGTCTGACCGAATGATGTCTAGAAGATTGAAAGTTCCTGAAAGCTCAGTTAAATTTTAACAATCCCCGTTCCTCCCAGCTAGAAAAAAATTCCTACAGCGCGTACAGAGATCGAAAAGGGAGACGACCGACAAATAAGTTTCCCGCTGTGCACCAGACATCGCACCTTTACCCCAGACATCGCACCTTTTCGCCTGTGTGGGAATGGACAAACAATTGCAACCGTCTACAAAGGAAAAACAGCTAAATTGATTTTCTCAAGCTTTTCAGATTTGGCTCACAGTGGTCAGTGCTTCTTAGTTGGTATTACATAACGTAGCAGTGTTCGACAAACAAGGCCAGGCCATGCAAGCGAAGATAAACTAGTATTGAAAAGTTATTAATTTGTTTTCTCTTGCATAACTTTTATTGTTTGCATATAGTTTTGTAATTTCTAATCAGCATAGCGGTGTATTTAAGTTGTACTGTACTCTATTTAGTTTTAGCTACACAGTTTTTGCAGTTAGCCAGTGAGATGCTCAATAGTAATGGCAAAATTTTCATTTTGTTACGTAACGAAAAGCTATAAAAAACCTTCTATTTTTATGATATAAGTGTTAATTTTTGTTTCTCGTTTATCGCGGGGAAACGAAAAACACACGATCATAATTAAGCACTGAACCATTTTTTAACACATTAATCAAATGCGTAGATATAGGTAATTAGGTAGGCTAGTGGTTTATTATTTTTATTAACAATCAACGGTGCCGGTTAGTATGGGATCTACCGAACGTCCGTACCTAATCTCTTTCTACTTATCTCGAAACGATAAGATAGTTAGTGACACGTGATTGCCACAAGGAAGACAGGTTCGGTAAATCACATATTGAACTAGCACCTAATCATCTATTTCACTCAATTACATACGGGCTTTCACTTATATGAAAGATGCGTTTAGTTTAAACAACACAGTTAAAACTGATTGATAAAAATTTGACAAAAATGATTACCCGGGGCCGCTTGATGATTCAGTTAGCCAAAAAGAAATCAAAGAAACCAAAAGCTGCAAAACGACTTTATTTTTCATCACCAGATTCTTCAGGTTAGTGAATGTACCTTATATTCTAATTTTCGTGTATATTACGTAGGTCAAGGTGGTCCAACTGCAGGCCGCAAATTGGCCCGCGATAAATAAAGGTGATTTGCATGTTTAAGTCTGAAAATATCTTTGTTTTTGTAATTTTCGACTGCATTTAAGTTTTTGTTTTTTATATTCAATTCCGAACAGCTTGTACCGCTTCGTTTCATAATTCATGTAGTAAATTGCAACGGATTACTTTTCAGTTTTTGCAATTGTGGTAGTCAAAGGGCAGGTCCAAGTAGGCAGCAACCAGGACGATCCGGGGCTAACAGACAAAATGCTACAACACTCGACTTCCACACGCTTGCTTAAAACTCTCGGTCGTAAGTTATAACAGAGTCCTTCACGATCGTTTTTAATCGCCTAACCTTACTCAAAAAAAGGTAGTAACAGCTTAACGTCACATGTTGAGAAGAAAGCGAGTTAGAGATAATTTTGGGGTAGTGTTTGAAGACATTGCTACCGGTGCGTGAGGTCTTCGGTGCGATTCCCGGGCAGGTCAAATCGGACACAGTGTCGCCAACGAATCGCCACCGCTGCGATGTTTCTTCGAAGCTGCGTTGCCTAGCAGGCGCTAAGCCGCGGAGATGAGCCCCGCCACTCGTCACACGCTTCGGCATAAACACGCGGTGTAACGAAGGTTGGATTTTTGACTTGAGATAATTTTCGTTTTTACCAACTCGTGCTAGACACACAAAAGAAGAATGCCAAAACAGAAGTAACGATGCAAACCGAATCCGTATAACTCATACGTGAGTTATACGGACTTTTGATGCAAACCTTTCAGTTTCTGATTTATGACAACACTATGGTAGGCCTGCAGGTAGTGTTGACCTACGTGTTGTTGAATAAGTTCAGCATTACAAAATAAGAAGGGGTATTATTCGTTACAAAATGACTTGTTTTTTATAGTCTAATGATTATTAAATAGCACAATATAAGACAAACGGTCATGAAGGGTCCTGTTTTACGTGTAATAGGGCTGTTTAGGGCAACACCACAATACCCATTGTTTGGTTCCAAACGAACTAAAACCTAAGTAGTAAGACAGGCGAAACACATTCTATTCAAACTTTATTTATTTGTCGAAATGAGTTGCGTGCGGGCATAATATTTTAAAAATTACAATGGTTCAATGTTTCACTCCCTATTGGAGTAGTGGCAGTTACAGTTTTGGAAGCCGATAAAATTTGCAATCCGAGGACTCACGTCGGTGGTTGCAGTCGGAAACAAAACATTGAACCATCCTAATTCAGGGGTAAATCCAGCGCACGCATCGTAATTCGACAGATATAACGAGTTTATTGGAAGCAAGTTTTAACTAAATGTGTTTTGCTAGTCTCGAGCAAGGTTCCTGTTTGTTTGGAACCAAACAATGGGTATTGTGACGTTGCACTAAACAGCCCTAACATTGGCCCGTGGGTTAAGAAAACAGCTATATAGCAATGGCCTGCGATTTTAGTTGGACTACGCTGACTTAGGTTATTCCATGCTTTTTTAATAAAGTTAGCTGCAATGTCTTGTCCACTTAGCCTACAATCTTAAAAGCATTCAAAACATTGTAAAGCTAATGTTACTTGGAATAGTTTTTAATATTCTAATTTTAAAATATCTGTTTAGTGCCATTTTGTTTTCGTAGCAAAATAATATGTTCGTTTGACCAATCGCTATTTAACGTAAAAGCTGCATACTGCAAGACAAAATAAAGCTACTAAATTAACCGTTATATGCAATAGAGCAGTCTTCCAATACGTTTGTTTTTACTTGATAATTCTGTGACCAAAAAATTACGAAAAGTCGTTATTTATTGACTTTAGATAAGCTTTCTGGTATCACCGAATTGACCAAAGGCAAAAGAGCTCGCGTTACTGGGATAACCAATGCATTTATGTACGAATTTTCGGACGACGAACTTGGTGTAACAAGCATTGAAATAAGTGAGTCTTGACTGTAACGCATAATGTTGAATGCGTTCTAAATTTTTTCTATGACTTCAGTTCTGTCTAGCTAGAAGTAGGCCTAAACATGCAAAACCAGAGAAATTAAAGATGCATGGATTGTACAATTAAATACACGTGATGACTGGGGGGGATAAAAGTGATTAAAGTCATATTTTTTCTGGTAGCGCAGAAAGTTATGCAAACCATAATGGCGAAAAAACGGCATTGATCCGAGGTCTACTTCAAAGTAATAAAGTCATAAAAAGTCATATTTAGTGTTTTCGGTCATAAAATATGACCATTCATTTTTCCTATAAAATGCAAATATTTTACCTCAGTGACACTGCTGATACAGTTCAAAGAGTTCCTGTAGACATTAAAACTTGATAATTTTATGATGAAGTGTGCAACAAGGGCGTAGCCAGGGGGCACGGGGGCCATAGCTTCCCCCCAATCCATCCTTGACAAAAACAAAGACCTTGGTAACTATGATAAAATACTTGCCATTGCGTGATTGTTTTTTTGCTGGGCTTTCAGTGAGTGGGCTTACAAAGGAGAAATACATAAAAATTTTCCTTTTTGCGTTGGCCAGAGTTGTGATATCGCAGTGGCAACGGTCAGGCGTAGACGTCACTTCAATAATTGTTAAAAACGAATCTTTGTTGGTATATCATTTTCACTGTGGTACGCTTTGCTTAAACTTGAGCATTTCTGCTGCTGTAAAAGTTTCAGCAATGCAAAATGCTGAAAACGTTGCACGAAAAGTGTAAAAAATGTTTAAGACCAGTGCAAAGAAAACAGCTTTGTTATTGCTTAGACTTACATATTAGTCGATAATTAATTTTTAAGTAACTTACGTACGGAAAATAGCATAAATTTGCTATATCAAAAATAAAGTCATATATTTCAAAAAATTAAATCATAGTTTTCGATTTTATTGGTCATAAAGAAATTGCCCTAGTGATGATTTATTGTTGTGAAAATGGACACGTTTTACCTGTTTCCTTCACAACAATAGTTTGCCATCTACAGCTACAGAAACTTATTGGCCGGGTCAGTTATCGGAAGAATGGATCACCATCAACTTCCCAAGATACCCACCGACAAAATTTGGAGATATTTAAGCACGCCCTCTAGCCTTATAGCGCCTTTTAAGCAGTATTTTGTCTTTTTTAGTAATAAAAAAATTCTCTTCACCATGCAAACAAAGATCACTTGGAACTTCAAACTAATCGTTGTTTAAGTGCTTGTATATTTGTGATTTTATTGCTATAGGCTTTTCTCTGAGCAACGGCAATTGCTTTACTTTCACTAGTTGTGAGGCACAAGCGTTTCCAAAGGCCTAATGTTAGAATCATGAAAATGCTTTTGCTGCGGTGGCTTCAACCAGAGGTTTGCGGATCCCTAAGAAGTCCGTGTCAAGATTGCAGGGAATGTGCAAAAGTAAAAAAAAAAATTTACGAAATTGACTGACAGTACTCGACGAACTTCACGTAAATGTAGGCAGCAATCTGAGTACGTATCAAAATAATGTACTAACGCAGAAAATTGTTTCAATATTTCACTAAAAACTGTGACTAAGCTGATCATGGCGTTTATCCAAGCTCAAAGATTAAAATTGCACGCTAATTCAACTTTTACGATGTCATTATTTCGCCCGGTTCCCACTATATCGCGCCTGTATTAGTAACGTTTCTTATATATCAAAAATCAAATCAAATCTTCGTTATACTCGCGATATTACGCCGAAGCGTGTAACGAGTGGCGGGATCCATCTCCGCGGCTTAGCGCCTGGACAACACAGCTCCGAAGAAACGTCGCACGGCTCTCGCCGTTGCGACTTTGTCCAATTTGATCGGCTCGGGAATCAAACCCCAGACCTCCCGCGTTGATAACGATGTCGTTACCACTACGCCAACTGCATGGTATATTTGGGCGTTTTCATTAACTTTGATTGTAAATGCAATAGCAATTATAATAGCGATATTATTTTTGCTTTGCTTAAATTGCGCTGAGTAAATAACGTCAATCACTCAATTGTACTGCTTAATCTGGAACCTTTATGCAAATTTAATTCCACAGTAGTAGATGTAATAACGCATTTTAACTTTGCTGGTATCTTTAAATGTAGGCGCAGTTATCCAAATTATTTCGTTAGGTAGGTCTGAAAAAATTTAAAAATTTAAAATTAAAAACTGTGACAAATTCGAAAGATATCACTGCCTAAAAACTGGTTGGAAACCACATGTTATATTCTGCTGTTTCACTTCGGTAGCGTTATTGTTTTTACTATTACAAAAGTCTCTTTAGCCTTGCTTTTGTTATAGCCGAAATCTTAATTTATCCCTTGCAAGTTTCTCATCTAAATATTGATTTTGTTTTTACATTCAAGATCGAACACCCGACCAGGCCGATGCAGACATGCCATCTCCCTCCGACAATAAAACCGCTGAGAGTGATGCGGAAAGAGAAGTGGAAGAAAGTCAGGATGGTATCGGTAAGTTATGTTCAAAGGTGAACTGAAGAGCAAAACTGTTTTTTTAGAAATGGCGTTAAAAATTATACTGAGTTCTATACTGACTGCAGAAATTTTCAATCATTCTTAATTAACCAGAAATTAAACGTTAAACTTGTGATGATGACGTCATGGAGGTCTGTACTTTCCGCACTACTGCACGCACGCAACTACGCAAACCTTACCGCTGTCTGTAATCCACGCGTTTTTCAATGACGTCAAGAACGTTAAAATTGCAGCTAGGCTATACAGCTCCATGAAAGTAATGTCGTGTCGCACGCGTTTCAGTATTCGTAGCCTTACTTCTACTTAAACAAATGCTACTTACTAATGTAAAAATTGATATGTTTTTTGATTTTATAGTAAAGCAAAATGTTGAAATAGTAGTGATAATTAGCCTTTATTCAATTTAAGTTAATTTATTCAATTTTAAAACAAACTGTGTAAGATAGTCCCGCGACACGCTGATGTGTCAGGCCCTGCTAAAACATTACTTACACCCTAGGGCGTTGGAAGTACTTTCAAGTAGGGGGGGCTGAAATTTGTGATATATTCTTTTATGATAAATTCTTGAAAGGGGGGGCTGAAGGAGGGATCAAAATTTCTATGGGGGCTGAAAAAAATGTAGGGGGGGCTTCAGCCCCCACCTTTCAACGCCCTTGCTTACACCTTCCAGAGCTTTGAAAAACCGTGTGTCTCCACAACTCTGCTATAACTTAACTCTGGTTGTTATCTCAAAAAGTGTTTCAACCGTTGCATTTTGTCAAGTATTAATTGACTTGCAAAGTTATCGTATTATCAATTCGTTTTTGACGACTATAGTGTCGCCACAGTATAAGTATTTCACACAATTGGTTTACTGTCTTGAAATTGTGTCCGCAAAAAAGTTCATAATTTTGCTTTACAAAGTTCACTTTTGATCACAATAACAATCTATTTATCCCAACTGCCAGTAACATGCTAACGCGATTTTTAGGGAGTCTAAAACCAGAAAAAAGGTTTTATGAAGTACAATGTCAGAATGGCTGATATATTTTTTTCACATAAACCGTTTCATTTCACAAGCATTATTATTTTTGTTTTTGCATTCAAGATCGAACACCCGACCAGGCCAATGCAGACATGCCATCTCCCTCCAACAATGAAACCGCTGAGAGTGATGAGGAAGAAGTGGAAGAAAATCAGGATGGTATCGGTAAGTTATGTTTAATCAAAAATAAGTGGCAATATTGCTGAGATTATGAGTAAATGAAAATCATTTTGCAAATCTCAATTAAAATTATGTGACAGCTCAGATGGCCGAGTTGTATAAAGCGTGCGTCTCTGGAGTTGTAGACTAGGGTTTGATTCCGAGTAGGGTCACACCAATGACTTTAAATTTGGTATTCACAGCTTTCTTGCTTGATCCTCAGCATTAAAGAGAGTGTGGAGAACAAGCCGGCAAGCTTACTTGTTGTGCCGTTGAGAAAGGCACTTAGCGGGATTCCCCCATCTTGGTGTGGTAGACAGATAGCTGGAAACTTCTAAGCGAGCTGGCAATTGATCGCTTTCTTGTGATAGAAGGACAAATATTTTAACTATTCCTGAATTCTAACAGTTAAAGCAGATTTTGCGCAAAAACTTACAGACTCTGCCTGCAAGCGCCACAGCAGCGGAAAGATTCAATACGCACACGCCGCAAGTTCATAAAAGTGATAGTCCAACATAATTTGATCGCGTCACATGAGGAAAGTTAACTTTTGCATTAAGCGCAACATGTAATCAGTAACACAAAAGCTTCAAGTGCACTGTACTACATTTCCAGAAACAAGCCCAATGATAATGTCTGAACTAGGCTCTTGTTTTTGAAGGTAGTTGTAGACCCAGAACTTAAAATTATTTTTGTGATTTCATTCAAGATCGAACTCCCGATCAGGCCGATACAGGCAGGCCATCTCCCTCTAAGGACAAATCTGCTGCGAGTAATGAGGAAGGAGAAGTGGATTCGGAGGAAAATGAAAATTGTGAGTTTTCGTAGATGCATTTTTTTTTTTCAAGAATAAAAAAAAAATAATAATAATAACGATAAAAAATTTGAGTAGAAACAATAGTGTAGGCAGGGGTTTTAATACCGATCACCGTTAAGATAAAAAGTCACTTTTTGGACACTTTTTTATTTATTATTCTTTATTAAACCGCAAATGCTTTTCGTTTCATTCATTCCGATTTGGGCGCTGAGTTTGCGACGATGCCCCGCAAATGGCCCATAATACTAACAAAGCAGTAGGCCTATTAACAAAAATGAAGGCAAATTGATGGTTGATTAATAACTCTAGAACGTACTTATTTTTAACCAACAATACGTCAAGCTGTCTACATTTTAGTATTATAGTCCAAGTTGGGAAAAATTCATTGCTAATGGCGGTTTAGAGTGTTTAAAGATAAAATAATTTTTTAAAACTATTGGAAAGTTGGACGTTAATGTGGGTGTTGGCTTTAAACATGCTTCTGCTTGCACACATATACAGTATGTCTGGAGGAAGTTGTTATGCAATGAAATGCAAATATGGTATTACCTTAAAAATCTCGCAAACCGGGCAGTTACCTTAGTGAAGACACAGCTATCGGTGCGGGAGGTCTGGGGTTTGCGCCCTGGGCCGGTCGGAAAATCGCACGCAGTGTTGCCAATGACTCGCCACCGCTACGATATTTCTTCGGATTTCGAAGCTGCGTTGCCCAGGCGCCGAGCCGCGGAGATGGATCCCACCACTCGTAACGCGCTTCGGAGTAATACTTTCAGTATAATGAAGATTTGAATTTTTGATTTAATTCAGTGCCAACTAGGCAAAAAAACCTGCAGGTATGGTCATGTAGTTAGATTTTATAATTAAAATGCATTTGGGCATATGTTACGGTTTAATCAAAAGATCAAATCGAATCAAATCTTCATCATATTTGCGGAATTATGCCGAAGCATGTAAAGAGTGGCAGGATCCATCTCCGCAGCTTAGCACCTGGGCTACACAGCTCCGAAGAAACGTCGCAGGATTTGAACTCCAGATCGAAACCAATCTAACAATCTAACACATGTTTCCATTTAAACTTAACCCATTGTCAGTCAAACCATAGTCCCTACCAGGCCATTTTTTAAAGGTTTGTACTAGGGGGGCAATTTCGTAGTGATAAAGCAGTAATTAACAAGTTGTTGCTAAAGCGATTAAAAAGGCTTGAAAATCTTTAGGTGCGTACTGCCAATGTCAGTAGACCACAATCGATTTTGAAGAAAGCGATATAAAATAGAATTGTGCTTGTCAACTCCGCTTGCATCTTTTGTAGAACTGTATGTTCATCAAAGCTGTACTCTTCATAAAATGCAATATTACCTTTTCAATTCTCAATACAATATTCTGGTGCTTATGAAATGTAAATATGACTAATTTAATGGAGTTAAATAATGAAGCAGAAATTAGATTCAGCGCCATACTAACCACGCTAAGCCAGTAACATCAGAAATCCACATAATAAGGTACACAGTTTAGATTTAGGTATAGTGTCGAAGTCATCACTCTTATATCGATGGGCAGTCTTGAAAAACACTATTTGGGTTAGCTTTGAAAAATGCTATTTGAGAAAGAGATTAAGACAGCTTTTGTCTGGCAGTTTGGGGATCAATTACTAGAATAAAAATGGCTTATCCAAAAAGCATTTTTCAAGGCTAGCTACCCATTGATAAATAGTGATGACGCAGGGATGGGTGCGGTGCCACAACCTTACCTCTTTGCATAAAGTCATATGCCATTGCAACATAGAAAAGAATTTTTCTTCGAGCAGTGGTCACAAACAGCCGATAGTATAGTCATTGTTTCTAGTCTGACTAATTATTACAACTATTTACATGAAACAACAATTAGTCAAAATGTTTGATGTACATGATATGAAAATTAAAGTCAAGAATGAGATTGAAGACCATATTTTACCCAGTCAACAGCGTAAAATTTTCTAACTTGCTTGATTCATTTTATATTGTCTTTGAAAAGCTTACATAGTACAACGCCGCAAATAATATTGACAAAACTCAACGCAATTAACTACAAAATACCCAAGCAAACACTAAATTGTCTTGTGCCGGTTTGGGCCCACAAGTAGTGTTTATGCCAACGTCTCTAGCCTTAAATCGAAACGTTTGCATCATTGTTTTTAAAACTTGCTTACATGCCATGATGTGAGCAAAAAATGAGAATCGTTTTCATTAGACAGAGTTTCATGAGATTCAACTGCTCAGATAGCGAAGTGGATTCAAAGACTTTGGGTTTGGTTCTGAGTCGGGTCAAACCAATGACTTAAACATTGATATTTACAGCTTTTCCCTGCTTGACGTTCAACATTGAAAGGAACAGTGTGGAGATTCAACAACAACAACAACCATTGTTAATTTTTTTTATGTTTATATTTTTCTATGATTCCACCTTAAAGTGATAGACAGGTGGCAGCTAGACTCAAAGACGGAAAGGTCATTTCGCTGTCTCCTGGCCAAGGCAACTTGGCAAATAAATAAGCTGAATCGAAACCCTAACCTTAGTCTTGCACGCGTCCTACTAAACACCGCAAAGGACCTCAAATTGATGTACTAAACACCGCAAAGTATGACAAAGGACTCTAAAACCCTAACTCTAATCTAACCCTAATTTAATGTGCTTTGTAGTTCTTTGTTATGGTATGATTCCAAGTGCTTTGTTGTTCTTTGCGGTGTTTAGTAGATCAATTTAAGGTCCTTTGTTGTTCTTTGCTGTGTTTAGTAGGACCGGTCTTGCACCATCTTGCACGCGATACAAGCGTATGAAAATAGCATACCTTTTCGAACCTACCGTACGTAATCTCGCTAAACCTACAACTTTAGTGCTTTATGTTTACTTTTCTTACATAACCCTCCTTTTTTTGAAATGTAGCAAACTGTTTTTATGTTTTATCACTCTCATGCAGCTAAACTCCATTACTCTCTTCTGCTAGACTAGACTTTGCAATAAACTAGTGAAATGTGACTGTTGAGGGCTTTGTGGTAGGCCAATGGGACAACCTGATTAATAGAGTATTACGAAATAGACGAGTTGCCTCGGCACATTCAGATCGTAGGTTACTTTGGGTGAGAATCAGAACGTATTCAACCTAAGAAGATCAATCTGATGTTATTCGAGTACTTATCATCACGAGATCAACGCTTCACTATTTGTAATTGCCATAAAAGTCTAAAACTATGCAATCCATTGAACAAGCTATTACAGTACATTTCGAAATACGTTACTGGAGGGGGAAGCAAAAAACTTCACTGGGGGCAATAGCCCCCCAGTTATAATGTTAAAAAAAGGACTGGTTCCTACTATGATTTAATAACTAAATATTGCGAAAAAAGAACCAAAAATACTCGGACAAGCTCCAACCAATTCAAGAACAAATAGATGCAACTAAAGTTTTTGGTTAAGGATTGTTCTTGATCTGTTCTTGAATTGCTTCGAGCTTGTTCGTATAGTAACTTTTTTCTTTTTTCGCAATATTTTTTAGATTGACATTGGTTTATGGCTCTTGTCAGGCACAATGCCATTTGTACGTGTAAAAAATAAATTAAAAAATGCAGTGTCGATATGTAAAATTTATAACATGGCTTATACCAACAACAGCAAAAACTGCAGGTACCAACAAGCAGCATATTAATGTCTTAATCTACAAAAATAATTCCATTATTGCAGTCCAGTCAAGGTACTCTACAACTATTCGACAACATCACATGATGAAACCACAATTGTGCACTTCTAGTTCCACATGGCAGGCACTTTTATGTACTACAGAGCATTAGCTTCACGTGACAACGATGTGCATTTATGAACATCAAAATCAAATTTTCATTATGTTCGGGGTATCACACTGAAGCGTGGAACGAGTGACGAGACCTATCTCCGCGGCTTAGCGCCTGGGAAGCACACCTTTGAACTTTTCAGAAACATCGCAGCCAAGGCAAGCCGTTGGCGATACTGTTTCCGCTTCAACAGGCCCGAGTACGAACCCCAGACCTACAGCACCGAGAGCGATGTCGTTACAACTGAGCTAACCGGCCGGCTCATTTGAGAAGACAATTTAAAATTAAGAAAGGAAAAAATATGCACTCTTTAAAAAGCACTTACCACACTCCAAATGTAAAAACCTGCTCCGCTAAACTAAAAGATGAATCAAATACAAAGACGACCAAATTGATTTTGTGATTGAAATGCCTTTTTAAATGTATGATGCAGTTTTTAATTACATTTTACAAAATTATATTATTCCCAACAGTTAAAAATAAAGAAATATGTTAGGTTGTGCATTTGATTAAATGGATGCTTTTTTGCTTTGGCTCATGAAGCGTTTAACGGAGAGGTTTTGTTTTCACTACAACTTACAATTTATTAAAATTTTTAGGGGATTCTAGCGGATCGGAATATATTCCAAGCCAATCTCCCGTGTGTTCGGACGATAATGAAGATTTGGCGAATTCTTTTCCTCTCGCTGAAGCAATATCCTCCGAACCTGGAATCATTGAGAACCGAACGCCAAACGATGCTCGGCCTAGCACGTCTGTTAATGGCGGAAAAAAACCTTCTCGTCCATGCGTCTACTGTGGCGTTTTTCAAACAAAATTAACAAGACATATTAAAACAGTGCACAAGAATGAAGAAAAAGTAAAAGAAATTTTGGGATTAGATCGCAAGCAACAAGAAAAAGAATTCGATTTGTCAAGAAAACAAGGAATTTATGAACACAATTTGAAATTAATGAAGAAAGGAAAAACTCAGCAAGACCTAGAAGTTGAAAGAAAACAAATTAAGAAGGAAGGCAAGGAGTCAAAATTAAAAGTATGCACACTTTGTAAAGCATTTGTTAAGAGTACTTATTATGCTCAACATGTCAAGGCGTGCTCCGTTTTCAAGGATGAATCACAATCTAAAAACCAAATTGTTTCCGGTCTAAGCGCGGACTTGCTTCAAAAATATGAAGACACAAAAGACAAAGAATTTGTAGACATATTAAATCGATTTGCAACGGACGAAGTAGGAACATTTTGCAAAAATGATAAAATGCTATTAACGTTCGGTGCCTTCATGTTCAAAAAAAATCGCAGGCGTAAAGGCAAAGGTGTAGAAAGTCGCAGGGTGATAATGCAGAACATGCGCACTCTCGCCACTTTGTTTTTGAAATTTAAAGAATTTGCTACGGCACAAAACAAAGATGTTCAAATGAATGATATGTACATTCGAACTAACTTCTCGTTTTTGGAAGAAGCTATTGATGAGCTGGCAATTGATGAAAAGGGAAATTTAAAGAGTGGAGCCAAACTATTTTTGGGAAATGTTTTAAAACGGTCAATTAAAGTATTTCAGGGATTTCATTTAATCAATAATGATGACAAAGCTGCAGAGGAAATTGATAAATTCGGCGAAGTGCTTCGCGTGAGATGGGCAGCTCTATTCGCTGACGCAGAGAGCGACGTCATCCGTAGCAGACAAGAAACTCTCCGTCGACCGGCTGAACTGCCATTGGAGAACGATGTCGCGAAAGTAAGACGATATACCATATCCGAAATTAAAAAAATTACAAGCCTATCAACAATCTCAGCAACACAATTTGTACGTTTACGCAATTTAACAGTGACCAGATTAACTTTTTTCAACGCCAGAAGAGGTGGCGAGCCATCGAGAATTCTGATTAGCGAGTGGGAATGCGCTCGCAACAACACGTGGATAAATAAAAACGCCTTACAAGGCGTAAGCACCGAAGACGAAAAAGAGTTGCTCAGCAACAAACTCTTGTATCAAGGGGGCAAGAGAAATGGCCAACTCGTCCCCGTGATCATTGTGAAAGATATGGTCAAGGCTCTCGACTTCTTGTGCAGTAAAGACTTAAGACTCAAATGTGGTATAAACCCACATAACCAATACTTGTTTCCAAGCACTCAAGGAAGCAAGGACCACGTATCAGGATATCACTGTGCCAAGGCCGTTACCATTGAAGCTGGCGTATCCAGAAATCTGACCGCCACCAAAATGCGTCATCGCGCTTCGACATTATTTTCTGAGCTGGACATGCCAGAGCAGGAGAGAGAATTTTTTTTTGCGCACATGGGGCACAGCTCAGAAATAAACAAGTATGTTTACCAATGCCCTCCTGGAATTCAGGAACTGCGAAAGGTCGGATCCTATTTGAAAACGATAGATGGGAACATTTCTGAAAATCCTTCCACGTCCAGCACTGCAGGTTACAAGTTTTTGACTAATTGTTTTAAATTATCCTTATTATGTGCTGCTGGCAATGTTTTAGTGCTGCTGACTAATTTAAATGGCATGAGCCAAACACTCACTCTTAAAATATCTTCTATGGCATCGCTCTTTTTAACTATAGTGTAAGTTCAAATAGCTAACATCGATTGCTGAAAACAGCAAACCAACGTAAGATCTTCAATTTTGGTTCTCGTTTAGATTATCCTCAGAATACATTTTAGATGTCAGACGCAAAAAATGCATCCCAAAATATAATGCCTATTGTTTTTTAGAAGCAAGTTTTTGCGCTTCTGATGATTCTGCATCTTGCCAATCACCGCCAGCTTCTACTTCTTCGCAACCACCACCATCTTCTACACCATCAATGCAAGCATCATCTCTTGTGCTACCAGTGCGACAATCAAATCCTACGCCTCTAATGCAACCACCACTTCTTGTCTTATCAAAGCGACCAGTAATCTCAGGTAACTGATTTAACAAGAACTACTGGAAAATATTTACTTTATGGAAGTTTTGAAATGAAAATCGTTCGCAAAGTACGCTTACAAAATGTGACTAATTGCACTTTTAAAAGGTCGGGCAAACGAATGCATTACGGGACTTCTTTTAAATAATTTTTGACCCTTGGAGGTGAAATCAATTACCAGCAATTAAAAATCTCAAAGTTCTGCCACGTACCGGCACTAGTACCTTCTGACCAAAACTTGACGCTGTTGACACTACTCAAACGGTATTGTAAAAAAATGAAATGTTGTGTGGTTTTATGGCGCTTTATAACTACTAAGATCCTTCAGCGCCAGGACTAAATTTTGTCTAGAATTCACTGACACATTTTTATTCTCTGTTCATTTCATCCTCCGCGCTACACTTAAATGCTGAGCGTTTAGCAAGTGTAACAGCAGATGCCAGTTTTAAAGTCTTTGGTTTGACCCGACTGAGAATAGAACCCAGACTACCAGCTTCCAAGGCGAACGCTCTTAACCACTAGGTACTGTGATTAAGCACAAAACTCAATTCCTGAAATTAGCAACGAACTGCAGCAATCGAGCCTGCCTATGGCAATGACGTGATTACAGGTAAGTAGTTGATAGCAATTACTTCGCAAATATGCGAACGACTGTATAATTACAGACAGTGTTCGACTTACGACCGCGTTCGGTTCCGACCATCCGGTCGTAAGTCGGAGTGGTCGTAAGTCGAATCTCATATATACATACGAGGGCAAAAATTATCGATACGGCTGCCTAGCCTTGCCAGGGAAGCGGTCGTAAAGTCGAGCAGTCGTAAGTCGAGCAGGTCGTAAGTCGAACACTACCTGTATAATGATACGTCTTAACACCAAAAAAGAACCTATTTTACTAAAGAATAGTATCTTGTACTATTGGAATAGTACCTTGTACCATTGCAGAGTACTGAAATATCGGTAATGCTTGTTGTTCGTTGTAGAATCTGCAAGTGGAAGAGCTTATTACAAATGGAAGAAAGCCGATGAAGCAATCCTTTACCAATATTTTCGAAAGTCTATTGAAGATGCTTCACAGACAGGCACATCAGGCCGATTACCAGGTCAGTACATTTCTTTTTCGTTTTAGCTATATTCAGGCCGTGCCATTATGCGTGTTGGGCTACTGTTAGCCCGATGAATTTTTGCATAGATTTATGAAGCACCACGACGGGTAGACTGCATGGCTCCACCATCTGTCTGCCACTTTAAGGTGGAGAAATACCGTTAAGCGATTTTCTCTGGGGCGCAAGAAAAAGTGGAACTGCGATAGCAAAACCATTTCCAAACTAATTACCAATTTGGAAAATTCAAACCTATAATCGTTTTTCTTTTTTTTGACAAAGCGATTTGCTTCAGCCATAAAGTACTTAAGGTTAGGTGTAAACGTTCAAAGTACTGTATGTATGCCCTTTATGACATGAGGCTGATTTGGTTCTATGACTTACGTAACTATTCATACAAGCTTTTGCAAGCATATGCTGAGCAAATGAATCTTGAAGCTATTAGCGTAAGCGAGATTTAGTTGTGACGTACAATTCATCTATGCACAACGTCACTGTCAATCACATGAAGCGGTAAACAACTTGACAATGCTAGTTGTTGCAATTAAATGCATACCGAAATCTAAATTTTAGTTTTTCTGGAATCTTAGAAGACTTTGGCCGAGAACTCATAAAGATTGAGTGTAATTAATCAATATCGTAACTAAAGGGTCAGATACTTCCTTGGAATTTGGAGAAAGGTGGAAAAGTGAACTAAGCCTTAGGTGTAAAAGTTTCTTTTCAAGGTCTAAAGCAGAAGTTCTCAACCGTAGACCTCGGCCCCCAAAGGGAACGAGATAAGTGTTTTTGAGGGACCACGAGCGTTGGCCTGATTAATGAATTTTGACAAAGCGGGGCTCTAAAAATTACACTAAAGGGGCCACGGTCTTTTGCATTCTCAGTCAAGTGAGCCACGACTTAGAAAAAGTTGAGCATCACTGGTCTATAGTAATGATAAGCTAGGACTGGTGGTGAACGTCCCGTCCGCTATCAGAAAGAATGTACCGGGGTAAGCTGAATTGAAAGGATGTAGTATGAAGTGTGTTTCTCAAAGAGTGCTTTTCTCAAAGAAACAGTATTGTTAAAAAGTATATACGAGAGCGTATACAAATACCACTACACTGGATTGGGATAGGGATGGATTTGAGGGGTGAAGGGCAACTGAAATGAACAAGGAAAATAGGCGTAGGAGAAAAAATTGCAGCTGTGAAACGTAAGAATGAATCTTCTAATCTTTTGAAAGAGAGTTGATTGATAAGCAAAAAAGAGCTATAGAGGGAGATGCGATGTCCAAGGAAGTGGTTGAAATAGAAATTCAGAAAAGGCAAATTGACTTTTGCAAAAAAAATTGATAGACGAGGAAGGGAAATGCTGAAAAGCATAATAAATGTGACGACACAAAAAGAAAGATGATAAGCTACTTAAGAATACGCAACTATATTTGGAATAAAGACTTTTTTGCAGTGACAGGAAAAAGAAAAGCAAAAGTTATAGCGCTAAAAATGTACCTAATAAAAGTAGTAAAAGCGCGGGAAATTTTTCTGGGGCACATGGACAATTATCCATGACTCACTATCAGGTAAAGTCAAAATGAAATCTTCATTATACTCGCGGCAGGGCCGAAACTAGGCAATGCGGGGCCCCCCTTGAAACCATCTTTGGGGACCCACTAAAAATTTTTCTTGGATGGTAATACAAAAGAGTGAGCCCCGAAGGGGCGATGCCAAGCTAGGGGGGTCTGGGGGCATGCCCTCCCAGAAAATTTTGCAGAATTTGACCTTATTTAGGAGACTTTTTGTGTGTTTTGAGCCTTTAAAATTCCTCAGTTTCAACAAGGTTCAGTAGTTTCTTTTTACTAAGTCCCTTCCCAGCCCACTAAAATAATGCTGCAAGCGAACCCAACCCCATTCTAACATTTCGCTACCTATGCGAAGAAAAAACGTCTTTAAGGCTTATTTTTGTGCCTTTCACTTGAGGATGAGGGGTCCTTGGTATGCTACTAAACATTTGTTTGCTAGTTTTGCGACTGCTTTTTTTCGAAAAATTTACAGGGGCCCCTCACGGCTAAAAGCATAAATATGGTATGGGCCTCCACATCGCGCAAGTCAGGACAAAAATATATTGAATCTTAGAATAGGCCTATTTAAGTCACCTTTATCATACGTTGAGTAAATAGTACTACGTACTGACTATTTACGGAGCCCTCTTTTTGTGCGAGGCCCCCCAGGTTGGGGGGTTCGGGGGGCGCTAGTTTCGGCACTGACTCGCGGTATTACGCCGAAGCGTGTAAAGAGTGGCGGGGCCATCTCCGCGGCTTAGCGCCTGCTTGGCAACACAGTTTCAAAGAAATGTCCCTGCGGTGGCGAGCCGTTGGCGACTGTGTCCGATTTGACCGACCCGGGAAGCGAACCCAAGACCTCCTGCAGAAGCTTAGCATACAGAGGCTTAGCGAACTCCTTGTGATGTAGCTATTGCATTTTTCAGGTGCTTCAATCATCCGGAAGTTTTTGGAAGAGCATCCGGAAATACAAGCTGATCAAAAGACTGTACATACGAAGCTTTTCAATGAAAGAAACAAATATCGTAAAGCACTGCAAAAGCGGCTAAAGGACTTGGAAGCTTAAAAAAGCGTTACTTTTGAGAAATGTGTGCTAATCTGGACTAGCCGCTTTTGCAGTGCTTTACGATATTTGATGCTTTGATGATTTCACTTTGCTTGTCGTTTTTAGGCTTTGTTTTTCGTTTTTGTTTTGTTTAATGTCTAATTTCTTTTTTTAGTTTCTTTTTATATTGTTTTTACATTATCTCTAAACCTTCTCGTTATGGTGACTAACATACTCGTAATTTAAATTTCGATCTCACAACAACATCAGGAAGCATCTAGACTAGAAAACCTTAGGGTTCTTCGATGCTTCCTGGCTTTGCTAAATTTCATTGTTTTATTCTGTGAGTGCTTATTAAGTTTACGCCAAGGCGAATCAACAATAAATTCTGTTCTGTTTACTAAAATAGTGCTACTTTTATGGATTGTGAGAAAACATTTTGCCGCTTTTAATTTTGTACTTTTCTCAAAACTTTTCGTCAGATCAAACGTCAATGACTTTCAAGATACTCACTGTTGTGTGAATGTAAAAAGCAAACAATGAAGCTTTAGTTTATCACGGACCAGTAGGCCTTTAACAAAGTGGGCTACTTTGATGTTCTTCAACCAAACTTTACTGCATCAAATGTTTGGAGAAGTGTACAAAAACTATGCAGTACAAACATTAACCTAACATTAAAATCAACTACTCTGCAGAAAGTTTAGTTTTTTTATTCATCCGTGTATTGCACGGCGGCTTAATTGTGCACTATTTAAAAAAAAAGAATGACGGTTATTTACTGTGTATCCACTGCCAATAAGTCAATGCCAGAACACTTTGCATTGGAAACCTACATGGTCTCACAGTTGTCACTCGCTATATGTCGACCTAACAACGCACAAAATGCAATTCGGTGTCTACCAAACGCTATTGTAATTCGTCCGTCCACTTAACTCAGCACTTTGCATTGGAGACGTATGTCACACGCCATATGTCGACCTAACAACGCACAAAATGCAATTCGGTGTCTACCAAACGCTATTGTAATTCGTCCGTCCACTTAACTCAGCACTTTGCATTGGAGACTTATGTCACACGCCATATGTCGACCTAACAACGCACAAAATGCAATTTGGTGTCTACCAAACGCTATTGTAATTCGTCCGTCCACTTAACTCAGCACTTTGCATTGGAGACTTATGTCACACGCCATATGTCGACCCAACAACGCACAAAATGCAATTCGGTGTCTACCAAACGCTATTGTTATTCGTCCGTCCACTTAACTCAGTACTTTGCATTGGAGACTTATGTCACACGCCATATGTCGACCTAACAACGCACAAAATGCAATTCGGTGTCTACCAAACGCTGTTGAAACTCGTCCGTCTACTTAACTCAGCACTTTGCATTGGAGACGTATGTCACACGCCATATGTCGACCTAACAACGCACAAAATGCAATTCGTTGTCTACCAAACGCTATTGTAATTCGTCCGTCCACTTAACTCAGCACTTTGCATTGGAGACTTATGTCACACGCCATATGTCGACCTAACAACGTACAAAATGCAATTCGGTGTCTACCAAACGCTATTGTTATTCGTCCGTCCACTTAACTCAGCACTTTGCATTGGAGACTTATGTCACACGCCATATGTCGACCTAACAACGCACAAAATGCAATTCGATGTCTGCCAAACGCTGTTGAAACTCGTCCGTCTACTTAACTCAGCACTTTGCATTGGAGACTTATGTCACACGCCATATGTCGACCTAACAACGCACAAAATGCAATTCGGTGTCTACCAAACGCTGTTGAAACTCGTCCGTCTACTTAACTCAGCACTTTGCATTGGAGACGTATGTCACACGCCATATGTCGACCTAACAACGCACAAAATGCAATTCGGTGTCTGCCAAACGCTGTTGAAACTCGTCCGTCTACTTAACTCAGCACTTTGCATTGGAGACTTATGTCACACGCCATATGTCGACCTAACAACGCACAAAATGCAATTCGGTGTCTACCAAACGCTGTTGTAATTCGTCCGTCCACTTAACTCAGCACTTTGCATTGGAGACTTATGTCACACGCCATATGTCGACCTAACAACGCACAAAATGCAATTCGGTGTCTACCAAACGCTGTTGTAATTCGTCCGTCCACTTAACTCAGCACTTTGCATTGGAGACTTATGTCACACGCCATATGTCGACCTAACAACGCACAAAATGCAATTTGGTGTCTGCCAAACGCTGTTGTAATTCGTCCGTCCACTTAACTCAGCACTTTGCATTGGAGACTTATGTCACACGCCATATGTCGACCTAACAACGCACAAAATGCAATTTGGTGTCTGCCAAACGCTGTTGTTATTCGTCCGTCCACTTAACTCAGCACTTTGCATTGGAGACTTATGTCACACGCCATATGTCGACCTAACAACGCACAAAATGCAATTCGGTGTCTACCAAACGCTATTGTAATTCGTCCGTCCACTTAACTCAGCACTTTGCATTGGAGACTTATGTCACACGCCATATGTCGACCTAACAACGCACAAAATGCAATTTGGTGTCTGCCAAACGCTGTTGTTATTCGTCCGTCCACTTAACTCAGCACTTTGCATTGGAGACTTATGTCACACGCCATATGTCGACCTAACAACGCACAAAATGCAATTTGGTGTCTACCAAACGCTGTTGAAACTCGTCCGTCTACTTAACTCAGCACTTTGCATTGGAGACTTATGTCACACGCCATATGTCGACCTAACAACGCACAAAATGCAATTTGGTGTCTGCCAAACGCTGTTGTAATTCGTCCGTCCACTTAACTCAGCACTTTGCATTGGAGACTTGTGTCACACGCCATATGTCGACCTAACAACGCACAAAATGCAATTTGGTGTCTGCCAAACGCTGTTGTTATTCGTCCGTCCACTTAACTCAGCACTTTGCGTTGGAGACTTATGTCACACGCTATATGTCGACCTAACAACGCACAAAATGCAATTCGGTGTCTACCAAACGCTATTGTAATTCGTCCGTCCACTTAACTCAGCACTTTGCATTGGAGACTTATGTCACACGCCATATGTCGACCTAACAACGCACAAAATGTAATTTGGTGTCTGCCAAACGCTGTTGTTATTCGTCCGTCCACTTAACTCAGCACTTTGCATTGGAGACGTATGTCACACGCCATATGTCGACCTAACAACGCACAAAATGTAATTTGGTGTCTACCAAACGCTGTTGAAACTCGTCCGTCTACTTAACTCAGCACTTTGCATTGGAGACTTATGTCACACGCCATATGTCGACCTAACAACGCACAAAATGCAATTCGGTGTCTACCAAACGCTTAGTTGTAATTCGTCCGTCCTCTTAACTCAGCACTTTGCATTGGAGACTTATGCCACACGCTATATGTTGACATAACAACGCACAAATTGCAATTCGGTCTTTACCGAACTTTATTGAAACTCGTCTGTCCACTTAAATCCATCAATCCCTGGGCTAACCCAGGGGTTTGTGACCATTTTTGTCATATTCACCCCCCCCCCACACCGACGAAAAGAGTATGCCCCCAAGTCCTGAAAATGAAACTTTGGTTTGGTTTGCAATTCCGTAAATTTACCTTCACCCAGGTAAAATTTACCTCCGCGTAAACTCCTGAGATAGGCTTCTACGTCGTTGCGGTATTAAAAAAATAATAAAAAGATACTGAAGGATCAGTCATCGAAATTAAAAGTGTGTTCAGATTAAAGGATTGTGATTCTAACAAAAGATGCTGTGATTTTTTTACAATCATGTCACACTTATTGTGATGCTGTATTTATTTTGACAGCGCAGAAATAAAAGACACTGTTAATAACTTAGTTACTGCAATGAATACGCTTATTTCGTTATTGCGTTTTTCCACAGTAGCATAAATCATCATTTTGAACTAAGGAAAGTGCTGCCTTTTGGTTAAGTCTCATGGCTAGCAGGCGCTTCAACCTGAAAGACTGCGCCCTTGTTCGCTTGCAGAGCAGACGCTTGTGCTAAAATTCTGTGCTCATCTACGAATTCCTTTCAGTTTATTACGGTCTTCTTCACTAAACCGCTGGGTTCAGTGCTTACCAAGCTGGAGTAGTATTGCAGTATCTCCATGCATTTGATTGTTAGTTGCTATGTGTTTATTTTACGACACCCTGAACATTGTACGGAACATTGACGCCTGCGTTCTATGATGCATGCCAAAGAAAAGTCACAGACGTCAATTTATAATTCCGTGTCCACTTAAAACACTCAAATATCAAGCATAATGAACTGTCCCCACAAACATGAATTTAGAATAAGAAAAATGAAAAATTTTAAGGCGACGATTTTAAGGCGACGCTGTTATATGTTTTGATTTACTTTAAATTGTGTAGAGTATGCATGACCACAGCCACAAGGTTGAAGGTTATCGTTTTTTTTTTATTTTTTGAAGCTGCTAAAGCGTAAAAACAATGGTGTACTCTTAACACGTAATTATAAATGATGTCCCCCTAACTAGTCCTTGATGCTTATATATATATATATTATATATATTGCTTATATTGCTTATATATAGTTATTGCTTATATATATATTATATATATATATAGTTATTGCATATAGTTATATATAGTATATATAGTTATTGTTATTGTTATTGTTATTGTTATTTATAGTTATTGTTATTGTCCGTTAGTCTTTTTATTAGCTTTTGGTTTATGACGTTATAATTATAATACTTATTTTGACCCGTTGCCTGGGTTATGCTATTACTTGTAGTTAGAATTGTAAATTCTAGTTCTTACAGTTTTGTACTGCCTTGCATACACTGCTGATGATGACAGCTGAATTTATGTTGTCGAAACGTCCAGTTTTGAGATTTACAGCGGTTTTATTTTTCCTCCTTAAGCTATTTTCGTCCCATATTTATTGTATTCCGAAGTATATTGGAAACCGATACGGGAATGAGTGCTTAAGGCAGCTGAGGAAACTTGAACAGCTACAAGGTAAGATCGGTAGCAACCAGGCAGCTATTAGTTTTCTAAAAGCTTGTGTATTGTACAATCTTTGCCCAAAATTTCTCAGGTTTAAGCTTTTTAAGCCTAAGCTTCAGGGTTCAAAACAGGTTAAAAGATTTAGGAACAAGCTTCTTTTAAAGGAATTGAACCACAAGAAGACCAACCTTCAGAAGCTATTGAAAGAAGATCGCTTTCTTAGACTTAAGTTGTTCGGTAACTTAGGCTATCTTACGACTTATTACGTTAAAAAGTTTCTTGACAGAGCTAAATCACGTGATGAACGCAGAGCCCTTAAGTCAGTATCTCACAAGCTTAAGTCTTTGGGAATTGACGTGGGTCTAGCTATGGATAATGAGCCTAAAGTGGTAGTCAATCTGTCGAGCCGTAACCTTTCGGCTGCTGAGACAAATTTACTTAATCAAGGACTTAACTATTCCTTCTTTCCCGAAAAACTTAATATTTCTCAAGTTCGTACCGAGTTTGAATATATATATAAGCAAATCCGATATTATTTGAATAACTCTAACCGTATTGTATTTAAGCAGAAATTAATGGGTTTATATGAACGATACGTGACTACATTTTTTCAACAAAAAGGCAGGCACCCATCATCATTATCGGAAATGCAGCGAAACGCTCTCCAGTCATTACGTGATGATTCTTCGATAGTGATCTCTAAACCCGACAAAGGAAACGGAGTAGTAATTATGAATAAGAGTGACTATCAGGCTAAAATGCTTCATATTCTTGATGATAAGACTAAGTTCTCTCGCGTTAAGTCAGATAATAATTTGTCTAATCTCAGCAGATTTCAAAGGTTCCTGCGACGCCTTAAATCTAAAAAGCTTCTTGAGGAAGATGACTACAGGCGTATCTATCCATCAGCAACCTCGTTACCGGCTATGTATGGCCTACCTAAAATACATAAGCCGACAGTTCCACTTAGACCCATTCTATCGGCAACCGGAAGTTACAATCAGGAATGCGCGAAGTGGCTCTCACAAAACCTCGGTTTTCTTCGAGAACATCCGACGAATCTCAAAGATTCATTCACCTTCGTCAATAACATGAAAGATAAGTTTTTACACAATAAGGTAATGGTTTCCTTTGATGTAATTAGCCTTTTTACTAACATACCGGTTGATTATACTATTGATTTAATACTGGATAAATTATTCGACAATGACACAGATTTTGTTCTTAAAGGAATAGATAAAAATAACATGAGGAAATTGTTAAAATGGACAGTTCAAGGAGGCGCCTTCTCATTCAATGGAGAACTTTTTGAGCAAACTGACGGTGTGGCTATGGGTGGCAGTTTATCTTGTCTTATGGCTGATGTCCTTATGAACCATCTAGTGGACAAAGCTCTGTCGAGAACGCTTTCAAATCATAAGCCATCAATTTTTTACCGGTATGTGGATGATTGCTTTGCTGTTTTTGATAGCCTTGATTCCATTAAAATATTTTGTGACAGTTTGAACGAAGTACATCCTAACATAAAGTTTACCACTGAAATTCAAAATAACAAATGTATTAATTTTTTGGATGTTTTAGCAGATAACAGTTCAACGACAGTTACAACCAGTACATTTCGCAAACCAACCAACACTGGATTATATTCCAAATGGAGCAGCTTTGTACCACGCCGCTATAAATATAACTTGGTCAATTGTTTACTCGATCGTGCTTACAAGATCTGTAGTTCTTATGAAAGCATTTGTTCAGAGGTGGATAATATCAAGGTTATGCTTGATCGAAATGGCTATCCTGCTTATTTTTTAGATAGTTGTGTCAGGAGATTTTTTAATCGTAAATATGACAAGATGTTGAGTCACCTTGAAAAACGTAAAAATTGTAGAACAGTTATTGCTCGGTTGCCCTTTTTAGGTGACATGTCAATGCAACTCAAAAAAGAGCTGTCCGCCTTAGTGGAAAAGCATACATGGAACCGAGTTATTCTACGGATTATCGACAACACCTGGAACATCGGACATAACTTTCGTCAGAAAGATCAGCAAAAGACCTTGATGAAATATGGGGTTGTATATAAATTAACGTGTTCTTGTGGTTCTAGCTATATAGGACAGACTAGACGTAATCTTATTAACAGACTTAAGGAGCATTCCAGTTCGGATAAATCCGAGGTGTGCCGACATTTAATGGACAATCCTGACCATAAAGTGGACTTTGCCAAACCGAACATTCTTAGTAGTTCTGGTGATTCTGCACGCTTATTAATTCTTGAGTCACTTTTTATTCAAAAATATGAGCCATTGCTTAACGTTGACTCCAAATCTGCTCCTCTTTACTTATTCAATTGTTAATTTAACTCCGTTAGTCTTTTTATTAGCTTTTGGTTTATGACGTTATAATTATAATACTTATTTTGACCCGTTGCCTGGGTTATGCTATTACTTGTAGTTAGAATTGTAAATTCTAGTTCTTACAGTTTTGTACTGCCTTGCATACACTGCTGATGATGACAGCTGAATTTATGTTGTCGAAACGTCCAGTTTTGAGATTTACAGCGGTTTTATTTTTCCTCCTTAAGCTATTTTCGTCCCATATTTATTGTATTCCTTTCAACTTTGTTGTGAGCTCAAAATCAATTCAGACTGGGTCCGGTTTTGCCCTACAATGAGTTATGTTTTTATTTACATTAAATCGCTAATTACTAAAAGTAAATCTCTTTTGATTTTCCGCTAATTCTTTTGGTTGTGTTTGTTTTCTAATTTGTCATCCTGCCCTAGTTGTTTTCTTTATTTTTTCCTCAGCTTGTTTGGTTATTTGTTAACACCCATCTTTACCACTGAATCTGTTATTGCGGCGTCTTGATTAGCCTACTGCATCTTGTCGGGATAATTACTTCTTACAAATTAATATTGATTACAAAATATTTCTTGGTATTTCGCCTTAAACGTAATTTTTGTGTACTTAGCGGGGAAGACTGAGGGCATTCGTCTTCGAACGCTTGTTTAAATAAATTTGCTTAATGCGTGAATGTTTGTATGAAACATTTGAGAATTATTTATAGAGATTGAAAAGGTTAGTAACGTGATTTTCGGTACGAACAGCTCCTACGCCCAAACGGAAAGAATAATAATAAGGTATTTTAAAATCGAGCGCTTGTTTGTATCAAGTGATTAGTTGATTGCAAAGCTATATAACTTAATTTACGGCCAGCAAGCTACGATCTGCGATCGTAGAACAATTCTTTGATGAATTTTACCTGAAATTGAAAATACGAGTGTTTATGCTGAACATGGAAGTAAAAAACATTATGCTGAACATTTGAACAAACGGCAAAAAATTTTGAAAGTAAAATTAAAAAAAAACATTTAAAAGCAACGATGAATAAAAATAAACAACAATCAGGTGCTTACCCAAAATGAAAAAATGGGGCCGTGTTGGCAAAGACGTAGATTGTCGTTTTTGATGAACTCACCATGTTTGTTTATATTCGACAGCACTATTGTTTTTGGGAAATGCGGCCGCCTCTCTTTTGCTTCTGGTGATTAGTTAACGCTGATGTATAGTTAGTGCATGCATAATACTCAAAGGTTTTTATGTTGAAAAAACTGTTTAGCGCCCCAAATATACCCAAAAAAGTTTTAATAAGTTATTACAGGCGCTGAAGAAAATTCTTTTGCTGTTGGTTAATGTTTTTAGATTCGAGTTCTGTAAAAAATCTCCAATTATCCGATTAAACCATATGCCGTTCTATTTACAGCTTTACAGAGCCGGCGGCAGAGCAGTCCACTTAGGAGGGCCAAGCGTTCATCAGGGGGGGGGGAGCAAAGTTTGAAATTAAGCACAAAAGCCGCTGTCTTCAAAAGAGTAAGCTTGTTGATTGGGGGAGCCAAGCATGGGAAACCAATAACAACTTTCCAAAAAAGCAACATGGTTTAACGCAGCATGACTAGGGCTCAGCGTATTGTATCCATGCCAGCAAAATATGATCGTGAAATCGTGGTCGGTTACTTGCCAAGACTAGTGGATCGAAACCATGTTAAGAACTAGAAATATCTTACACCCACAAGACAGAGCACAGAGGTTGTTAGTCTGACGATTTTGCACGCGCATCTGTAGGCCTGCTAGATAAAACTGATAGTATGCAAAATCAATCAATGCTTCAACATTTAAAACGTTGTTCTATCTAAAATCTCTTTTGATTCATGTGGGTCATCCTCAATTAGTCCGTAAAAATCAACAAACGCTTAATCTGAGGCTCAAAAATTTTAAAATATCGATTGATTTTGAATGATATCACCAGTTTTATCTCACAAGCCAAGGGTGGTGGTACTCATTTGAATCATCTTTGAACCAAATGCTTGCGCGGTTGTTTCATCAAGTGAAATTGCATAGCAGCTCATCTGTACTACTTCGCTCGGGATACGATGAAAATGCCACATCCTCAAAGAAGTAGTGATTCTCTTGCATCGCGAACACCGTCATTACACCACCAAATGTTTGACGCTATAATTTGTGTGAGCTTGCATGTAGATCCGATAACAACGAAGTCAATGGCAGGCATTGTATTCCTTCATTTTTTCTTTATTTGTGGTTGCTTTCGCGTGTTAGCTTTTCTGCGAGTGCCTACGTGATGATCATGTTTCAACTTTCTCGAGTTAATCAATACGCTGATTAACACAGAATCAATTCACTTTGGTTTCGCACCGCTTCCGTAACTACCTGACAGTATAATCAAATAGCCACTGAAACGAAATCGGCGCTTTATTGCTGAATGTTTAATCAGCAAGTTAGGCATACGTTAATCGCTTGGATGTACCACATTCGCGACATAATTCTTTTACTTGTGGTACCTAACATCAACACGAGCTCAGACGCTTACGAAATTGTCAAGCGTATTGTGCAAAACAAAAGCTACCTCGTCAAAATACTTTGTTCAATGTTCATAAGCAAGATTTTTGAATGACGTAATTTTGGCGATAAAGTGCAAAGTTAAAAAAAGTCAGTCGAGCATCAAATTCAGATACAAAAAAGCTATTGCTCAGTTTGCATTCTACGAAATAATGCGCGTCCAGCAAGCGTCAATCACTGATCAGTAAGGCGATTCACGGTCAATAAAGTCAATTTTTTTTTGGAAGTAGAAAATAACTCTGACAATGTGGAAACAAAATTTCACGGTCGTAGGATCAGTATTGATTAAGCTATAAAGTCAATAAATGTCAATTTTTTGTTTTTTAGATCAATTTTTTTTATTAGGTCAATTTTTGCTTTCTTGCATTTTTTGCGCGATTCTACTTTATACTCAAAAAGAGATAACTCGGATAATTGAGAGATGAAAGTTCGTAACTGTTGGTGGTACCAGGGAGGTGTATGCTGTCGCCAGACTGTTATCGGTATTACAGTTTTACACATGCTTAATTTATTAATATAATGTTTGATGTAATTTCATTGATTCGATTGCGAAGATCCGTTCAGACAGCTTTGCAAGATTGCAATTTTGGCAAAATTCGTGTATGATAAAATAAGCTTTTCGTCGTGTTTTCATTTGTTGCATATTTTTGTCGCTACGTATCGGTAGTCAAAAACATTAGAATTGAAAAGACAATGCATTAGTTATTCGAACATACTTTGATGTTGCAGAGATTGCAATACAGCGAATAGCGAAACATTGGAATACGACTCTGGATTCTGCGCAATTACGCAGAGCAGTTAAACTTTCTGCCAGAAAACGTGCGGCATTATATGAGCGTACATTATAATCTAAGCGCTAACTGAAATGACTTTGGTGTTTTTTTTCTTATGGACTGGTTCATTTCATTTCATTGTTTCGTTAGGTCAATAAAGTCAATTTTTTGATAAAATAAAGTCAATTTTTTGAGGTTTTTAGGTCAATACAAAATCGCCCTACTGATCAGACATGTACAAGTACATTCAATAATTCTAATTTATTTAGCTTTGTTGGAAATCTTGGGAAAATTCCACGTAAATGAACCGCTTCAAATTTTCAGTTTATTGTATTTACACTCCAAATCTGGTTGTTTTGTTCTTCAAAAACCACCCAAAAGTAAGTTTTCTCATCATTTTGATTGTAATAAAATGCTACAATACAGTAGTGCTGGTATAGTCATTAGCGGCATTGAAAAAATCTTAGTTGTAGTTTAGACTGATCATTTGCTAACGTGGGGCAATGATGTGCTGGGATTCTTAATTAATTGAATTGTTTTTACTCATTTGCTCAGTAATAAGCAAGGTTTCTTTCACTTAAAAATATCTTCTTTCTAATATTTTAACAGTGCAAGGTTTCTTTCGCTTAAAAGTATCTTGCTTTCTAATATTGTAACAGTAAAGGCATTTTATTTCGGATGGCAAGCGGGTTAACGTAATTGACTCGACTATAGCACCGACTTTTAAGTGTGCTTTTTGGCCCAAAACCGTTAAATACAGTGCTTACCAAAACGCTGCAAACACTATCAGAAAATAATGAGAGGTATTTATAGCCCATTGAAAAGGTTGCCTAGGTATCTACTCCAAATTGACTTGAAGGTAGGATCATATATGCCAACTTCCATGTTACTCAGTCTGCTAAGAGGCTCACATCTGAAGTAGTGGCGTATTCTCAGGGTGTTCAAGGTGTTCAGTGAACACCCTGACATTTCCAAAAAAATACTTTTTTCTGACTTTTTATATTCTTTTTAATTTTTTGTTATTTTTGCAATAAACTTTTTCGTTCCGAAAGTAAATTTTACTACTTTCCCCTTTAAAATAATTTAATAGCTGCAATTTTTTTGCGATTACCATAAAAATTGATTTTTGTTTAGGCTGACGTCAACCAAGGTGTTCACCCAACCCAGCCCAGGTAAACACCTTGACTAAAATAAACAATTTAGAAAACTGAAAAAAGCGATCAGCAGCATCCTAATGCTCAGGCCTACCTCACTCAAGGTGTTCACTTTATAAAGTGAACACCTTGAGTGACGTCATGTTATCATGTAGCCTAGCTTCATTGCCTGGTTGAAGCATGGAGATTGATAAGTTCGGCAATTGCCACTGGCTTTGCTAGGCTAGTCTGCTAGGTTAATTTTGCTTGGCTTTGAAAGTGAGAGGATAATATTGAAATCTTGCTAGGCAGTAGACGTTGTGCTTATGAGCTAAAGGCTAAAGAGAAAAACAGAAAAGTGTGTAGAACTGGTACCGATATAAGAATTGAAGCTAGGCCAAAATAAAAAATATAGGAAGTGTCTATTTTGCCGTTAGCAGTAAGATACTGATTGGGTATACCTATACTGATTGGATACTGATAGTGCCGTTAGTAGTAAGATACTAAACCGGGTGTGGAAATAGATGCAAGCCTATCAACAGTCACGGGTATGATGTATACACACCGGTAAACCTACCAGTATCAGTATCAGTTTATTCTTGCACCATCACCAGCAAAAAGCAATAAGTTACATTTCAGATGTAAAACAAGCGCAAATAAAATCCAGTGTGGTACAAAGGGAGACCACGAAAGAGCAAGACGCTCACCGAGCCATGGCCACCCTATATCACCCAGTTTTGTAAAACAATGCTTAGCGTAACACAAGTAGTACCAGTGGCTAAAATAGTACTACAGCATAAAACATTCACTTTTCTTTAACAACACACACAGTAAATAAACTAAAAAAATACGTTCACATTTCCTTGCAGAATCTAATCGGCTAACACGGTATGGATTCAGATTTCGAGCAAAGACCTACAGAAGATTACGCCATGCACTATTTCACAATCACTAGAAATCTTACAGTTAGATTTTTTCTTTTCCCAAAAGAAAACGAAATAAAAAAAGGAAAAAGAAACAGAAGTTTTTCCCTACTTTCCCAACCCCCCTCCCCCCTAGAATGCAATTTTCATGTGCTTTTATCTTCAAACCTAAAATTTTCGCCCAATCAGTGTTTTGGCGTTATTGGCAAAATAAACACTGCCCAGCGCCAAAAATATACGGAGCTTGTTTAAATTAAGCCGGGGTTAGGGTTTGGGTTCGGGGGGTTAGGTTACGGGGTTAAGGTTAGGCCCTAACTTCTACTAATAACTCACTAGCGGTCCTTGTGCTTGTCATATAGTTCAGTTCAGTTCAATTTTTATTTTTGCCAAGCAACGCAATACAGTCGCTTGGCAAGGAGGCAGTGAAAAAACAAATGGTCATCGAGTCAGCTGCCACCCCACCAAGAACAGCAAAGCAGTTTACAGTTCAAGATAAAAACAAAATATAAAAAATAAAATAAAAACACCTAAACAAATCAAACCACGCATGTATGTACCGGTACAAAAAAATAAACATAGTACCGGTACATTGAAGTCAAAGAGCATTATAATACCAGTATAGTAATGTAAATTGTGATAGAAACTACTGTACTCAATTATGATGTGATACTGTCGTCATAAAAGATGTGAAGAGAGAGTGATTTAAGCGTGATACTGGATGGAGAGTATATAATTTAAGCATGATACATACATCTGCCTGTTATAACAGTAGGCTATAAGGTGCGACTTGATTCAAACAAGCTCCAAATATAGTTAGTTAGAGAAGAGTTACCGGTACCGTAGTCAGCAAAACATGGCCTATATAGCTGTAGCATAGGACTGTAGAGACCTAACCTAGTCAGCTTTAATATCATTTTTATCGGCAACCAGAGTACTGGTACAGTTGATTGATTGGTTTCTTCATTTTTATCCTCCAGTTCTACGGCTATTAGCCCAGATACGATCATGAAAATAAGCAAATTGGAAACCTTGTCCTGTGTCGCTTGGTGTGGCAGATGGCAATAGTAGGCTAGTACCGGTATGATCAGAGCTGGAACGAGGACGACCGAACCCACCGAGACGAGACAAGACATCATAGCTTCGCGACCGAGACGAGACTTTAAAGTTACGAGACTCGAGACGAGACTTCATCAGCCAAAAATTTAAAAATATAAAAACGATAGTAACACACTGGAGTATGGGCTCTACTAAACCAAGTTATTGAAATAACTTTATAGCAAAATGACATTAGCAAAAACAAATGAAGCAATGAAGCCGTCGCGGTTATGAACTGATGTAGCCTATTATACATGTGCTATTGGTCATATCCTTTTAACGATTACAATTAATGATTTAACGAGTTCACCATAATAACAACGAAACAGCTTATTATCACAGAAGATTCAAGGCAAACAATACCTCTCGCAAACGATTACACGGCCCAATATTCTTTTTTAATCTAACAAAAAAGATGTCAAGAAAACTTTAAGCAAAAAGTCATTGGTAGGCTATGTTGGTCTAAACCAGGAATGTCGGCATTGCAGCCCACTATCCTCTGCTAAAACAATTTTTTAGTTTATCAAGTATTGAGCACGAGAGTGTTCATGAAATTTAATCAAAACACTTTATATTTGATAAATAATAAATTAATTAGCATAAACATTTTAAAGTCATTGTCACACAATGCATTTTTGAAAATCTATCTGGTTGAAAACTTTCTCATAAAAAGAGCTAGCTCAAATCTGGAAGCACTTCCCATGTCGGTAACCAAATTTCCTGCGACTGTAATCCCTGCACTTTTTTCGATTTGAAGCTTTGTTTGGGCCTGGACTACTTTGAATAATCTTTTAATAGCTGTTGTAAACCAGACGAGAATAGCATCTTTCATAGGGAACAAATTTGTAGAAATCTTAATTTTATGACATATGACACGTTACTCTCTTAAAAATTTTTTGATTTGACACGCCGTTTGCCCACAAAAAATTTATTAATTTTTTAGACGTGGCTAGCGGTCGTTATGTCTTTGAGTGAAGGCCATATACCGTAGTTAAAAGTTAAAACGGAATTAACATTATTGGATTAATTATTACATTAATTAATTATATTGATGGTTTTTTAAATTTTCTTTGTTGTTAAAAAAGATGCATTTTCAGCAAAATGCGGCTCAGTACAAGGCCTACCTACCAATGGTTAATTTTTTTTTCTCAGAACTATAGCCTAATATGAAATATTGGAATTCTGGTCGCTTTGCGGCCCAGTTAAATATGTAATTTTGCAATGGGTCCCTAATAAATTAAAAGGTTAGACATCCCTGGTCTAGAGTAGATTACCATCGAATGCATGTGCTTAGTGGTTGAAATAGACCAGTTTTCATATATGCTGCTCAGAAAAAGAAAGCAAAAGCCTGCAACTCTGCAGGCCTGAATAACAAAGCAAAATGGTCTAAACAAAATGTGGCCAAATGTTTTTGCAAAGTGCGAAATCACGCACAATCTTTTACCTTTATTACATCGGGTAAGTACCATTGTTGCTTCCGTATCAAAGACCTGAATGCTGTTTCAAATCCAAAATTTTTTCATGTCTCGATCGAGACATGACCATTTTCCGAGACTTTCCAGGTCCGAGACCGAGACGAGGCATTGGCATAGCGAGACCGAGACACTCAAAAACGTGTCTCGAGACATCCAGCTCTGGGTGTGATTCAAGATACTTGCAGCTATAAATTCTTCACTTGTGGCAAACAATAATTTCGTGTAAGCAATCGTAGTTGATACTTATTATTTTTTCTTTTAAGGGATCGGCTATTTTGCCGCAGGAGGCAGGGGATAACGTCTAGTATCAGCCCCCGGGTTCGGTTCGTTTGGTTAGGGTTAAATTTAGTTAGGGTTTGGTTCAGTTACAACCGTAACTCTAACCCGAATCTAATCCTAACCAAACCTAACCAGCTAACCCTAACCAAACCCGGGAGCTAATACTGGACGCTACCCTATGACAAGATATACCTAAATGTGATTTTGCCCTGTTACGCCGCGTTGGCCTATGATCAGACGATGAAACAAAATTGTAAAAACTTTCTGAATCCAAAGCCTGAATCCCAAATCCAAACCCCAATTCCAAACCCAAATAGGCTAAAGAATTGGAAGTGGCTATTTTTATGGGTCGTAACATTGTCTCTTTGGTTTATTTTATTACTTCGTCAACGCTCTTGTACAATTGGGAAGAGTGTGAGGGATAATAAAAGAAACAAAGAGCTTATATGTACCGGCCCATAGAAATAGTCCTTGCCAAAAATATTACTTGCAAAAACATCAAAGAAAAGAAACCTTATATGCCGAAATAACAGCTGAATAAATAAGCTTCTTCAATGGCCTTAGCTATATCTTTGGCAAGCTTACGGTTTTCAATGACAGTGACATTTTGAATTTTATATAGTTTTAGTTTAGAATTGCTTTTGTCAAAGCAGTTGGTTTTGGCATGCGTTGAATGTTTTGTTTAATGCTATTTGCCACAGTGCCTTGTATTTTTTTTACAGCAATATTTATGCAACCCAAGATTTAAAACCTGATAGTAAAATTGAAATAAATGTACAGCAATATTCATACACATGTGTAAGCAGTGGTGGGATTAATTTTTTTCTCAGGCGGTTCCATAACCTTGGATAAGTTGCTTAAGCCATGTAAACTTGAAGTTCTACCTGAAGAGTCAGAAGCTATAAAAGTCTATGATTACTGGTTGCGAACTTTCGATACTTTTTTGACTGCTGTAGAAGCTGCTACTTCAGAGAACGAGAGAGGGAATATTAACAAGCTCGGTTTGCTCACCTCTTTTCTTACTCACCGAACATACGAATTGATAGCTGATGCTGCCACTTACGAGGAAGCCAGGACGTTCCTACGCAATGCTTATCATAAACGAAGAAATGTTGTTTTCGCGAGGCATTTACTGATGAGTCGCGTCCAAAATTCTGGCGAAAGCATTGCTGAATATGTGCATGCCCTAAAACAACTGGCTAGAGACTGCGAATTTCAACAAGTATCTGCTGATCGATACCGAGATGAATTAACTAGAGACTCTTTCATCAACGGAATTAGTTCAAGTGCTATACGTCAGAGGTTACTGGAAGAAGACCAACTAACCTTACAAACCGCTGTTAACAAGGCCGAGATGCTTGACCAGGCACAAAAACAATCAAGTTTCTATGCAGAAAAAGTAACAATGAGATCTGCTTCCACATCTGGAAATACTGCTTTACATAAAGATGCTGGAGAAAAGTATTCGATGTGAATTTCTAAAGATCAAAAGCAGCGAAAATGCTATTTTTGTGGCGGAAATTGGCATCCCGGAGGCAGAAACTCCTGCCCTGCCAAAGACAAGATCTGCAATAATTGTGGAAAAGAAGGGCATTTCCAAAGAGTATGCCAAAGTAAGCTCCGAAACTCTGCTATGGTCACAACAGAAAATTAAAGAGAAGGCAACATCGACTCTCCACCAGAAGCTGAATCCCTGCTTTTGCTCTCTATTGCGGCTAGAGCTCCATCTTGCTTAAGTCCCACAGTCTTACCAGCAAAACTAAATGGACTGCCAGTAAAAAGTTTATAGGACACCGGGGCCTCGCAAAGTTTTGTGAATGAAACAATTGCTAAAAACGCCAAACTGGTACTCCAGGGACGGCCTTCCCGCGTGTCAATGGCCTCCGATGACCTCATTGCTCCTGTTATTGGCAAGGTTTGCAGTAATCTTCTATTACAGGGCCGGGATTACCCCAACGTTACTCTCAGCGTCATGCCGGGACTCTGCGCAGATGTCGTCTTGGGGCAAGACTTCTTGCGTCAAAACAAAGAACTGGTGATCAAATTGGGTGGTCCGAAGAAAAGCTTGCTCGTTGGGAAAGATTCTACTTGTGGTGTTGCCGCTTCCGAAGTTAAATGCGATCGTTTATTCCGAAATTTAAAGCCTGAATGTAGACCAATTGCTACCAAGTCTCGGAAATTTAACGAAGATGATAAACGGTTTATAGACGCGGAGGTAAGAAAATTATTGCTAGAAGGAATAATTGAACCTTTCCATTCGCCTTGGAGAGCTCAAGTGTTGGTAGCTCGCGACGAACGCCATAAACCCCGCATGGTAGTAGACTATTCACAAACTGTTAACAGATTTACATTATTGGACGCTTATCCTTTGCCAAATATAGACGAACAAATCGCTGAAATAGCTAAGGCATCAGTTTTCAGTACTCTAGACAGTCTGCATATTATCAATTACCGTTACACCCTGAAGGCCGACCTTTTACGGCTTTTGAAGCCGGAGGAAAATTATATTAATATACACGCCTTCCATTTGGTGTAACTAACGGTGTGTCGTTCTTTCAACGTTTTATTAATTTTGTGATTGAAAAATATCAGTTGAGTGGTACTTATGCTTATTTGGATAATATTACCGTTTGCGGTGTTAATGATCTTGATCATGACGCTAAATTAAAAGCTTTATTGTGTGCTGCTAAAAATGAGAGATTAACGTTTAATGAAAATAAGTGTACTTTTAATCAGAAAGAAATTAATTTATTGGGATATAGGGTTTCTCATGCTCAAATTCGGCCCGATCCTGAACGCTTGCGCCCTCTCCTTGAAATGCCTCTACCTCAAACTAAACCTGAGCTTCAGAGGGCGTTAGGTATGTTCTCTTACTATGCCCGTTGGATCCCCGACTTTTCATCAAAAATTCGACCTCTAGTTCAGTCTAATGTTTTTTCCATTTTCCCATTTTCTCTTGACGCTTCCCAAAGCTTTTCTAATCTTCTACAGGACTTAGCTGCTGCTAGTGTCACGTGCATTCAAGAAAATGTCCCTTTCGTGGTAGAATGCGATGCATCTGAATACGCTCTTGCAGCTACAGGGTGACCCAAAAAAAACGGGCCCCAATTCTAATTATTCTAAATACACGGGGCCCGTTTTTTTGGGTCACCCTGTACTTTGAATCAGAGAGGACAGCCTGTTGCCTTTCATTCTAGAACTTTCTCAAAATCTGAAGCACGATATTCCACCGTGGAGAAAGAGGCTGTTGCAATCATGGACGCCGTGCGTAAGTGGAGCTACCTTTTACATGGAAAGCGCTTTACCTTGATCACCGACCAAAGAGCAGTTTCTTTTATGTTTGACCCACGGCGTTTAGGTAAAATAAAAAATATGATGATCCAAACATGGCGAGCTGAACTTGGCAATTTCGACTATGAGATACAACACAGGCTTGGAAAACTCAATCTTGCTCCGGACGCTCTTTCATGTCTTTCTTACTTGGGGACTACTGTACTAGACCTTGTGAAGATTCATGAGCAGCTAGGTCATCAAGGAATTTCTCGCTTTTCTCACTTCGTCAGATGTAAAAATTTACCTTATTCCGTTGAAGAGGTGAAGAGAGTCTGCACCAATTGCCGTGTTTGTGCTGAAATTAAGCCTCGATATTTCCATAAACCTCCAGAAACATTGATCAAGTCGACTCGCCCGTGGGAGAGGATCAGCGTGGACTTCAAGGGACCAGTTGAAGGAAAACACAAGTACGTTCTTTTTGTTATAGATGAATTCAGTCGCTACCTTTTCGCTTTCCCTCGTAATGATATCTCTTCTTCTACTGTGATCCAATATTTAAGTCAATTGTTTTGTTTGTTTGGCTTCCCTGCGTGTATACACAGCGACAGAGGCTCAGCGTTCATTTCAAAAGACCTCAAACAATATCTGAACAGCAGAGGAATTGCTACAACTACTAGTACGCCATACCACCCTACCGGTAATGCGCAATGTGAGCGTGTAAACCAAACGATATGGAGAACACTTCTGCTCTCACTAAGAACGCACAAGCAACCTAATGCCTGTTGGGAAGCTTTTCTTCCGGAAGCCCTGCATGCGGTGCGATCACTACTTTATACCGCCACAAACTCCACTCCACATGAACGATTCTTTGGGTTCCCAAGAAGGAGTATGATTGAAAAATCCTTACCATCATGGCTAATTCAATCAGAAACTGTTCTCTTACGGCGATTTGTAAGAAGCAAGAGCGATCCGCTTGTGGAAGAAGTAGAATTACTGGAAGTCAATCACAGTTTTGCCAAAGTACGTTTTCCTTACGGAAGAGAATCTAATGTTTCCATCTCAGACATTACTCCATGTCCTCGAGTAGTAAATGAAAATACAGATCAGAGTTCAGTAACCAGCCCACCTCCAGAAAGTGGAAAGTTCCAGCTCGGTGCCTTCTGAAAGTTTCCAAGACACCTTGAGAAAAGACGAAGAAACGATCCCTTCATCTGGAGAAAGCTTACAAATTGAAAGATCTTCCTCTTTTGAACCTCATTCTCTTTCTACTGACGTCTCCTCTAGTAATCAGTCTACCTTTACTGAAAATTCTTCTACCCTTAGGCGTTCAGGTCGGGTGCGCCGACCTCCACAACGATACGGGCATAACGTGTATGACAAGTGATATATATTTTTGTTTGTTTACTGTTTACATGATGCTAACTTTTGATAGGGGGAAGAATGTCGTAATCTAGAATCGAACGTGGACGTGTGAAGCGTAGAGGTTGCTACTAATAATGATGTGAATCTCTGCTATTCTGTATGTGCCGCTTGATTATTCTGTACAAACCTTTTCTATTGTTTTGCGTTCCGTTGCACAGTACAGTAGATTAACTGCAGTGGTTAGGTGCACGTGTTGAGTAGCTGTAACTAATAATGGCCAATTAATCTTTTAGTTTTACGATGTATGTTTTTAAGTTATTACTGTTGAGCATTTTTAGTTACGTATATTTTGGTTTAGATGCAAGTTGAAACGTAAGTGAATAAAAGCCATAGTTTTGGTAATACGACACACATCTTATGCCAGATGCAGTTGCAAAAAAAATTCAAGAATTTGAACTTGTGGCTATTATTTAAGATGAGACTTAATTGCAGTTGCATAGAAGATATAAGATGAGACACTATACTAAATATTACTACAAAATATCAGCTTTCCTCAGTTGTCAGCAAGGGTGGAAACTCAAACCTAAACCGAAACCTGAAAACCCGGTTTCAAAGGAAATTTTGGAAACCAAAACTGAAACTGACACCTACTTAGCCAAAATTTTGAAAACCTAAACTTGAACCAAAACCGTTTTTTTCTTGAAACGTCAAAACCGAAACTGAAACTAAAACCTGTTCAAAGTTTTTTAAGGTTTTGGGTTTAGAAAATTGTCATCACCATCCTTACCAGCACAGTTCCTTCAACGCTGAGCGTCAAATAGAGAAGCTGTGAATACTAATTTTTGAGTCTTTGGATTCATCAGACTCGGAATCATACCCAAGTGGATAACTTCTAAAGCAATTGCTCTCCTCACTCGGCCATCTGAGCTGCTACTTATCATAGTAATAAAACAAAAACGCCAAGAAGTAGAGGATTTAAATAATCCGTATTCACCGTAAAATAACTTTCTTGGATGAAACTTAAACCGAAACTGAAACCCAGAAACCGAAGCTGCGCGTAGGCAAAACTGAAACCGAAACTGGAACCGATTTTTCAACAGCCGTGAAACCAAACCAAAACTCAAACCTGACATCTGGGTTTTAACACACCCGAAACTGAAACTGACACCCTAACGCCAAGTAGCCAGGTTTCCACCCTTGGTTGTCAGTCTCGCGATAAAGTCACAAAGTCACTGCAGACTACAAGCCTGCCGTATTACCGCGAGGCCTGGTGACCGCACCATGCGAATTATTTTAAAAGAATTTTCCTTTATGCAAGTTCTGGACATGATGATGATCCAAAATACTGTCTTTGTTTACTTTACTGATTACGCAGCGGCTTTTTTCAATTAAATTGATGAATGACTTTTAACTGAAAGCACAAGTAAACCTTTGATTGATTGATAGTCAACTTGCTTTTCTTACGCTGGTCATAAGAGTCATGGTCAAACCTAGCGGGTTTAATGCTCCGGAGACAGACGCTGTATATCCACTCGGACATCTCATCGGTAATTTTGAAATAAATCAAGAACTGTTGAATTGTAAACATAAAGTTGATATACTTGTGTGTTGTGCATTGTTTGATATTGTACTACTCCAACCATTGAATGACGAACTTTTCATTTATTTTTTGAAAAACGATGCCTTAGTACAAAACGTTTTGTGTTTACTGTTTAATATATGCTTGCTTTCACCCATATTAATGGTATAAAAATGAAATGTGGTTACTAGTTGCCCCACAATTTGCAGTTGTATCCCTATATTATAAATCTGCATTAGTGATAGGCAATGGGGCAGCCAGCACAGCAGCGACAAACGGTGGGTCTATCAAATATATTATGTAGCAGCTTTGTGAAAGGTGGGACTAATATGATTCATCTTCAATCTTACTTTACTTCATTGCATGCTAAGTATCTATCGTGTTTGTTTAATAAATTCTTTTTTTTCGCAATGGAAATATATTGAAAGTCTGTTTTTTGATCACAACTTACTGCACGCTATATTGACTTCCAATCTGAAACTAACATCGAAAGTTATTCAAAAGCTTTTGCCGCTGCGATCGTTCACCGCATCGTTTTCTGCATTACAAAATTTGCTGAAGAGAATAGTGAAACACATTTATGACTTAACAAGTTCATCAACTACAATGGCAAGTCAGTGTCTAGAAAAGAATTTTCTGATGCCGGAATCTTAGATGCCCGACAGTTAATTGGCCCAAATGGTATTTATAAAACATATGATAAGGTGGCAATAGAATTCAATTTACTTCCTAACAATCAAAATTTTGTTGAGTATGTCAAACTAATTTCAGCTATCCCTCTAGACTGGCAATTTGATTTTCATTATACTAACCACAGAAGTTCTTTTATTCATGATGTTAGAAAGTTTGAAATTGTATGAAAAATCAGCAAAGTCGTTTTATTGGTACCTTTTTTCAAAAATTGATTCCCCTCCTACTAAACACCAATAACGCTGGACTAAAAAACAAATGTACCACCCGATAGCGTGAACTGATTAGATGTAGCCTACTGTATATAAAAGCAATTATTCAGCAACTCCCGAAACCAAATTGAGATCATTTCAAGTAAAGTTAAATCTAAGAACTATTGTGACTCATATTGCATTGCATTGTTTCGATATCGCTGATCCTGATAAATGCTCGTTTTGTGAGACTGAACGCGAAACTCTTTTACATCTGTTTTGTACTTGTTCTAGTTTGGTTCATTTTTGGGAAAATGTTATAAGTGGGGATTGAAACTAGATAGAAGTTGCAGCTTAATTTACAACCGTTTAATCTGATATTAGGTATTGAAAAAGATCATGACTACCATTTAATTATTAACCGTCTTTTATTACACTCTCGGTTTTTGATCTACAAATGTAGAATTGCCAAGGAAATTCCAAACATCCTGTACGTATGTACTTCCTTTCCATTTAAAATGCCAAAACATCAGAAAGAGAAATTGTGAAGCAAAAATGCAAATTTGATTTGTACACGAAGAAATAGCATATGATTTCCTTACATATTAATAAGCAGATAGTCTTCATGTAATTTTGTCGTATTTGTTTATTTTTACCGTTCAATAATACAGAAGAATTCGCCTATATCGACTTCGGCAACATTGACAGTTCGTCTATAATCTATATCGACACTTTTTCGTTGGTCCCGGCAAAATTCCTATCTTTTACGAGCATTTGAGTTCGCCTATATCGACTTCGGCTATATCGTCAGTTCGCTATATCGACACTCTTTTTTATCCCCCAGAGCCAGGGCCGGATTTACCAATAGGCTAGGCAGGCTGAAGCCTAGGGCCTCGGAGAAATAAGGGGCCTCGTCACGAACAACAAAGATCTTTTTATTAAGACCTTTATAGGCCTACACGCAGAGACAAGAGCGTATTTAGGGGGGGCATTGTGCCATGCCCCACCCCCTCCTTTTGACTCTGCCTTTTAGTAAAAAAGAACAAAATTAATGGTGCCAAGTGACTGAAATATGCCAGACTCTTTTGATGGTTTCTGTAGCTTATGGCCAGGGGCGTAGGATGAGGGGTATGCGTCCTTCCCACCAGCCATTTTCAAAAATGTTTTTGATGTATACAATTTTTCCATAATTTCGAATCTCTTCCACAGTAATAAACCTTACGCCTTCAGCACGTACATCGAAAACGTGCAAACAAAATGCATCATATTTGGCGAAGCACTCAGAAGTAGGGTCAAAAAATTTAAACAGAATTTGCGAGAAGATTATACAAAAAGCACTAAAATAGCCATTACAGCATGCAAATTTTCAAAATTTTTCAGGGGGAGCATGCCCTCGGACCCCCTAGAGCCTTTTTTACGTCTCAATCAGCTTTAAATTAGTCCTGCCGAAAAAAATACGCTTGAAAAGTGTGAAAATTATGGCCACTTTCCCCCCTTTCAAAATTTCTCGTTACGCCTCTGCGTAGAGATGAGTCTGATCGTTGCGCACAATAGGGCCTCATTGATCAAATAGCCTAGGGCCTCTCATTGTCTAAATACGGCCCTGCCCAGAGCATGTTGCTCGTTTATAGTGACAGCTGTACTGCTGCAGCCCTTCTTTTTACTGCGTTACGTAATCCCACTTAAGCGGGCTTCACACCGAAGCCGTTACGTCAACGTTACCGTTGCGTCTGCCGTTACGACTACGTTAGGGTGTTCACACATAAAAAATGTGGGCTGGCGGTGACGGGACGGAAGTGATTTTCTTGGTTTTCCCGTCATTACGTTGAGATAAAAAACATTTATCTCAACGGTCATGACGGAAGGAAAGAGAACTGAGTTTGAGCTATGTGAGTGGGCAAATTGCAGTACCAGTGTGTTTGTTGTGGCAACTTTCAGGTTTTGAGGATAGTAATTTTACTCAAAATGCGTGCTAAACAACAAAAGAGGCGTTGTTAGGCTACGGTAGTAACCGGTATTCAGTAACCATAGCCTAGTAGACTACAGTATGGTAGGTTACTACTGTACATTTCTTGAGTAAATTGTAGTACCGGTAACTCTACGATGCTGTAGGCTATGGTTACTAAGCAGTAGTCTATAGCTGGGTAGGCCGTAAAATAAAAGGCCTGTTAGTATGTGCCTCTGCCAGTCTGTCCTACCATTCCAGAGTAGTATCACATACCGGTAGCCTAAAAAGCCTACCTGCCAGTCTGTTATCCAGTTATTGGTGATAGCCTACGCATACAGTTTTCTTTCACTGGTACATAGTACCAGTAGTAGCCCATATTAGCTGGTCAACTGGTGCAACTCTGTGGCTGTGCAGTGTCTGAGTGAGTAGAGTGGGCTACAATGGTTGCCAACTTGCCAGTGAAATCATCGCATACATGGTTACTGGTATGGGTTAAAATAAGAGTTTGGGGGTACCGGTAGGTTACAGGTTAGGCCCTAACCTTAACCATAAAGATAAACCTAACCCTAACTTTGACCCTATAATTTTCATAGGCTCATTCTTTTAGCTATTGAACCCACTGGCAGTGTTCTCTAGTCTAGCCCAAACAAAATGTTTACAATACCAGAATACCAGTATTGGTGATTTGCCCAAACGTTTTTACTAGCCTATTTTGCAACTTTTGTCTAAAATTTTGCTTTGAAACTGGTTTATAAAAAAAAAAAAATGAATAAGCAATTGTTTGCAGACAGAAGTTTTCAGGTAGCCTACAGTCAATATGATTTGCCCAATATTTATTTTGTTCTATATATTTTCCCAATACCTCAAATTTCTCATTTTTGCACCTTACAAGGAACACTGTTCACCATGTGATCTACTGGTACCATGATGTTTCTTCACTGTTTATGTGCTGGTGTGTGCGTTCTACACTGCACAATTTTACGCATTTGTGATTAACAGATCAGGCAATAAGCATGGCATTTAATGAGATTTTAATTGAGCATGTTAAGCAACATCCCTGCTTGTATAATGTATCATAAAAATAAAAGATTTCAAGAGTAGACTAGAAGCATTAAAGACCAAGCTTGGATTGTTATTGGCAATGAATTAAAAGAGAGCGGTAAGTTTGTGAGCAAAAAAAAAACTTATGTCTAATATACCAATAAACTCTGTACTGATGCAGTAGGATACTTGTACCTGACTGCAGTAATTAGGAAGTTGGACCAATTCAATTCACTAAAACTGGAGTCGTGTTGTGATGTCATAAAGACATTGTTCTCAACGGCTATGGCTGGACAAGACAACGTTTCAGCGCAGAAGGCATTCTTGGAAGAGAACGGTTGCAACGCAGGCAGATATTCCGCTTGCGATGTCATCATTTTGAGCCAAACCGACCAGTTGGTGTAGTGGTTAAACGCATCACTATCGATGCGGGAGGTTTTGGGTTCGATTTTTGGGCTCGCACCGGTCGTTAGCTCAGTTGTTAAGCGCACAGGTTATCGGTGCTGAAGGTCTGGGGTTCGATTCCCGGGATGGTCAAATCGGCACAGAGTCGCCAACGACTCGCCACCGCTGCGACGTTTCTGTGTTACCCAAGCGCAAATGGATGGGCCCCAGTGACGTTCGCAGGGGTCGGAAGTCAGCACTCCCCTTCCCCCTTGACAATTGCAGAAAAAATAAAACCTTTCTTTTTTAAAACGAACCGACTTTTCTTCATGCGGAGCTTGATGAAATTGCTATCATGTTTTCATTCCAAACAACACCATCCCCCACAAAACATTTTAGCGTAAACCATTCCCTTACAAGCACAATGATCATCCCTTCTTACGTTTGCGTGAAAAGTTGTAACATCCCCCCGTAAGTATTTTTACAACTCGAGCACTGATTACGATGCAATGCTACAATATCGGTACCCAGTGGTCCAACTTTTTTGTTGTGTTTTGCTTGAAGTGCATTTTTGTCATTGATGTTGCTGTGAAACAATTAAGAAGGAGAAGTTTTCTTAATTCTGGTGTATCTGCAGTAACTATGGCTGCACACAAATTTTTTTTTTATATTAAATCAAATCTTGATTGTAATCGTTTTATTAAATTCGTTGTTGTACCGAAACGTGGTAGCGAGTGGCAGGGCCTGACCTCGCGGCTTAGCGCCTGGGCAACGCAGCTCCAAAGAAACGTCGCAGCGGTTGCGAGTCGTTGGCTACACTGTGTCTGATTTGACCGGCCTAGGAATTGAGTCCCAAACCTTCCGCATCGATAGCGAAATCTTTTAACACTACGCTATGATCGCTCGGTTTTTTGAGAAATTTTATTAAAGTATTAAAAAACTAAATTGACACTGCTCTAAGTGCCAAAAGTAAGATAAAAATACAGCCAAAGACGGCCATAGACCAACGAAAGATTTGAAGAGGCCTAGAGGCGGAACGAGGGGAGAGACAACATTGTTTTTTCGTACCGTAAGCTGACTATCTCAAAAGCTAGAGTTTTTCATTTCCCATGGACACCCCGATTATGTGTTTGAAAGCATCTGATATCGACACTGTGATTTGGCAGAAAAATGCTTAGATAATATCGACGCTGTTTTTGACTTTAATCGGATGATTAGGGATTCCTCTCGCGCATGATTTATTTCATTTTAAAAACGTTTTGGTAGGGAGGGCAGTTTTTTCTTATGCTCCAATATCTTCACTTTTCAAACTTCAAGCGAGAAACTGCCCCCTTCATAATGAGTGTACCGTATATTGACTGTTTATAACAAGGTTTAGCCTATATGCGTTGTTTATATTTATGTTGGTTCTTGAAAAATGTTTTTTTGGAGAGAAGGAATTGCTTGTTTTACCCCCTGGGTGCACCCTGTTTGTTACGTTGCGACAGCTAGCCAGTCTACTTTAGTCAATTAACCTTCCTATGGCCCAAAAATGATTTCAACTAAAATTTTTTTCAGAAAAATTTTTACAACGGCCTGAGAGCTTGAGTTTCTGTGAAACCTTTTCTCTCCTTAGATGAAACGATAAGCATTAAGCAAAAGTGTGAATGAAATATCTTTGTTGTTTTCTTAGTAATGGCATTATATAACTTAATCATGGTTAACTGCAATTTAGGCTGGAACTATTACAATACGATGCACTTTAATACCTCTAAACTACTGTAATTGTGATGTAGTACCTTTACGTCATTACAATACTGAAACCCCCCCCCATTGAAAAATCCTGCGTACGCCACTGGGGCCTACCATTTCTGAATTCATTGTAGTAATTTATGAATTCATTGGATATGTAATAGAAGTGCATACCGTAATTATATTAAGTACAGTACCTACATTTAATTGCAATAAAGGGCAAATACAGATATCTGCTGTTAGTTTTTGTTGTTGCAGATTTTAATTTCTCCAGACATCTCCCAATCGATGAGCATTTAAAATTTCTTGGTTTTCCGGCTTCCATTTCCAACAATTCTGCGTTGTGTTAAACATTTCTTTAATCTGTATCAGTTTTGCTGTGTATTAAGCTGACTAGGTCACTAGAACAATTCAAAGAATTTACTGATGAAAGTTGATTATTATTATTTTTTTAACCACTACTGGTACCCAGGGCCGGTTTTAAGCCGATTTGACCGATTTTATCAAATTGGGCCCCGCGCGTTGACGGGGCCCCGCGCTAGTGTATTTTTTCCCGTATTATAAGGTACAAAATACGGGAAAGTGCCATATTCGTATTGACCATTTCTATTTTCTCTTAAATTAGATAAAAAAAATTCATAAGGAAAAAAGTTCGCATTTGTTTGATCACGTGGGTTTGCTGTTTACAAGAAAATACGTGTAGATAGTTTCAGGGATTCATCTTATTTTCAGTTGCAGCATACATTTCAGCGTCTATTTAAGAGATCATAGGGCCTATTCTACACCAAAAGCTCTAAGCCAGTGGTTTTTAACCTTTTTTACTTGCTGTAACCCTTTTGAATCACCAACTAATTCTCGCACCCCCGTTTAAATTGGAAAATGTCGGTGAAGAGCAATAATAAGGTCTACCCGTCTTCAGATTGCCTATATTCCAGTGAAAATATTCCGGCGAACATATCGGTGAAATGATTCATCATCCCCGCGCCCCGTAGGAACATTTCTCGCACCCCTGGTTAAGAAACCCTGCTTTTAACCTTCGTCAAATGCTGTCGTCTTTTTGGGTGTTCAAGATTTTGGTTTGTTTTCTTTTTTGGGGAGGCTTATGTTTATTTATTTATTTTTTTATATTGTGTCGTTTATTTATTTAACTCGCGTGCACTTTACCCCTTAACATTAGTCCTGGGGCTGAAAAGCATCCTTTAGTTATTAAGCGCCTTAAACCTTAATGATAATATCAATAATACTGATTGGCACGTAAGCTAAAATGTCGAATATACTCCGTTTTATAAAACCGAAAGCTTTGAGAAACCTTCAAGATTTACGGTAACAAAGTCAATAGAAGAAGCCGACAGTGCCAACAGCAGGTCGAGTTGATTCGAAACAATTTAAGAACAAAAACCTCTCTGAGGGGTTCGGGGGCATGCTTCCTTAAATTTTTTTGAATATTGATAGAGTAATTGCAATTTTAATGCTTTTTAAAAAACTTGGTAATTTTTGTTTATTTCATGCTTTCGATCCGACTTCTTCATCAAATATGAAGCATTCTCGTCGGCCCATTTTCGATGCTTAAGGCATAAGGCTACGTAGGTTTATTAGGAGTTACAAATTTCAGAAAGACGTACTCGCAAATTATTGCTGTTCGGCGTAACTTTTAACATATTACCGTAATGATACTCCTAAGCGAGCTCGTATAGCGCATTGATCGCTTTCTCGAGATAGGAGGATAAATATGCAACTAAAAAAACTAAACTAATGCTTTTCTTAAATTTGCAATTACCCAATTTGCCTTTCTTGATACTAAAAAAATAAACGAAGGAGCATCTACATTAGGCCTACCTTAAATTTGTTTTATAGCACGTATTAAATGGCTATTTTTTAGTGTGTTTGCTATGGATGCTTTTTTTTATGAAATATAAACACCCATACGTTAGGGGCCCCTCCAGCAGATTTCTAATTGGGCCCCGCAGTTCCTAGCACCGGCCCTGCTGGTACCTTATTTAAACGTCAAATTATGTTATTTTTTGGTCATTACTGATTACGTGGCATAGGCCTAATGTTTTTTTAGTTGTGTTAATTTTTTTAATTCCTGCAGGTTTCAACGTAACCTGTTTTTCTGCCATTGTTCTTGTTTGGTGTTTTTCTGGTCATTAAATAAAATAAGCTACTATCGGTCCTACTACCACCATTATAAGCAAGTCAGCCTGCGCAACGTTTGAAATTGGTGTGAACGCTCACGTAAGCGTATTACGTTTGACGTTAAACGGTACGGAAACGTAGACGGCTATGAAACGCCGACGTTGACGGTAACGGCTTCGGTGTGAAGCCCGCTTAACAATGTAGTGCTGTACAAGAGGGTCGTTTGTTTTCCCCGTAAGGATCTAGCGACACCATAGACCAAAACACAATCTGCAAGCTGACGAAACAATAAAGACGATTGTTGACCGATAAAAATTTAAAAACTAGCCTACATGGAATTGCGTTTTAAATAAATACGCCGTATTGCTTTGCATAACTACCGTCTGCGTGTAACTACAGTACAACTGCCACTATCTTGTGTGGGTTAATCTTAGCCAAATGTACGTGAAAACGCCATATTAAGCAGCAATGTTGATTAGAGTACGCAGTTTAACCTTACCAGGCCCTTACATTGAATTAAAATTAGAATTTAGGAACAAATTAGCAGAATTCAGCTATATCGACACTTTTTCTTTGTCCCCCTGAGGTGTCGATATAGGCGAATTCTACTACAGTAATAAAAAAACTGTGAAGTAATGACAACTCCGATGAGAGCGAGTAGTTGTACTTTTGTGGGATGAGAAGAAGAGAAAGAACGTAATCAAACTTTCCCGAATTGCATCCTGTTCACTCTCACGCTGCGCGATCACACAACTATCGCATCTTCACGATTTGTTACGTTGAACGCGACACGCGGCGTCAACCATACTGCGTTATACCAACATGAATATATAACATTGTACTTAATTTTTTACTTGTGGTGTCTAACGCTTTGATTTTTATTACTCGTCGGCGCAGTTGCAACCCTTTCCGGATCAAGAAGTGCATTAATAAAAGGTTTGAACTCTTGTGCGCACCAGCTAGTTTGTGTCATTAATCATTATGCGTCACCAGCCCGAGGACTGGGGCAAGCCATTACCGGAAACGAGTTCTTAAACTCTCTGACATCGCAGTCTGGTGCCGGTCCAGATGAATGAATAGACGGCCTTGATTGAAGGTTTCTCTGTCCGCAGCCAAGCTATTCAGCTACCACAGCTATTTCAATGGCAACGCTGGCCATTATTCCACCTCCATGAGTATGAGTAATTAATTACTCTTTCACAATAAAATAATAGCAGAATCGTTTTGTGATGCAACAATAAAATAATACAGCTGTGTCTCTACTCTCTTGCAGAAAGTCTAGAATGAATAATTGAAAAGACATCAAAATCAAATCTTTATTATACTCGCGATAGTTCGCCGAACAGGGCCGCATTAAGGCCTAGGGGGGCCCCGGGGCTAATTTTCCGGGAGACCCCCATACTTTTTTGTAGACCTGATTTTGACGTTAGTATCAGAACTTTTTTTGCGTCCGATTTTGCATCTACGTACGGTACGTACCCTAGTTTGAAACCTACGCACGTATTTTGATACATTTTCGTACGTAATTATACCTTATCTCTTTGGCTTTCTTAACCCTTTTAAGACTGGGATTTTTTGAGACCTTGGCTGCCTTTGTCATTCCTATTCAACTTCATATGCTATAGGCTAGTATGTTACTAAGTTGTAGCGGCAGCACCATAACTCATAAAAACCTATTTAAATTGGCTTCTAAAACTAGCTGACCGTCTGACGTATAACCAAGAATTCCATCGATCTGGAACCCAAAATAAAGACGACTGGAAAAATAATTAAATTGCCTGGGTATTATTGACCTAATGATACAACACCTTCCCATCTAACATTGACAGCCTGAAGTGCTAACAATGCTTCATGCCTATCAATGCCTTTCTTTTTTGTGCCCAAATAAGAATGTGTTGCTTTTATGATGTCACAATAAAGCTTTGACGGTAAGACAAAAAATAACTGACGCAAGACAAATAAAAAACACAAAGCTTGGTTTATGAAGTACAAATAAGACAAAATAAGGACGCAAACCAAAAATAAGGACATTTCTATACGGACAATAATATTTTCCAAGATGAAAACTCTCAAAATAAGGACAAATCTTTGAAATAAGGACGGTATGGAATCCTTGCGTATAACTGGTGCGTGAAGAATACTAATTTTTATTAAATTCTAATTCTTAAGAACACTCTATGGTTCCACAGAGCAAGCGTTTACCGGACTACCGGCAAATGTTTTACCTAGAATCGTTTTAACACTTGAACTACTGGCTGTTTTTTGTGCGCTATTAAGCGTCACAATAATAAATTAAAACGACAAACGGTCCAGTACAGTGTGACATGACATGGGAAAAAGCTGGAGAAAAGTATTCAAGAAAATCATCAATCCATTTGGCAATAACCGGAACTTAAAAGAACAATTGAAGTTTAAAGTAGGCCTAACTTAAACTCATAATATGTCATAAATTTGAACTTTTAGCGATCCGTTTGACAAACCAATTTTGATCCATTTTGCTTGCGGAGTCGCACACCCCTAATGCTTTTGTGCAAAAGCCATAGTAAACTTACAGTCTTCTAAACTCCTACCATGTACGACCTCATTCGAAGCAAGGTCCATGAAATAGGAAGTTAATATTGTTACCATAACAATTTATATTTCATAAAATGTGTATTTTTGACAGAAGAAAACTATGCACTTTTGTTCATTGAACAGATCAAAAAAATCGTTTACATACAAACGATTTTGCCTACGGTAGCCTACAATTCAAACAAGAGAGGCGCAATTGGAGTCCAACATTTTTCAAGCCCCCCCTTCCTCCCGTCCACACCTTTCTACATACACGCACACAAACAAGTTAATGTTACATTGTAACCAGTGGCGTATTTAGAATTTACAAAAGGGGGGGGCCAACTTTTGACAAGTTAAAAAGTTGCAATAAAGCTGAATCACTAACTGAGATTTTAGTTGGAGTACGGATGATTTTTTAACGTGAAAGTCAGGATCTGGTAATAAATTATTGTCTGTCGATTGTCGTAAGTAACTTCATATAATTTATTTGAACATAAGTGTTCACATTTAAGCATTTTAGGAATTATCTTTTTCTTTTGTTTTGTATTATCTTATAATAGAGCGGTTCCCAACCATTTTCATAATCGAGCGATTCCCAACCATTTTCATACTCCCAATTATTTTCATATAAAATTTTTAATATGTTCTTGCACCCCTCACAAAATATGCGACTGCAATCAGCCGTGCAAACCAAATGTTCGCAATGGTAGGGGCTGAAATGAATTCATATGTGTTATTGACCTTAAACATTTTCCTGTAATGACTTTGCGTCAAAAACCCAGCAGGCATTCAGCTGGGGGATCTGGGGCAACGCTGTAAGCTCTCCCAGCGGAGCTATCAATTTTAGAGTTTTTAGCCTTTTTGAAAGTGTCGCTAATGCAAGGTATAGGATAGTTAAACCAGTCACTACTCTGTTGTTGAATCAGACGCATTTTGTTTTCAGAGCTTGATTTTAACCAACCACAAAGAGGCTAAGGGTTTTACGCCACTTAGATGTTTGCGAATTACATATTACTAGAGCGTAACAGCACTGAAAAATTGACACTGAGCAACCGAAAATAAAAACACTCTTATTACAAGATAAAAATCTACAAGCCGTTTTGAACCCCCTGGAATGCTTCCTTGCGTCCCCAAGGGGTGCAAGCATCCCCAGTTGGGAAACCCTGTTCTTTATGGTGTGTTGAGATTTTGTGGACGTGCTGAAGCCTTTCATTAAAAATATTTTTCTGTTGCACAATTCTCGCATGTTTTAAGATTGCAAGCTTTGCAATATCGCCCGTAAGCGTACACATTAAAGCAGTGGTTTTCAAACTTTGTGTTACTACGCCTCCCTCACAAAATATTAATCATGACGCTTTCCTTCACAAAATAATACACCAGCCATATTTTTAAATGATCATGACTAACATTTGCGCCTCTTTTTAGACTAGTCCACGCCTCCCACTTTGGAAAACGCTCACATGTGAGATGCTTTGCACCGTTGCACGTTTCGTCAAAAATAAGAAAAATAAATGAATGAATGATTTCACAGAAACACGAAAAAAAGGAAGAAAGCTTCGTAAAAATATTTTTGCGCAAACGCTGAATTTTGGCTTCTTTTGACTTATGAAACTACGATTTGAAACAATGCATTGAAAGCTTCTGAAAAATCACTCTGAAATTTGGTTTGCGTACAATCCGTAAGCGACTTTTGGTTGCCCAAGTCCAGGGGTCGGCAACCTGCGCTCTTTGAACCCCCAGTTGTGGCTCCTTTTGGACGTAAATAAAGACCTTTTTTTAGGAATCATTTTTGGAATAACTGAAGTTTTTGGACCTGACGATAGTTTTGCGGCTCCCGCTGGGTTTCGCATTGTAACAAACGAACTATTTGGCTGTTTAAGTGCAAAAGGTTGCCGACCCCTGCCCTAGTCATAACGATGCAACACCCAAATAAAGTGAACGTGACGCAGTAGGTGGAGCGTTGTTTCCACGTCGACCATCGTTAAAGGTGGTGACTGATTCAACTCTCACAATACGCTTTGTTGTTGAGTCCTTGAATAAGATGCTTCACAATGATTATCTCTTCTTGATGGTTTCTTTAAAAGCAACAAATTAAAGCATCAACAAGCAAAATTCAACCAAGAAACTTGGAAACAAATGGCAACACCTTAAACCTGAAATCTGGATTCGTATTGCGCGTAGCGTCTTCGTCGCTTTCTCGTCGATAAGTTTTTTCTACGAAGATGAAAAAAATATAATAAATTATGTGTAAACTGACAATCAATCTCACAATGAATAACTAAAAAATTGAACAGCTTGCAGAACAATGCATCCGTGATCCTCGTTATCTAAAGTAAACCTGTAGGCTCTCAGCTGCTTCGCTTAGAGCAGATTTGATTTGATTTAAAGCTGCCAGACCGAACTACATGCTAGAGCACGTCTTATCTCTCAGCCAGGCCACCACGTTATTATAAACACACGCAAGAGCAAGATCACGTGCCCGTTCTGAATATTGGCAGCGCCCCCTAGTTTTAGACTCACGAAATTGTGACGCAATAAATGGCATTCCGGAATTGTGCAACGCTTGTGGTTCTTGAGGGCTCACTCTGAGTAGTAACTACAGCGGCACACTCGCAGATCAAGGACCAAGGTTAATTTATAGACCTGAAAAGTTGACGAGCCAATAGGAAAGAGGAAAGAGGGCTTTGAACTGACGAACTCCCCTTGCCTACGCACTTGGTTTTCGTATTATTTCTATAGCTAGAACCACCCGTCGAAATTTTACCAAAACGATCGTATATTTCTTGCATTGGAAAACTAGTTAACTCCAAATTTTTTCTTGTTTTACCCAGTAGGCTACTGGGTCTGGCAACTATACATTTTTTCTTGGCCTATCATAAAATAATCAATCAATCATTTTATTTCTAAACGCCAATACGCTGAAAAGTAACGATAGCACAAGCACACAAATTTCACACTAAAATTGATGAAGGTTTAGAAAAGGGCTCGGGCAACAAAACAGGGAGGCGCTGAAACATGCAAGTCAACACTGACTCATAAGCATAGTTGCATAGAGTCGTTATAAAATCTATATTTAGATCTAAATTTTGTCACTTTAAGTCAGAGCAACAACAACTTGATTTGCGTTTGGATCTTATCGTCTTTATCCAAAGCTAGCTGAGTTAGCAAGCCTGTCATGCAATAAAAACAGCCATTGACAAGAGGCCGGTGTTGCCTACGGTCAACCTTGGACTGCTTTTAAATCCTTGACCCAACACGGGACGTCCTCTGACGACTTTAGTCTCAACTATTCCTTCTCTTTTTCCAGTTGAAACGCGTTTATTGCCTTTCGATTAACAAGACACTTCTTTGAACTTACAAGGTCTCAAGTCAAGCACGAAAGTCTTCTCGTTGATCCGGTTTTATCTCATAAACGGTTTCTAAATACACAAACATTCAAATAAACAACTCCCCAAAACGCTAAATTCGCTCAAAAAGAAAAAAAAACATTACCTTAACTGTTTTGAGTCAGGATTCATATGTGCGTCGCTGCGAATTTCCAATTTCAACGTTAAAACACACTGGTACGCTTAGCATGTATTCAAACACTTCAAATCGGAGGCTTCTTACACTTCAATTAAAATTTCTAAAAGCTAAAAGAAATAACATTTTAATCAAACTGTACCTATTCTCTGTAAATTCAACTTCATAAAAACACTGCATTACTGATAAGTAAAATATACACCCTCCTAAAACAGCTTCACTGCTAAAGTCGAGACGTAAACTCAAAAGTGGCACAAATTCGGTAGAACTTAGTGCAGGCAGACCGCATGTACAACAATTTGCAGTAATTGCCTAGTTGCAGTGCGTGATTACTCATAAATTGCGGAAGAGAACAGGGTGTGAGCATCACGTGATTTAGTACCAAGAAAAAACAAATACTCGAGTTCAAAACTCGGGTGGAGAAAAGACGAACCTTTCAGCATTTATAGTGAGCAGTGTAGAACAAGACAAGTGCAGGCAACGTACTTGAATATACAATGTTTAACAGCCGGCCTTGAAATTAAAAAAAGCACCAGCTTCTACGTTAGGCAAAATAGCCTTTTTTAAAGGCGAATTAGCAGCAGTGGGCTTCCCATGACAAGCAAAATCAAATAACTTTATCAAAATAATCATTTTCACTTTAAAAATAAACAAAACTCAAAACCAATGACAAATTTTTGCTTTGAAATTCGTGCCAGTTCGGATTTGGATGAGGTAGAGGTGCAAAAAAAGCACCCTAAACCGATTTGAATTAAATTTCGGCTCATGTCACGAACGCGTTATCTGTTTATATCCCCGCCCTATTTTATTTTGCTCATCTGAGGTAGGACAGACAAATCGGTATCAAACACTTTTAAATTGCAGTTAAGTAACGAACAAGGTATATAGCAAGCACACTATAGGCGCTTTATTAATTCTCGTTATTTCACGATACCCAACGCCGACCGCTTACATCTCTATAGCCTTTTAAAGTTAGTTTACACTAAAAATGTCTGCATTTCATTGTTATTTTCAACCGACTCCCCTCCACTCCCTCTGATACTATATTAAAACACAGTTCCACAATAACTTCCAAATACATCTAAGTTACATTTATTTTTGCTCGTTTTTTATTTTATTTTGTAAGGTTGTTTGGGGGGGCATCGCCCTTCATCCCCCCCTAAATACGCTAGTGATCGTAACACGTAAGCTGTTAAAATCATTTCCAAATAAAAAAACTGCCGTGGTGTTCAGGGCCGGGGGGGGGGGGCTCTGATCAGATGTGGCCCCCCCAGCCGGGGATTCGGGGGGAGGTTCCGCCGGCCCTGGAATAGCTTATACACCGGACCACCTCGCGGCTTAGCACCTAAAACAGCCATTACCGACTCTTCAAGCCGGATAAATAATGACAGCGACGTGGCCAGCGAAAAATTTAGGGGGTGATGTACCCGGATTAAGGCAAATCATCAAGGAAAAAGTTCTTCATTTCTAAAGAATATCTTCACAAGGAAAAAAGGGGGGCCCCCTTCCCCCGACTACGCCACTGAGTAATGGTCAAAAAAACTGTGAAAAAATATACAGTACGTGAAGCAGAACTGGTGAAGAGAATACAAGAATAACCCTTCCTAAAACGCTTCGCCGAAACGTTGTATTAATACTTTTGCAGGGCTGCCACTTACTGGTATCAATTGCTAAAATCTCAAAAAATCATCATAACATACAGAAGTGATTCAACGGCCATCTAAACTTTTCATGACGCCGAAGCGCGTAACGCGGCTTAGCGCCTGGGCAGCACAGCTCCGAAAAAACATCGCAGCTGTGGCGAGCCGCTGGCGACACTGTGCCGATTTGACCGGTCTGAGAGTCAAAGCCCAGACCTCCCACTCCGATATCGTGCGCTTAGCAACTGAGCTAAACGGCCGGTTAATGAAAAGACATTCAAAATTTTATGCTATTGTAAACAAATGAAAGAATGAGTCTGTTGCTAGCAGGCATTCCTGTAGTTAATGTACCGGTAATTTTCGCAACGCTGCATAGAAACATTAATCAGGCAAGTATTCCTACAACACGACAGAATAGTGATACCACATGTTGCATTCGTTCGCTGCCATTATCTCTATAAACAAATGAGTCTGGGATTCAGAAATCAGATTTTCCAACAATTTGTCAAAGATCAAAATTTCATCCAATACTAAAACATGACTGAACCTACACCATAAATATCGACATAAATTTCCTTTTCAGAATTAAAATGTAGATTGCAAAGAAAAATAATTTTTGACAAAATTGATGAACTGTTGCTGGAAAAACTACACCACGATTTTGAAATAGTTAATGGTGGTTGTCGGGTATTTTATCTGGAAAAACCCGAAACTATCATGACATCTTTGTAATTGTAAATTTGTTGATATATTTTTGTGTGATGTCACAATCAAGTCGGGTCGGAACAGCGATTGTCAGAAGATTGAGTATACATTTACAATAAAAACATGAGCAAAAACAAATGAGTCAATGAAAAAGCTGAGAGTCATTAATCTTCTAGACAAACATTTTGCAAACTTTTGACCTCCATAAGTCTATTAATTATATTCATGGGCACAGCGACAGTTTTGTTTATAGGAGCTCACTTAACGAAACATTCTTCTATTACGTCCAAAAGGGGGTTCTTAATAATTTTCACTGTTAACAAATAAGAGCTAAAAGTTTTACAGCATTTAAAAGCGTTTTGTACATTTATTTTTCTCTCTATTTCTCCCACCATATACTGTATTTTAGGATTGCTTCCTAGAGTGTTTTGCGATATAAGTGATAAAAAAAGTTATCCAAGTTAGAAAAGAGGATGTGGGATTGGAAGCTCTACTTTTCTGATGACGCTGATCAGCGGGGCGTATCCAAAATTTTGTGGGGAGGGCCGAACTTTGAGAATTTTTTTTAAGACGAATTTTTTTCAGGCGTGTGGCGACAGCAGATTAATTTAACGCAAGATGGGGAAAAGAAACGGATCTAGACGTTACGGGGCATGCTTTCACAAATTTTTTTTGTAACTTCGCTCATTGTAATCGCAATAGTACTGCTTTCCAAACAACCTCCACGACAAATGTTTCTATCACATTTGCTCCTATTGCTGAGCCAGAGTTCTTCACGAAATGTGAAGTGATTTTAATAATGCATTTTCCATTTCTCTATGCTGAAGGCACATATTAGACCAATTTTGAAAAGTTGTATGTGCCATATTTATCGCTTTCTGATTCCAACTTTCAAGATATTATCATATTGCTGGTCTGAAAATTTTCAACCTTTGTCACAGGCTCTCAGCCCTTGTTATAACTTATAAGTAGTGGAGATAAAAGCCATTAAAGTTATCTTTTTTTTAGTAGCGCAAAAACTTATGAAACCGATAATCGCGAAAGAACTACGATGATGCGAGGTCTATTTAAGGAGTTATAAAGTCATAAAAAGTCATATTTTCTTTTTTAGGTCATAAAATATAACCACTGATTTTTTTTACTATGAAATACAAATTGTTAAACCCCAGTACCACCGCAGATAAAGTTCCTGTAAACTTTAAACTTGATAATTTTATGCTAAGAAGGGCAATGAAAATTTTCAAGTTTTTATGCCGACTTTCACAAAGCATTTGAAGCGACTTTTTTATTATCAGTTCAGAAAAAGGTTGTGTAAAAACCATTGTGGAGACGAGTAGACCAGATATTTCTCCAGCATTGCCTGCCGATTTGTTAACATACCAGCTAGCCTACATCAGCATCTGTAGTAGAATGGTCATTTTCGATGTTAAAGTCCATAATTCGTGAAAACCGAAATTTTAACGATGCACACGTCGTATTCTATCATAAAATTGTGTTCAACAGTTGGATATGTTACTTGTTGTAAGATGCACATTTGAATTTTTTTTTTCTGATTTTCAAGTGAATTTTTCGTTCTTTTGAGTATGTTCTTGTTCAAAATGCATGTTTAGACTTACATAATTATGAGATGTTAATCACAGAAAACAGCATAAGTTTGCTGTTTTAAAAATAAAGTCGTATAAAGTCATATGTTTCAAAAAATAAAGTCATATTTTTCGATTTTATAGGTCATAAAAAAATCGCCCACTTATAAGGCTATGGTCATACATGGTAAACTGAACAGACGAGCTGTTGTTAATCAACCTTTGCAATTGTTATAGTAAGCAGTTTTAAAAAAGTTCAGTAATCACTGTAACTGTACTTTTTGCGATGTTGAAAAACAAACATTTCATGCACTGCTGTGCACTACGCGGTTTGTGATGGAGCAGTTTGAACATCATTTTTAATTCTAACTGCATGAATTTCAATTAACATCAGTTTAAAATAGGTAAGAAACAAAAAAATGAGCAAAAGCAACATATTGTATGAAATCCATTCTAACGATCTTATAGACCATTGATGTGACATTGCCTGCAGTTTTCAATCATATTTGAAGCGACATAGAACTTAAATTAAAAATTGAAATGGTACGATAAGGCAGTTTCTAACCAAAATAGTATAAGATCACTCCTGCATCCAACAAGAGTAGGGAAAATATCGTCGTGCAACTTCAAGTGTGCGAACGCAATGAAGCTACGGCCTAATGAGCACAATATCCTAGCATCCTCTTGTGATTCAAATCAACCAATGGTAGCCTAATGCTAGATCAGAAAGAATTGCAAGCACCTGCTTTTTGCCCAGCCCCTTGTATAAACTTTCGCTGGGGCGGTGATACTTGGAAGGTCAAGGTATTGTTAACCCACTTACAAAGAGTATTTTCTCCCCCCCCCCCAAAACAAATAAATAAATAAAATAGGTTTTGCTCAGTGTTTAGGAGGATGGAGGTCGCTCCCAACATCTATCCTCCCTGGACACACCACTGTTGTTCAGCTATTCCAGTGGTTTCAGTCTGCAGTTGTAAGACAGAATAAACTAATTTTCGTGAGCTTTATCATACCATGCATTTCTGCACTATCAACCATAATAGGCTGATTTACCTGTGCACTCCTATCAATTCAACGATGCATTCACGATATCAACTTGCAGTTTCCCGGGAAAATCTACCTGGTAATTTACAGTTTTTTTTGATACTGTAGAAATAATTTTAGATGCTACGAAAAAAATTGAAATTTCATAAACTCGTTACATCGTTTGTGCTCGGAAAACAGTGGCAAATTTTGTACGTACGTCACTTCATAACAAGCAACTCTTTATATTGATATTATTTAAGATATAACTAAACTATTTTCTATTAATTTACAAACGATGAAAACGTTCCGTCATGGCAGAAGAACAAACAACCAACCAGAAAATATTTCCAGAATAATTATTCATGGTCAAAGTGATTATAGATGACGAATTGACAGCATCGGCTCGTCGTATATTTTATTCATAACAATGAGGATATATATTCAGTTGCAAATATCACATGTTCATACTTGCATTTTGAATTCGTTGTCGCTAAGCCAAGTAATAGCGCTTTAGCAACTCATTCAAACCACAGCGCTGCCAGTGAGTTCTCATTGCAGCGGGAAGTTTTAAACTTTCATTTATAGGCAGCCTAGATGCTAATCCAAGAAGATAGGTGCGTCAAATGTACAAAAGACATTAAGATGTCGAGAGCATAGTGATTAGATTGCAATAAGTGTGGCGCTAATAGCAGCTCATGTAGAAAAATTACGAGACGGAGGCTACAATCGCTACATCTTAAATATATTTTGAAATATATTTATCTAAATATTATGCAAATGTTGAATTCATAACTTCAATCATTAACTCCATCGACTCACAGTGCACAATATTTTCGTAAAAACTCGCCGAGTCCTTTAATATTTTAGGCCTAAAACGTCGGCAAGATATTTAAATTAGAGCTTCACAAAACAAATTTTTGGAATGTTTTAGCGAAGATATTTCGGCAAATTTGACAGCAAACAAGAAGAGCTTAAATATTTCGTTCTTAAAATTGAAGTAAAGTTTTAAATTGATTTTCTTATTTTTGTTGAAACATCTTATCTCAAGACGCAAAAACATCATTAAGAGTAAATTTTAACCTAGCAATATCATTACCATAAAATGAATGCAGTCAATGATGCGCTATACCCTGTCGGAGTATCATCAGCTGCAAAATTACGGTGAAGCATAAAATTCTTGCTGCTTTACACATCATTCTCAAAATCAGCCAACAAATTAATGTGGAACTGTATAATATTATCACTGCATGTCTTTTGAAGTTATTAACACTTTAACACAAATGTATATTTTATATCTCACCCACTCAGCGATTACAGGCGGGTTAAAATAACTAAACAGTTACTATGAGTGGTTTAACACAACAGAAAACACATCCAATCCAATCGGATTTTGCATCCGCCATTTTCTTCCATTCGTACGAGTCATCCACAAGTAATTTTGATCTAAGTGGAAGTGGCAGTGACGAACATGGTATTTTTACATCCAATTCCTGTGGAGTTCCCGGCACGTGCAAATACACAGCATTACGAAATTGTGAAAATGTAACTCTTAACAACTGCTCCGATTGCAATCCGGCTGCTTCAGGATTGTTTGGCTTTCTGGTTGTAACGATAGGTTTCTTCATATTGCTTGGAAACTCACTTATTCTCGCAGTTGCTGCTCGATTCTACAAAAAAAGAACTGCAACAAAAATTGATTTGTTAAAAGTATCATTGGCAATCGCAGATTTGTTAACAGGTAAGTCAATTAAATTAAAGTTATTGGTGGCTTGCCAAGACACCTCTTTTATTTTTGCCAAACAATGTAACGTTATATATGATGCCATTATGAGTGGTGAATATATCGTCAGTGATGGCATCTTGTCCCCCAACAAGTTTTTAGGCTTCTCACCTGTTCAAAGCAGGCTATTGCTCTTAGAAGAGTGGTATATATAATAGCCTAATACGACGACACGCATAAATTTTACTGTCACAATGTCGACACTGTGACAAATTACGTGGCAAAGAAGCGTGTTTTTCCTGCTCTATTACGCTTGATGGAATAATCTAATCAATGTTTTTCTGTAGGATTTCAGATACTCTTCATCACTTTTCCCAACTTTGCTTGGTCGATGAATTCTACTATTGGAGAAATTGAATCACAAGTAAAATTATCACGAAATTCATTCGTAGCTAACGCGAACGGAATTTTTTATTTCCTCGCATATATGTCATCACTCTACCATTTGCTATTGCTGAGTTTAAGTCGTTTGTATGCCATCAAGTGGCCATTCAAGTATAGAGAACTAACAAACAAAACAGTTTACTACGGAATTGGAATTGTGTGGGTTTTGGCTGCGATTGTGGCAAGTGCACCAGGTACGGAAAATGGCAGGATTTGTGCGGAATATTTCTGCAGCTTTGTGGTAGTCATAGTAGTTTCGGTTTAATGACCACATAGATGGATATGCCTGTTTGTAGCCGTCTAATATTCAATTACACATAACACTAAGGGTTGAACGTAAAGTAACGTGACAAAAGTTACCTGCAGTTCGGGGCGATTTGGCGGGCTGTGTCAATTTTGTACTGCCTTGCAAAAAAGAAAATTGAGATAACTTATAATAACGTACTTCGAAAAAAGAGCCAAAGAGTACGAGTTCAGGCTAAATTGCAAGGCTTTTGGGCAACTCTTATGTCTTAAATCGTATACAGATTGACCGCATTTTCTTTTTCCGCGCTAACTCATTTTAGGCCAGTAATACAGTAGGTGTATCTCAATGTCAAAATAAACTTTATTGATTGAGCTATATTATATCGTGTTTTAGTTTGGCTTCCTCAGTTCTTTTACTTTGATTATTGCTCTATCACTTTTCTTTATCTCCCACGGACGGACAACCATACGGCAAAAATTTTCCTGATGTTTGTTTTCTTTGTCATTCCCTATATATTGATGGTAAGTGCTACGAATTTTGCTTGACTCCTATTGGGATCATTTAATCTTGAAAGATAGTTTCTGTTTAAGGTGAAAGTAGGCTACCAATGTGAAGGCAAAAAATTTACGATAGGGTGCTAAGCTACAGAAAAGGCTTTTTGAAAAACTCTGTAACGGTTTCGACTAAACAGCTGAAATGTTTCAGCCTAGCAAAAGGTCACTGCCTAACCTAAAGTTGTTACCCATTTATTTCTCTCTAATATTTTAACCCACACGCCAAGATCAACTTTTCACAAAATCCCCCAAATCATTTGAAGACAATGAGCGCAGGCTAGGGGGGGGGGATTAATTTAATACAGTAGACAACACGAAACAAGGAAATGATGAGCAAAAATGCAATGGTTCGTTCTATAACCTACCGTAACGATGTTAAATGTTAAAATAGTTGATTAAATTGCAACGTTAAGCGGCTTTTAACAGAAAACTTCAAAAAAGTTCTTCAGTCATTATAAATATGGTTTTGAGACTCATAGTTGGGATTTTATGGTGCGAAGTTAATTGTCGTATTATTTTTGCAGACCTTGCTTTTGATTTTATCCGCAGTTTTGGTGCGAATGCAGGTGAATTCGGTTAAAAGTGTATTGGGTCAGGCAAAATATCAACCTGGCAAATTTTCCAACAGAGAAATTGAAACTTTCAAAACAGTGTCGATGATGCAGTTTGGATTTTCTGTCACGTTAAGTAAGCAGATTACCCTCTTGTTATTCAAATTTTTGAAACCGTCAAAGTTACTAACTTTCATATTTTTTCAACAGCTCCTGTTGTAGCGGTAATGAGCCTTTTGTTGTCGGGTTATTTATCATGTGACTCGTTTTCAACACCCTACATGATATGTTTTTATACGAGCATGGCAAACAGGTATGTAGCCTATAAAATGCTAAGTTGCAACTTCATAACGTTATCTCAACGCCTTTTTTGTAATTTTGAAAGAGTTAGTGCAAGATCATAATTTAAAAAGTGGATCAGAAATGTAGCCAGGCCAACGAGTTTTAAAATTTTGCCAATTAAAGCTCAACTTTGGGTAGCTTAAACTTCAGTTTATTTTTTTTCCAAGACTCTTTTTATCGTTTTCTCAAATTTATTATGTGCACCACTAACCTGCCAGTAACGTTGTTGACGTTGTTGTTTTGCAGCTTGGTCAATGTGCTCGTGTACAGCGTGCGAGAAAAAAGGTTTCGTTCGGCTGTTAGCGATATGTTCAAAGACATGAGGAATACGATTTCAGATTCGATCACTTGTATTTGTTTCAAATCATCAAACTTGAAGAAGCCAGTCATCGTAGTCGTGTAAATTTTTAAACATTTTGCCGCACATTATAGTGCAGTTGCAAGTGCATTTTTACGTATTTACAGCTTTTTACTAATAATTTTATAAATAAAAAAGCTTTTTCAACAATCTTTAGTTAATATTGACTAGTGCATCACTGTAGTTTTTTTAATCTGTTTTTTAAAATACAAAATCTTAAAATTGTTTTGTGTTATTACTACCGGTTATCGTCGCTGCTCAGTTCGGGAATGATAATTAATTAACGCTGACAGAGATGATCCATTATTAGTCACATCGTTGCCATAATTCACCCTTGTCAGTTAGTAGGCCAAGTAGGTAAGTGCGGACTAAGATCTGTTTGAGCGCGAAGAGGTTATTTCATTGTTTTTAACAAATAAATATATAATCTTCATTACATTCGCACTCTAAAGCGTGTAACGACACTGAGGAGTGGTGGGGCCCATTTTCTTGGCTTTGCGCTTGAGCAACCCAGCTCCGAAGGAAAGTCACTGTGGTGGCGAGCAGCTGTTTGCGACATTGTGCACAATTTCCTCGGCCTTGAATTTGAAACCAACCTCCTGCGCCGATAGAGATGTCGCTTTCACTATGCCAACCGGCCGTGCTTCAAACAAATCACTAACGAAACTTTTTCTTCGTAATGTTTCACTTTGAATTTTTCTCGCCACAATATTTTATCACAATTTAATATTGTTACCGGTACCTGTAATTGTTTTAGCGACGCAATCGCTTTTTTCGGTGAACTATGTGGTGCTGTACAAAGCAGAAATTTGGTGTTAATCTACAACCGTTAGTCTTTTGGTCCTTGAAAGGTACATACATGACCATGAAACAAGGAACTATGCGTCAGCATGCTGTTAGGAAAATTACAACGCTTGCAGCAGTTTTACTTTTGCATTAAATATAAAAGAAAGGTGTTTGGTATACTTTGAGCGAATGCTTATCCAAAACTTCAACTTCATTGTAGATTTTCAGTCTTTAAAAGCGTGTTAACGCATAGTAAGAGAAAAATACAAAGAGTTTATTACCAGGTGTTTTTAACCTGATACGTACAGCATTGCGTCCCCCTTTCAGATATAAATTTGTGTTAGTATCAGCATTAATTAGTTGCAACGAGCAACCATTCTAACGTGGAAAATCCCGTTAAGTGCCTTTCCAAATGCACAACCAACCAACTCAGGGTTTTTTCTCTACATTGTTTTTTAACGCTGAGCGTCAGTACGGAAGTTGTGATTACCAATATTAAAGTGGTTGATTTTTTCCGCCCGACTCAAAATCAAATTTAAGTTTGCTGCTGTAGAAGAAGACGCTCTGCTCACTCGGTTATTTGAGGGCAAGCCTGCAACCCAAGACCTGATGAACTCAAATTTATTTACACTGTATCTAACTCCAGCGTTTTCGGTCTTACACTGGCCGTCTTCAAGTAGGCCTACATGGGATTGTGTATTCCCCACCAACGTCTTTCCTATCATAAAAGAAGTATATTAGCCTACCTTTTAGTTTTTCGTTTTATTTATCCCCCTATCACGAGAAAGCGATTAAAGCGATATAAAGAGCTCGCTTAGAAGTTTTCGGCCACCTGCTTACCACGCCAAAATAAGGAAATCCCACCAAGTGCCAAAATAAGGAAATCTCACAAGTAAATTTGCTGGCTTGTTCTCAATTCTGTCTCTTCAATGCTGAACGTCAAGCACGGAAGCTGTGAATACCAATTTTAAAGTCAATGGTTTGAGTTTGATCTGACGTGGAATCAAACCCAGGTCTACAGCTACAGAGGCAGATGCTCTTAGCACTCGGCCATTTGAGCTGTCAAGCGTGCTGATGTGTTGTAGCCTACACTGTGCGTACGGTTTTCTGAAAAAGACATCTGTTTTTTTCTGTAGGCTATCACCAGTAAAGCAACAACCACATGTTGCATTCGTTCGCACTAACCATATGAGTTGTATCCATTTGCTGCCACATTCACAATAAACAAATATTTTGTCAAAAAACAAAATCAGAGGCAATACCAAAACATAGCTGAATTTAATCTTCGTGATATTAAATTCTGAATAGTTTTGGTCATAATAGTCAGATCACTTTGAACTAACTTGACAAAAAATGGGTCTGGAAAACATAAGGGATTACCGGTGTCAATCTTGGAACGCTTTTACTCAGCCTATTGATTCTCCTGTTCATGTTTTGTTTCAACACAAGCCGGTAACTTTGTTATTCCTAACGTAGAAAACATTTTTGATTATGAATCAGTGTTGTATTTGAGATTACAATCTTTTGTTTACTTTCTTAGTATTTACATTAAAAAAGTGATATGCTTTACGCGCTAAAACTAGATTTTGCGATGACAATGTTGCACACTTGATCTAGAAATGTACAGTACCAATGGTTTAATTGCTTGTTTCTTTGCGCTACCACAATAGTTGGCTGCGTGGAGGAGTGGTTCGGAGAGTTGTTTTTGCGATGGCAATAATCGCAAGGTTGATGGTTCAACTCCCACCCAAGTCCCGTTGCTGTATCCTTTGATAAAAATGCTTCGCAATAATTATTCTTGCTTGGTGGAATCTAACAGGCAGCAACTTAAAGAAGTCAAAAGCAAACCTCAAATGCAACTCCTACACGAGTCTGGATTTGTCCTATGTACAACACGTCCGCCGCTTTCTCGTGACAGGAGGATAAAAATAAAATCAATCAATCAAACAGTTTTACGCAATCGGCTATGCAACATCAGCAATAAATCAAAAACATCTATAATTTGACAGATTTGATCAGGTTTTGATCATACACTTGTATTTGCCAGTAATGCTAATGATTCGAAACAATTACTTGGAAGATATTCCAGATCACTAAACAGCTGCATGGCTGTACGAACTCATTGTATTTTTAATCAAGTTCAAGTTCGAGTTTACTAAACTTTTAAAAATTTGAGTTTTTTATTTTTAATTTTTTAAATTCAAATGCGAGTGCGGTAATTTTCATTATACTTGGTTCAATAAGTTTTTATCGAGTTTAGATTAAGATCAAGTCATTTTTATTGAGCACAGGCTAAGTTTACAACTGGATGAACTTTTTTTTAAATTCAAGATATGGAATGCTGATTTTTTGAGTTCCAGTTCACATCTGTGGTCAGTTAGCGTTTATGTTCACGTTACTACATTTCGTAACTTACTCATTCTTGATATTTTTTTCATTATGGCCAAGCGGTACCGCACGCAGGTTACAAATCTTACATGACGGGTTCGGTTCGTGGCTGGAGCCAATCGTATTTGACATAGGGTGGCTGCTAATTAGAAGAGGGCAAGCTCATTTTCCAGTCTTCCTTAATTACTGTTGAAATTTCAGTTCACTATAATTCATTGTAACCGCGATGAAATTTGATGAATTTTCATTTTCGTCTCATTGTTAACAGATCATCATAACAATATTAACAAACTTTGGTTTATCATACAGTACAAGCAAATTTTTGCTATACCGGCAATTAATACCAACAATTCATCTTTGTCAACAAACAACCACTAGAAAATATTTCCAACATTTGTATATGTCTATAAATGATCGTTTATGATTAATTTACTACATTGACTCGCCGTGCATTTCAATTACTAGGATATATATATACATATTTCGTTGCACAAATGTTGATGTTTGCTTTTCACATTTATATCAGATAGAAAGAGAATCGATGTAGAGAAATAAAATCCACCAGTCACTGGAGTAAAATCGTTAAGAAAATATTATCAAAAATGTAGAAACTATAACACCAAAAGTTACGACTTAAAAATGCGCAGTATATTTGAAATATCAAATATTTTCAGAAGTTTTTCTGCATCTATTTTGCTATTGTTTTGAATAGATCCAAAGCACAGTTGTAAAGAAATCGACGCCCGTAACATTTAAGTCTGGAAGTTCAGCCAGAGTAACTGCTAAACTATAAGAACTTCAGAAAAACTAGCAATTGGAGAAGCAATGTTCTTGCCTTCATAAAATCATCTGACAAGTTTATGTTTGAAGTAGTAGAGCTCATTGCAAGTCCAAGTGCAAAAAAAACAGCATTGGCTATACCCAAATTCTGAATTCAATATTAGTTTGAAGCAAGCGTTTTGATTACTTTTGTCGAAGCACTTGTTTTTGGATGCAACTAGAAGTTTGAATTAGAATTGAACCTTACAGTATTTCAACGATGGCCATCACGAAAGCAATGCTGCAGGCTGATGTGTTACGTTGTCAGAATATATTTCTTATTTTTTTGCAAAGTTAACTTCCTTTTGCATCATTAATCCTGCCTTTTTACTTTTGTGTCTGCAGTTTCAAAATAATGTCATTATTTAGATAGAGGACCGTCAAGGTTTCTATAAAAATCGATTTTCTGCAATATATCATATTAGTGCCGGTAGTTTATTTGTTTCATTTTTAATATTGCGCACTCATTATATCGTTATACGATTACAGGCGTGTTAAAATCAAATTGAGTAATATGAGTGGTAAAACACAATATGAAAAGCACCATACCTTATCGGTTATGTATCTGTCAAACTCTCCCTTTCACATCCAATCTTTGCGGAGTTCCCGGCACGTGCAAATTCACAGCATAGCAAAATTGCGCAAATGGGACTCTTAACAACCGCTCGGATTGCAATTCTGCTGCTTCAGGATGGTTTGGATTTCTGGTTGCCGCGATGGGTTTGCTCACGTTGCTTGGAAACTCACTTATTCTCGTAGTTGTTACTCGATCGTACAAAAAAGAACCGCAACGAAGATTGACCTAATAAAAGCATCATTGGCAATCACAAATTTGTTAACAGGTAAGTCAACTAAAAATGAATTGGTGAACAGTCGTTTAGTTGACGTGCCGCCGCCCTCCCAAAGTGTATGTTTTTACTTAATTTGTTTTAAAGCATCTTGCTCAGTGCTCAAGCGTCAAATCACATCACGAATCTTCAGTAGATTTTTTCTCCTTACTTGTACATTCTTAGCTGCAGTGTACGAATTAGGCACATAGCATGCAAAGGACCCTTTCGGCAATCAGGTAAAGCTTCAAACTACTGTTCGTCGCATTGTTGGTGCGCTCTGCTATATTGCTAAAGCGTTTATGTTACAAATATTGAAATTTGAAGTCTATGATCTTTATTTTCAATCTTTATCCTATCTTTGACTTTGCTCTCATTAAACTAGGTCTCGGTTACGATATAAACACCACTTTTAAACTTTATTTTATATTGACCAATCATCGATCCTGGTATTCTAACAAACGTCATAACGTGAACTAAAAAGATCTCACTTCATCATCTTCAACCTTGTCTTCAATAAATGAGCAAGAGTTAAACGAATTCATAGCACAACTCAAGACCAATGAAAAGTGGACCAAACATGGTTATTCTAAAAATCAAATTAGAGTAATTAATGTATTTTTAGGGTTTCAGATATTCTTCGTCACCTTCCCCAACTTTGCTTGGTCAATGAATTCCAGCATTGAACATATTGAATCACATACCAGTTCTTTACGCAGTTCTTTCCTGACTCACGCGAGTCGATTTTGCTATATTCTAGCATATGCATCATCACTCTACCATTTGCTATTGCTGAGTTTAAGTCGTTTGTACGCCATCAAGTGGCCATTCAAGTGCAGAAAACTATCAAACAAAACAGTTTGTTACGGGATTGGAATTGTGTGGATTTTGGCTGCGACTGTGGCAAGTGTACCAGGTATGGAAAAAATGATTTTTTCGTCGAATTTATGAGCATAAGTGCAATTTGGCAATTGGTCTGTATCCTATAACGTATTTTTCTCAGCGCTGTGCTAGCAACACAAATTGACTGATATATCCTTATATCCTTCAATAAATATCTTGTTTCAGTTTGGCACCCTCAAATTTTCGATTATTACTATCTCCACGTCTCTTTTCTTTATCTGCCTTCGCTGCTAGAGCAAGTATCATCTACAAAAATTGCTTTTTTGCTACTCTTCGTTATTATTCCTTATCTATTGATGGTGAGTAACTGACTATGAAGATGCACAAAGTAACCTACTTTTAGTTTAACCTCTCAAGTGTTACCAAAGAGTGGAAATTTTGCTGTAGCAGTTTATAAGGGTGACAATCAATTCTTGAAACAAAGTAAAAATTGTGAAACATCATGGATTTAGATGGCGCCAAGGATATCGTTAATGCTAACAGACCCCAAATACAGAAGGTTTATAGCTAATTCAACGATCTGGTTGCGGTAGTGGTAAAAGATATCGCTAACGGCGTGGGAGGTCTTGGTTTAATTTTCCGGCCGGTCAAATCGAATATGCCACCGCTGCGACGTTTCTTGGTAGTTGTGTTGCCCAGGCGCTACAGTAAGAGATGGGACCAGCCACTCTTTACACGTTTCGGCGTCATACGGCGGGTATAATGAAGACTTGATTTTCTCATCGATATAGCTAATTTCTATCAAAAATTTTTATGACCATAATATTTTTATGGAATAAAGCAAATTTTTGTGTTATCTATCTAAAATTTTTATGGGATAAAGTGGAACCAAATTTTAACAGATGATTGCAATGCTGCTGCTCTACAAAGATGATTCAGTATTAAGTGGCAAATTACAAACAAAATGGTTCAAATTTTGAGTCATTGGATCTTGGCAAAACTTTTAAAATAGTCTGATGGTTGACAGAGAGGGAGTTAAAAAAAAATTTTATTTTTACAGACCCTGTTTTCGATTTTTTCGGCAATTTCACTGCGAATGCAAACGACTATGTCTGCAACTGCATTGCCCCAAGGAAATAATACATCGAGCAAATTCACATACCGCGAAATTGAAGCATTCAAAACGGTATCAATGATGCAGTTGGGGTTCTCCGTGACGTTAAGTAAGTAGATTATATCCTGCGTTTTTTTTTACTGGACTTACCTCGTGCACTTTTTATTATTGTTGATATTTGTTTGTCAGCTCCTTTCTGTGTGACATCAAGCCTTCTATACTTCGAAAACTTACGATGTGACTCGTTTTCAACACCCTACTTGATAAGTGTCTACATGAGCATGACAAACAGTCAGTAATCAATCAGCAATAGCACGTATGGGATGGTTAATTTCAACGTCGCTGGCGAATGTGTCGAGGTTTGTAACTGAAGTGTGCTTGCTTCATTTTCAAAATTTGTGGCTATATCAAGAGATTCGATCATGACAATTCTTTTTTTCAAAAAGTGAAAATAATCAATTCAATTCGTTCATTTGTCTTGCAAAATAAATCAAAAAACAGGGACATGGTGGAAATATTATTTCTTTACGTGGCCAAGTGACAGTGAACAGATCATACTGTCATCTAATCTGCTTCCACCTGAATTTTCAATTAACAGCAAAAATCAGTTCGGCAAAGGAAAACTAAAACAAGCCAAAAATAAGCTTAAATGTGTAAAAGAAACAGTAATCAGAACTGCAGACAGTGAACACTTTTTCGACCTATCAGGTCTCATCAGTGCAGTTGGTCGGAACAGTGTTTACTGTCTGCAGTTCCGTATACCTACTTGCGCATTTGCATTTGTGAAACAATATAATCAAATGTTACATAAATTTAAAAAAACACAAAAATATTGCGATTGTGTGGTTAGCAGCATAATAGTGCTTGGTGGTCGACTTCGTACTGCAGAAACATTGGGTCACAGTGGTCAACGGGAACTGATACCGGGAAGCATTCTTTTCACCTCAATAGCATATTTAAGTGAAAAAAGTTCTGCATATTTACGGAGCTATCGTTAATCATCATGTTATTCAATGTAATGAGACAGTAATTGTCTTTTATAATATTAGACTTAAACGATTTAGGTATGTGCAAGGTTTTTTAGGTCATCTGTCTCTTTTCGCCGTAAAAAAGATCCAACATAATGTAAACACTGCTTTGACTTTTAAGAAGCACCACGTTTAAATGTAAGCATGACTTCAGGCAAGGTGATTTGACTATGAATTGGGTACATAATTTGCAGACTTCAAGTTCATGGACATCACCAACTTTTGACTTAGCCTTTTAGTAGAAAAAGATCAAATGCTGCTATTGTAAGTGAGTGAAATATACCAGACTCTTTTGATGGATTTTGCAGTTTATGGCCCATCCCCTTAAAATTTTCCTTTACACCACTGCGTTCTCGCATAAAGTTAAGAAGTTTAAAGCGGAGAACAAGCAGACAATTTTGTTTTTTTGGAAAAGGCAGTTAACTTTTCAGTGGTAGGCAGGGACCAGCCACTTCTAAGCAAGGTGTTGATAGGGCTTGCTAAAATTTCTACCGAAGAAAAGATGATATGCAATCCGTATAAATATGCATACAAATATGATGGTGCAAATGTTTTGTTATTTGAAAAATTTATTGCTACCGGGATGCAAAAACATTTAAGTTGTCTCACCTTTCTACAGTACACTATATCACCTGCTAGGATGTTCAATTGTTCTTTCAACTTGTTTTGGCATCACGCAAAACAAACAAATAACTATATACTAGAGTGGGCTTATAACAGCTTAAAGTGTTGAGCCAAAAGTTAATAATAAAATACTTATCGCTAATGAATCATAAAAATACACCGTACGTTAATGAGAAAACAATGTTTTCGCTTTTCCTACGAGTTTGACTAATCATAAATATTTGAACTACAAGAAAAGTCTTGTCAGCTTTGCTACGCACAGCCTATATAGGCTAGACTCATTCCAGACTGTAAAGACTCTGTTTCTGCAATGCTCATCCTAAACAACTTGACTTCATTTCTTTCCTGGGTTGTTCCCTTTTTTTGGCAGGCGACTGGCCACAACCAACGATGCCCAATAAAAAAGCCTATAATTTCTGACTGGGCATCGTTGTTTGTGACCAGTTGCATGGGACGCCGTTGTGAAAAAAACGATTTAGCACATTTTTGTTCGAATTTTCAGCAACATTTACACAGTTTTACAGCTATTTAGTTAAAGTGAGTTGAACTGCAACTAAAACGCTTCGAAAAATGCAATAACAGCCAAAGTGCAACGACATTTAATAAATAGCAGCGATATTTAATAAACAGCAGCAACATTTAATAAATATCAGCGACATTTAATAAACAGCAGCGACATTTAATAAATAGCAGCGACGTTTAATAAATAGCAGCGACGGTTAGCTAAAGTGCAGCGAAAAATTAAAGTGCTGCGGTAATTATGTTAATGAGATCAAGAGTGCATGTTTCCATTTAGTGTAATCTTGAAATGGATTTTGTAAAGTTTAATATTCGTTTATCCACATTATTAGTTGAGGAACCACTCACTGTGCTCAGTGTCCGGAACGAAAATTAAAGCTTAGATGTTGTGTTGCCATTTTTTATTTTTGTTTTCACAATTTTGTGTGAAATTTACAAGGAGTTTCTAGTATACTTTATTGTTAGACTAATTTGGCAATGAGTGAGAAAAGTGAGAAAGTTTGGTATGGGGTAAATGATAAAGTATGGGGAATGTGGGGAAGTGTTGGAGGAAGCGTGGGAGTTGTAAGGAAGTATGGGAAGTAAGTGTGGGAAAGTGTTGGGGGAGTGAAGGGAGGCTGTCAGGTGAGGTGAGGTGAGGAAAAGTGTGAGAGGTCTGGGGAAGTGTGAGAGAATGTGGGGAGGAGGGAGGTGAGTGTGGGAAAGTGTGGAGAGTCGTGTCAGGTGAGTGTGGGGGAGAGGTGTTGGGTGAGTGTGGGAAGAGGTGTCAGGTGAGTGTGAAGGGTGTGGGGAGAGGTGTAAACGAGGTGTAAAAAAGTGTGTGGGCTCCCCTTACATCCCCACACCTCTCCGCATCCAAACACACTTTTACCCACTTCAACACAATCTCCACACTCACCCCATACCCTCTTTCACATCTCCACCATACTTCTCCACATCCCCCACACCTCCCAAACATCCCGACACACTTCCCCATTCCTCCCCGATATTTTCCCACTCCTTCCTTCTATGTTCCCCTCATACTTGACCCAACTCCTTAAACTACCAAAAATTCCCCGATTAACCCACTACCCATAACTTTTCCAAATTCTCTATACTCCCCTATTCTCCCCCAATTCTTTCCCATACTGCCCCATACTTGCTTTATCATTAATCCCATACCAAAATTTCTCACTTTGCTCACTTATTGCCGAAGTTAATGTAGCAAACAAGTACACTAAAAACTTCTTGTAAATTTCATAAAAAAATTTGAAAACAAAAATAAAAAATGGCAACACAACATCTAAGCTTTTTAAAAAGTTTAGCGTTTTTGTGGACATTCGTTGCAATGCTTTTTTGTTGAGTGGGTCCACTGAAAGAATATAAGTACAATGTGACTATACTCTACAGACAACCGCGATTTGATGTTACGAAAAATGGATAAAAGGAAACACTGATGACCTCATTAACATAATTACCGCAGCACTTTAATTTTTCGCTGCACTTTAGCTAAACGTTGTTGCTATTTATTAAACGTCACTGCTATTTAATGTTGCTGTTGTTTACTGAATGTCGCTGCTATTTATTAAATGTTGCTGCTGCTTATCAAATAGCATGCTATTTAATAGATAGCAGCGATATTTATTAAATATCGCCGCTATTTAATAAATATCACCGCTATTTATTAAGCGTCGTTGCACTTTGGCTGTTACTGCATTTTTCGACGCGTTTTAGCTGCACTCACTTTAACTAAATAGCTGTGAAACTGTGTAAATATTGCTGAAAATTCGTACAAAATTTGCTAAATTGTTTTCTTTACAACGGCGCCCCATACAATCGCCTGCTAAAAAGAGAGAACAACCCAGAAAAAAAAAATAATCGAGATGTTTAGGATGAGCATAGCAAAAAATGAGTCTGTACAGTCTGGAATGTGTCTAGCTTGGATTGGCTGGGCGTTGCAAGGCTGACGAAACTTTTGTTAAAGTGGAAACATTAATTTGTCCTTTTTCAATTTCTTATATAAATATTAATTTTAGCGTTCACCCCCAAACAAAACTAGATTTTGTTGGTCGCAACGCACTAACCCGTCAATAATATCAAGTTTAAATCCCATTTTTATATTTTGCAGCTTGGGCAACGTGCTCGTGCACAGCGTGCAAGAAAAAAGGTTTCGTTCGGCCGTTTGCGATATTTTCAGAAACATGAAGAATGTGATTTCAAATTTGATCGAATGCACTGGCTCCGATACAATGATCTCCACGCGTATAGTCACTGTAGTTGCGTAATTTTTTTGCCACTACTTTGCAACTATTTGCGACAAATTTGCGGCAGTGTTGTTCTTAATTATTGTTTTTATCAATTTCTGCGAAAAAGCAAATCTTAGCAGATTTGGCTGAATTCATTTGCAACTCCATTTTTCCGAGGCCCCTCTGAATCTGAAACAATCACAACGGCTAGAAATGATCGCTTTGTAAGTTATAACAGAAAGAATTTCAATGATGAATTGAAATTGAATCTAACCCAGCAAGATCTTAGGCTAAACCAAACGTGATCAGAAAAACCTGACTAGTGACGTGTCACCAGCCTAATGATTGCAAAGTAGCCGGTGAGAGCGCGGGTCTGAATCCCTATCGTTATTACAGTATTCTGATTGCGTTTGATTTAGCCAAAGATTTGGTAGGTTAGATTCAAGTTTTAGTCATTAATTGAAATTCTTTATGTTGATTTACAAGCTTGAATCACTCTTTTAGCCTAAAGACTGGATAGACTTCGGTATCAGTCTTCATTGCTAAATGCTATGATAGGTTTGCAAAAAATGATCACTGCATAGGTTCGCAAAAATTTGCAAAAAAAATTCATTTAAAGTACAGTATTTATCAATCATCAAACAAATTACACGTTAAACAAATTTAACCGCTCTGATGGCCGAGTGGTATAGAGCGTCTGTCTCTTGAGCTGTAGACTCGGGTCGGGTCGAACCAATGACTTTAAAATTGGTATTCACAGCTACCCTGCGGGACGCTCAGCATTAATGGGATAGTGTGGAAAATAAGTCGGCAAGTTTACTTGTTGTGCCGTTGGGAAAGGCACTTAACGGATTCCCCCATCTTGGTGTGGTAGACAGATGGCTGGCAACTCCTAAGCGAGCTCGTATAGCGCATTGATCGCTTTCTCGTAATAGGAGAATGAATATGCAACTAACTAGTTTGGTACACGCGCGGGATAAATCAACCCATCAATGAGTAAAATAATGACACATATCGCTCTTACACAGTAGATAAAATATACGTCATATTAGCTCGAAACATTGAAGGCCTACAATTTACAATATCTGATGCGTAATAAAATTAAAAATACAATTTCCGTATATTTTGAAAAATGGTATGAATACGTGCAATTGTATTTTTATTAACAGGGTAGTTTGATTAGCTGTTTGCGATGTAACAGGAAGTCGTGAAGGGACCTTTCGGTCTTCGAGTTAACGACTACCAACATGGTTGTATAAATTGAGATAAGAATTTAATTATATAACAAAAAAAAAAAAAAAAAAAGAAAACAATTTTTTTTGAAGATTAAGGACTAAAGGTCTATTCATGGCTGAGTAAATAAGTTTTATGTTCACGTTTAAATTGGGCATGATTAAGTTTTTTGAGTTCTTCTGGTACGCTGTTTCAAATATTTGAGCCTTCGTATTTAATTCCACGTTGAAGTTTATTGGTGGGAAGTGGAGGAATGAAACGTTGATAAAGCTTTGAAGAGTTTCTCGTCGTGCGAAAATGCACAGACGAAACCAAAGTAAAATAATCATTGAAATTCTTGGGCAATTTTCCGAGATAATGTTTATGTATAAATTTAGCTATCGCGTGAGTCGTAAGTTTATTTAGACTTGAAATATTTAATTTGGATAGTGGGGGTGCATAAGTCTTTCAGTCTGCACCAGCTAGCAGTCGAATAGCTTTATTTTGAATTCTAATCAGTTTTGTTAAATTCGATTTAGGAGTGGCACTCCAAATCAGCAAACGGAAGTTCAAGTGGGTGTGAATAAATGCGTAATATAACTTGCGTAAAATATAGGTTGGAAGAAAGGATTTTGTTTTGTGTAAAATACCTACAGATCGTGAAAGTTTATTTTCTAACATTTTAATGTGCATTTTAAAGTCCAGTTTGTTATCTATGTGAATGCCTAAATATTTAATTGAATTTGCAACATCAATTTTAGCGTTTTTGTAATTTAAATTTAGAGAAGGAAAAGTATATAGTATTGTAATGAGAAGGGATAATCAGGGCATATGATTACGAAGGATTAATAGTAAGTTTGTTTGCTGTTGACCATTTGTCGATATTGCGTAATTCGATTCACGATAATTTACATGGCAAGAATGATTTTTACGCAGTAGGTCTAACACTGAATGCAGAGTAACAAATATTGTAACACTTCAGATAGTGCAAAAAATATTAGGACGACAACAGTTTAAGCTTAGGCAAGATTTGCATCAAACTACATATATACTGTAGCATCATTAAAATGACAGCAATATGGGCAGATTTAGGAAAGAATGAAGGAAGCTAGTCTAGCAGCAATATTTCGAACTCCTTACAATTGGTATAGTATATAGATAGTCTGGCAATCATAATGAATAAGGGATAATAACAATCAATGTGAGAGATGACAAGAGCGTTAACCAACATTTTTCAATTCTTTTCATACATACATTGTTACGAATTTGAAAATAACATTTTTTGGCAGTAAATTTAATTTCCTTTTCAATAGACATCGGCTATTGCAGTTACAAAGAACACCTACATTCCTAACACACCTTACAGTATTAAAATCACAAAAACCATTCCCACATACATTCTCAGCAAATTTGGATACTTGGCGATTAAACACAATGCACTAAGCTTTGTGCTTTTGTTGAACTTTAGTTGAGATTTAGCCAGATCTCAAGTGCTCTCAGTTATGGGTAAGAGTTTTTTTTTTTCTGGGCTTAGTTTATGGCTAGTCGCGTGATAATAAAGAAAAACAAATCAAAAAAACTTAGAAAGAAAATAATGAAGTTGAAGGGGGAAAAGGGGCGCTGCAGCCCCCTCCAAGATTTTAAGTGAAAAGTGCGCGACGGTATCGTAGTTTTAATGGGTTTTATTTTACTTACAATGGGCAAAATTTTGATGTACAAAGCTAAAAGAATCAAATTAGTATACCCACCGGCAGAGACGCAACCAAGAGGGGGGGACTATCATCCACCCCAAATTATTTCAAGAAGGCCTACTAATGCTAATATGTGTAGGGAAGTGTTTCGATGATGACGAAACGATGGATTCAATTTCGATGACAATCACTAATCCAAATTACATTTCGCTTACATTGACAACTGGTGAACTGTATTTAAGAAGTTTTTTCTTCATCTCTATGAAACCTACTGTTTCCACTTTAAACTTTTCGAAGGAACAACTAATGCGATTTGCTGGAAATGGTGTGCTGTTTTACTTGTTATTCTCGATCTGTTACTTTTTCTCAAATCTCTTCACTTCGGTGCCATTTTTGCACCATTTTCCAGCTATATTCACCTGATGAGCTCAAAATAAGAGGAAACCGGTCGTGGATTGCTACTCTGTTCCCTGCATTGCTATTTTTTGCGATGCTTTCTTGTCATCTACCCTCTCCTAATCTTTACGTCTTATATCCCGTTACTTTCGAAACTGCGTTGCTTCAAGCACTGACTGTAATTCTAATTGTGCTTCGTGGGAAGGCAAGATAATCTCGCTTCGAGGATTTAAGTGACGTATCATTATCACGGAATCGATGCAAAAGAGTCTATCTTGACTTAAAGCCTACCTAACTTGGGAACCTGAGCGCTCCCTAATTTGTTCTTTATAATTAATACAAGGGTAACCGAAGTTAGCCTACCAAAATGGTCATTGGGCAGTCCACACTCTGATGTTTTAATGCTGATATGGACATTTACGTCCATTTTGTCCCAAAGAGAGGGGACAACGTGAGTCATTTTTTGTTGATCGACCGGCAGGAAATAGCGTAGTTGAAAAAATTTGCCATCCTCCCTCTAAATGTTTGCCCATCAGTGCCTGTAGAATGGGCAAAGCAACACTTGGTGTCTCTAGTTTTGAATGAGAATTATTGCGCAATTACTCCGCGTTTTGAGAGGTTTTGTTTTGGTTTTAACGCACTACAAAATTTAAAGGAGTTAAACTAATACATTCCGAAAAAACAAAACAAACTTTTATGTGAAATCGTATTGATTGTCAAAAGTCCAAAATTTTAATAATAATGTTCAAGCAAATTTTTTCCAAAAACGCTTGGGGTTAAAGGACTTGAAAGATAAGAGTTAAGGACTTGAAAGAACTTCTTTTGTTTGTCGGGACGTTGCCATTTGTGGACTTGGTTTCACTTATAATAGGCAAAAAAATATCTTTGTCATATGCGTGATCCCTGCAGACCTATTGTCATTTAGGTGTATTTAATAATAAAATCTTATTTTGTTCTTGATAAAACAAAGCAAAACTAAATAGTAAGGAACATTCTGAAAAAAAAAACTGTGATGGGATTCAAGTATGATGCAGGAGTCCATACATTTCTGATTTCAAAGTTTACAGTCTACACATTTTAAACCCTAAGCCAGGCAGATTGCCCTTTTTACCAAAAGCGCACAAACCCAGAAAGACCTATAATATCAGCAAATGGCACCGACACACACAAACTTTCAGCTTTTGCAAATTTTCACCTCACATAATTTATGGACAGTCAATACATTTCCTCCAACATCAAAGACACTACACACTTCTTAAACCAGTTACGAAAACTACCTACTTTACCTAACAACACACTTCTTGATACTATGGATGTTACTGCTCTTTGCACCAACATATTACACACGAATGGTATAAGAGCAGTGCAGAATATAATGCAAAATAATAACATCGACTCTACCCTAACTCATTGGACTTTGCAATGTAGTGAATGCATTTCAGCAAAAAAATTCGTTTTTAATGGTCAAAATTATAGTCAAAGACAAGACACGGCTATTGGAACTAAAATGGCATCTAAATATGCCAACATCTTTATGCACAGCCGGGAACAAAAACTTCTTTCCCGAGCTACTTTTAACCTTTACGTTATTTTCGCTTTATCAATGACATTTGGATGATTTGGTCTTACGGTGGCAATGCATCGCAAGATTTCATTTCTACAGCCAGCAATTTACATTTTACCATAAAATTAATCCACGACTTTTCGAAAGACGAAGTAAACTTTCCAAACACCATTCACTTAACCAATATTCGGATGGAAACAGAAATTTATGCCAAACCTACAGTTACCCATCAATATTCTTTTCCTATCAATAATTCCATCAATATTCTTTTCCTAATCCTAGTTCGGCCACCCACGTCACTCTATCTTTATTTTCTACTTTTTCAAGCCACATAATTACAGCACAGGATTTGGTATTAGTGAAGAATATGCATCATGGAAAATGATCTAGCTGAGTTTCGAACCCGCAAAGCCAGTTCCGGAGTTTTACGCACCAACCATTCGGCCAACTCCATGTGCACCGTCATCACTTTTTTCCAAGCCACATAATTGCAGCTTAGGATTTTTGTAGTACCTCCACGTGTTGCACCGTCATCACTCTTTTTATTTCAAGCCACTTAATTGCAGCTTAGAATTTTTGTGGTAGTGAAGTAAGTACATGCATCATGGATATGACCTAGTTGAGCATCGAACCCGCGAAGCCAGCTTCGGAGCCCAATGCACCAACCACTCGGCAAACCCCATGTGCTTTTTCCGCATCACTCTATATCATTAGTGCTGAGCTTAAGTCGTTTGTGCACCATCAAGTGGCCATTCAAGAATAGAAAACTTGAGTGGCTGCTTGATAGTGAACACACTAGTCTTAACTTGATGCGCTCCGGCCCCCTTTTAGATAAGAAATTCGTGTATTATCGGTATTTACATTTGTAGTTACAAGGAGTTACAATACCATTCTAACATGGAGACCGTTAAGTGCCTTTTCAAGTGTACAACAAGCGAACGCAGTTTTTTTCCCACACCGTTCTTTTAATACTGAGCGTCAGCACGGAAGCTGCGATTACCAATTTTAAAGTGGTTGGTTTGACCCCCTAATTGAAACTAAATTTAAGTTTGCTGCTATAGAGAAAGACGCTCTACCCTCTTCGTCATTTGAGTTGGACAGGTTATGACGTGAATGCTATGTGACATAAAGCTGCAGGAAAGGCCTACAGCAAAAAATATGAAATGTGATGAAATAAACTCAAACTTATGTGAACTGTATCCAACGTTAGCATTTTCGGCCTGACAGTGGCCTCTGTCAGGTATATACCCAATCAGCGCCTTAATAATCATATCAGTAGTAAACGTGCAGGCGTGTTTTTGAAATTGTGTTTTTTGTGTAGAACTTCACACAAGGAAGCTATAAATTCCATTTTTTTCACTTGTTGTGAGTGTGACCCAATTTAAAATCAAACTTAACTCGATTCTACTGCCCCAAAGACTCGCGGTGCATTATCCCACGGGTCAACAAAAATGCATTAATCAAGCAAGTTGTTAAAGGATTCCTGCATAACATATCATGAGGCTATAATTAGTATAACAACAACCACATGTTATATCCGTTTGCTGCCACATTCACAATACTGTAAACAAATGAGTGAGGGTTTTGGGAGCTAAATTTCCAATAATTCGTCATAAATTGAAATTAGAGGCAATATCAAAACATAATTGAATTTAAACGACGCGATAGTAAATTCCCAATAGTTTTTGTCATGATCAGTCAGATCACTTTAGACAAACTTGACAAAAAATGATTCTGAAAAACATAGAGTCTTACCCAGGGGTGCAAATCTATGTTGAGCATTGGGGGGATGATTTTCCAAAATTGACCATTTCTTGCCATTTTTCGAGATTGGGGGGGGGGGGATGATTTAGCCAATTTGACACCCCCGCGTGGTTGCCCAAATTTTTGCCCACCACAGTGAAGTGCAATGAAGTGAAGACCAAAAAAAACGGTCATCAATTACCAGATGACCAATTTCTCGCCCAAAATGTAGTGAAGACCAAAAGAAAAGATCATCTAGTTCGCTGATGAGGTGCATGAAAATATTGGGGGAATGCAGCCGAATTATTGGGGGATACATCCCCCCATCCCTCTCTAGATTTGCACCCATGGTTTTACCGGGGTTCCGGTGTTAACGTTAAAACGTTTTTACTCGGCCTATGGATTCTCCAACATAAGTATTGATTTACGACAAATCGGCAATTTTTTTATTTTTGATCATGAAAGTTTTTTGATTATGTTTCAAGTGTTTACTCGAGGCCGCAATCTATAAGTTACTTCTTGTTTGCACTAGAAAAGTGTTATGTCTTAAGCGCTACAACCAGATTTTGTAGTGATAACGTTGCATGTTTTTCTTAATTTCGGTTTCACTCTATCCATATTTTTTGTTGTCAAAATTTGATATAACAACGCATCAAATGTTTGATTGCTTGTTGCCTTCAATTCTTCCCCAAATGGATGTGCTAGCTATGCACCATCAACAACAAATTGAGAAGATCTAGTTTGATAGTTTTGATCAGATTTTTGTCGTAAATTTGAAATTTTGCAAATTTTGATCAATCAAAACGATTGCTTTGAGGATTTCCCAGATCACTAACAGCAGAGCTGCAATCTCAATGCATTTTTAATCGAGTTCCAGTTCGAGTTTACTGAACGTTTGAAAATCAGTTTTTTATTTCAAAGTCGAGTTCAAGTTCCACTTCGTGAAATTTCATCACTCTTGGTTCATGCTACAGTAAGTTCAAAAAGTTTTTATCGAGTTTATGCTAAGATCAACTCATTTTTATTGAGTTCAGGCAAACTTCACGACTCGATCAACTTTTTTTCGGATTTGAGAGATAGAATGATGATTTTTCGAGTTCCAGTTCACATTCGTGCATAACAGTTAGCGTTTGTGTTCACGTTGCTATATTTCGTTACAATCCAATGAACTTTAATTCATAGTTATGACGTGTTTCATTGCAACCGCGAAGCAGTTTGATAAATCCCCAATTACGTCTCATTGTTGACAGATTTTCATAACAATATTAACTAATTTTGGCTTAGGATAAAAGCAAATTTTTCTATACCAACAATTCTTTGTCAATAAACAACCACTAGAAAATATTTCCAACATTTGTATACGTCGACAAATACTCGTTGGTGATTAATTCTCTACCTTGACTCGACGTGCATTTCAATCACTAGGATATATATTCCGTTGCACATATGTTGATGTTTGCTTTTCAAATTTAAAGCAGATCGAAAAAGAATTGATGTAGAAAAATACAATTGGTTGCATATTTAAACTGATAATAATTCAATAGTTACAGTAGTAAAATCGTTTTTACAATATTGTCCAAAAAATAAACATTATAACACCAGAAGTTACAATTTAAAAAATACGTAGGCCTATATTTGAATATCAAATATTTTTGGACGAGAAATTTTCTGCATGTATTTTGTTACTGTCAGTAGAAGATGCAAATTAAGAAGTTGTGAACAAATTGACGAACCGTAACGTTTACATGTCAAACATTAGTCAGATTTACTGCTGAACTTGTGGTTTCAAGTAAGAGCTTCACAAAGCTAGCAATAGGAGCAGCAATGTTGTTGTTCTTTAGAAAGTCATCCGACAAGTTTATATTTGAAGGAGAAAGCTTATGACAAGTCAAAGCGCAACCAAGGGCTGCATCTTCATTCCAAACTTAATATTTCTTTAAAGCAACCTTTTCATTAGCTTTGTTAAAGCAACTTGTTTTCGAACGCAACCAGAAGCTTAAGTTATAATGGAACTTGGCCCTTTGCTCTAAAATTTTATTTTCAGCAGTTTACCATATAAGTAGTTCATTTGTTACGTTTTCAATGTTACGACTGTTCAGTAGGATGGTCCTTCAAAAACTTTTTTTTTTTGAATTTTCTATGGGCCAACCCTTTAAAGGGGTCCATTTGGATAAAAAACAACCCATGCAAAATATTTTTCAAAAATTTTAATATTTAGAGGCAGCTTAACCCTATTTTGGGCGGGGGGGGGCAAATTTGCCCCCCCTGTCGGTTTTTTCTAAATTCTTCTAAAACGGCTTAACTTTTCTACTTGGTATTCACTGACTTTGAGATTTATTTATATCTACACCATCTCTGAAAATTTCAAGGTGATAGGGCAAGGGTAAGGGGTTCAAATCTCGACTTTGTCAAAGGTACCTAAGAAAAAAAAATCGAAGTCAGCGAATTAGGTACCACAAACATAAAAAAAATGTAAGCGCTATATTACAAATAAATAACGTAAAAGGTCGTTTCTCCCAACTACGTCAATAAGCATTGAATTAGGTCAATAAGCGTTTGATTTGGTCAAAAACTTGTTAGAAACTTAGAATGTCAATAAGAATTTAGATTAGGTCAAAAACTTATAGAATGGTCAGGCGCTAAAATATTTTAGACATGTCAAAGAATATCAGGCCAGCTAAGCATTATTTGGCAGTGCTAAAAACCGTTTCAGGAAATTACTCGTTCTAATCTAACTAATTTTGTTGTTCAAGTTGCCCAATACTGATATACATTTGCTTTTTAGTGGTAGTTCTAAAACTGAAAATGGCTTCCGCTTCAAAGCGGCGTAGGACTACTATGAATTTGCAATAAAAACAGCGTTGTTTAGAGAAAAGGTGCAGATTAAGCAGTACGATGACGTCACGATTTGATGACGTCATCATAAAAATTATGAAGCCGTTTTGAAGTTATGGAAAAACCTTGACTGGATCATAACTTTGCAATATAAACAGCGTTTTTTGAAAAAAAGGTAAAAAACAAGTAATATGATGACGTCATGGTCACGGTGATGACGTCACCAACTTTTTTTTACCAAATTTCAAAAATTTTGGTGAGGAGCTATCAGTGTGCAAAAAATCAAGTCTCTAGCTCTTTCCAGTAACGAGTTAGATAGGGGGGGCAAATTTGCCCCCCCCCCGCCCAAAATAGGTAGTAGAAATACCCCGCCCAAGATAGGGTTAAGCCTCTTACATTTTACGACGGAGGCCAAATGACTTCAATAGCATTTTTTCCCTAATTTAAATGCTGGAACACGATGTTAGTACCAAACGATGCAGAATGTGTAGTTTTCTGTCAATGTTTGATTGGTGTAGCTAGCTTAATGTTTGAAGGAAGTCAAAAACTTTGGTATTTTTTGCGAAAATAGATAAAAAAATTGTATAGGCCTAAAGTAAGTCAACAATGGTATGTTGGCTCGTTATCAAATTTTTGTATAAATGCAATTACCAAACACATAAAATGACGCGATATGAAATAGTTATATTTTGGTTGTCACACCAGCAAGCAGTTACTCAAAAAATCGATTGCAGAAATCTATGAACAGCAACAACAATAGTAAGTTGTCTTCTTAACAATATTCAAGGTTCTAATTTTGAGCAATTATTTATTGCTTTAAAGTTATCTTCCTGCTGTCAGAAAATTTTTTTCGGTGTTCCTTAACAATTTTATGTTAAAACTGCTGCTGTTGTTCACCGTTTATCATTAACCCACAGTATTCTTGAATAAGAGCCACAATTCTTTCAGCATGGTCGTTAACCACTTTCAATTCTTGCACAATTGATGAAGCTCAGAGGAAATCGTTATTGTCGTTTCAAGCATCAGGATCTTTTTGTAGAAAACCAGAAGGAAGTTTTAGTTTTTGGAATAGAACTTTGGAAGTTGAGGTCACAAAATCGCTTAGGTTGGAACTAGTTATCATTTGCTGGTTGATTGATACTCGCTTCGAGGGCTCTTCATCACCTATTCTTTTCCATGACTGAATCATCTGGCGTTTCATAGAGCATGGGACGTTACTATCAGAAAAAGCTGAACCCACGAGTTCCTACGACAGATACTCCATATGGGCTGCCATCTTAGTTGTTGCAGCAGCAGATACAACCTTATTAATCTTTTTGTACTCACCAGAGGTTGAAGACGTGGGTTTGGCTTTTTTTTATGGTAACGTTCCGGGCTCTATGAAACGCCAGATGATTCAGTCATGGAAAAGAATAGGTGATGAAGAGCCCTCGAAGCGAGTATCAATCAACCAGCAAATGATAACTAGTTCCAACCTAAGCGATTTTGTGACCACAACTTCCAAAGTTCTATTCCAAAAACTAAAACTTCCTTCTGGTTTTCTACAAAAAGATCCTGATACTTGAAACGACGATAATGATTTCCTCTGAGCTTCATCCATTGTGCAAGAATTGAAAGTGGTTAACGACCATGCTGAAAGAATTGTGGCTCTTATTCAAGAGTACTGTGGGTTAATGACAAACGGTGAACAACAGCAGCAGTTTTAACATAAAATTGTTAAGGAACACCAAAAAAATTTTCTGACAGCAGGAAGATAACTTTAAAGCAATAAATAATTGCTCAAAATTAGAACCTTGAATATTGTTAAGAAGACAACTTACTATTGTTGTTGCTGTTCATAGATTTCTGCAATCGATTTTTTGAGTAACTGCTTGCTGGTGTGACAACCAAGATATAACTATTTCATATCGCGTCATTTTATGTGTTTGGTAATTGCATTTATACAAAAATTTGATAACGAGCCAACATACCATTGTTGACTTACTTTAGGCCTATACAATTTTTTTTATCTATTTTCGCAAAAAATACCAAAGTTTTTGACTTCCTTCAAACATTAAGCTAGCTACACCAATCAAACATTGACAGAAAACTACACATTCTGCATCGTTTGGTACTAACATCGTGTTCCAGCATTTAAATTAAGGAAAAAATGCTATTGAAGTCATTTGGCCTCCGTCGTAAAATGTAAGAGGCTTAAGCTGCCTCTAAATATTAAAATTTTTGAAAAATATTTTGCATGGGTTGTTTTTTATCCAAATGGACCCCTTTAAAGGGTTGGCCCATAGAAAATTCAAAAAAAAAAGTTTTTGAAGGACCACTTTACTGTTCAGTTGTATAAACCATCTCTGTTTAAAGTTTTTTAAACGATTACAGGCGTGTTAAAACCTAATTGAGTAATATGAGTGGTAAAACACTAATTGAAAAGCACCATATTTTACCGGTGACTGTATCTGTCAGACTCTCCCAGTTAAACGAGTCATCATCTACACTTAACTTTAATCATAGTGGAAGTGGCCCTTTCGCATTCAATCTTTGCGGAGTTCCCGGCACGTACAAATACACAGCATTGCGAAATTGTGCAAATGTGACTCTTAACAACTGCTCGGATTGCAATTCTGCTGCTTCAGAATTATTTGCGTTTCTGGTTGCAACCATGGGTTTATCCGTATTGCTTGGAAACTCACTTATTCTTGCTGCTGCTGCTCGATTCTACAAAAAAGAACTGAAACAAAGATTGACTCAATTAAAGCGTCATTGGCAATTGCAGATTTGTTAACAGGTAAGTCAACTAAAAACGAATTGGTGAACAGTCGTTTAGTTGACTTGCCGTCGCCCTCTCAAAGTTTAAGATTTTTACAAAATTTGTCTTAAAACCGCCAGTTCAGTGCTCAAGCGTCAAATCACAATTTCTCAACTCCTCAGAAGGTTTTGTTTTACTTGTATATTTTTAGCTGTAAGTACAGTTGACTTCACTGAGCGCTTAAGGGCAATGGCAAAATGAAACTAACAAATACAGTTAAATTTCTCGAGTAGAAAATATTTAGTCCTGATGATAAAACAATTTATTTCTCGAAGTGCCACAAATCATTTTAACGAATAACCAGTAAAATAAAGTGTAGTTCTCCGCAATGCTTTTAGACTATATGTCAAGACTCGACTATGGTACTCTATCGATAAGCCCGATCCATTCTGTCAACTAGATTATCTGTTTCATCATTCCAAAAATTTCTTAAATTCTTTTTTCCATAACCAAGGGTGGAAACCTGGCTACTTGGCGTTAGGGTGTCAGTTTTAGTTTCGGTGTGTTGAAACCCAGATGTCAGGTTTGAGTTTTGGTTTGGTTTCACGGCTGTTGAAAAATCGGTTCCAGTTTCGGTTTCAGTTTTGCTTACGCGCAACTTCGGTTTCTGGGTTTCAGTTTCGGTTTAAGTTTCATCCAAGAAAGTTATTTTACGGTGAATACGGATTATTTAAATCCTCTACTTCTTGGCGTTTTTGTTTTATTACTATGATAAGTAGCAGCTCAGATGGCTGAGTGAGGAAAGCAATTGCTTCAGAAGTTGTCGACTTGAGTATGATTCCGAATCCGGTGAAACCAAATATTCAAGAATTAGTATTCACAGCTTCTCTATTTGACGCTTAGCGTTAAAGGAACTGTGCTGGTAAGGATGGTGATGACAATTTTTAAAACCCAAAACCTTAGAAAATTTTGAACAGGTTTTAGTTTCAGTTTCGGTTTTGACGTTTCAAGAAAAACGGTTTTGGTTCAGGTTTAGGTTTTCAAAATTTTGGCTACGTAGGTGTCAGTTTGGGTTTCCAAAATTTCCTTTAAAACCGGGTTTTCAGGTTTCGGTTTAGGTTTGAGTTTCCACCCTTGCGCATATCAATTAAGCTGGTAATGTACGTACTGTAAAGGAAAACAAAAAAAGTAATAACTAACAGAAACGGCGTCAAGAACATGCGAACATGCTAAAGACCCTTTCGGCCATCAAGTAAAGCAACGACCTGCAAATTGATGGTCTCATTGTTGTGCTTTCCGCTATTTGATTGCATTAATCACTGATTACAGTAATCAGACCGAAGCACTCATATTACAAACATTGGAATTTGAAATCTATGATCTTTATTTTCGTTTTCTACCCCTGCTTTAACTGTTTTTGTTGTTATTGAACTATAGGTTTCGGTTACGCTTTAAACACCAGTTTTAAACTTTTTGTTGACCAATCATCGATCCTGGTACCCTAGCACACGTCACAACGTGAAGTAAAAAGATCTCACTCCATTATCTTTAATAAATGAGCAAGGGTTAAACGAATTCATAGCACAACTCTAGACCAGCTGTGAAAAGATTATTTTACTGTTGCTGTACATTGGCAATGGGTTAAACCTGGGTATGCTGAGAAAGTTTAAGCATGGTATTTCATTTATCACTTTCTTTTAGAAAATATTTATTAGTAGTGGCAAACTGGCAATCATTCGTTCGCAATAATTTGCATTTTTTTTGGATGTTTAGATGTAACCTTAATGTTTCACCGTCACAAAGTAGGCCAAATCACCAAACTACTGATGACGCGTTTTACATGTCGACATGATAACTTACTGCACAATTCAAGATTGGATATGGAGTAATCAATGTATCTTTAGGGTTTCAGATATTCTTGGTCACTTTTCTTACCTTTGCTTGATCGATGAATTCTTCTATAGAAGATATTGAATCACATGCCAATTTATTACGCAATTCTTTCCTGGCTAAAACGAGTGGATTTTTCTATGTTCTTTCATATGCGTCATCACTCTACCATTTGCTATTGTTGAGTTTAAGTCGTTTGTACGCCATCAAGTGACCATTCAAGTACAGAGAACTAACAAACAAAACAGTTTACCATGGAATTAGAATTGTGTGGGGTTTGGCTGCGATTGTGGCTAGTGTACCAGGTATGGAATAATGGATTTTTCTTCGAATTTATGTGAGTAGCTGCAACGACAATTTGACAATAGGTCTATATCCTAAACGTATGTTTTTCAGCGTTGTTCTAAGAACACAAAATTGACTGATATATCCTTCAATAATAATCTTGTTTCAGTTAGGCACCCTCAAATTTTCGACTATTATTATCACCACATCTCGTTTCTTTATTTGTTATCACTGATGAAGGTTTTATCATCTACAAAAATTGCCTTGTTGTTTCTCTTCGCAATCATTCCTTACATATTAATGGTGAGTAACTGACTATGAAGATGCACGAAGTAACTCATTTTTGTTGCCTCGTTTAACTATTGCTAAATATTCGCAATTTCGCTATATTTTTTCGTGGGGTATCTATCAGTTCTCAAAATGCATGAAGTCAAAAGATGTGAGTGAGTACGAATTTACATTGCGTTGAAGAGATGTTAAGCGATTCCAAAATACAACAGGTATATTTCTAATGAAAAGCGGTTAGCGTAGTGGTTAAGACATCGCTACCATCGGCCCGAAAGGTTTTGATCAATTTCCAGGCCGGTCAACCCGAATACAGTGTCGCTAATGGCATGCCACCACTGGGAAGTTTTTTTAGAGCTTTGTTGCGTTGACTCTGCACTAGGAGATGGGCCCTTCATTATATCTGCGAGTATAATGAAGATTTAATTTTCTTTTTGATATTGCCAACATACCTCTTATTTAAAATTTTAATCGGATGATGTGGAACCAAATTCTAACAAACAAAACTTCAATGTTCTCTCGTATGGATTGCCACCTTAACGTGGTGGGAAGGTTTGAGTTTTCAATGATCCTTTGAGCAATGCTGTCGGTAATGTTTACTCACTTCCATCAGGGTTAGGCTATCCATGGCGGGAAGTCGAAGGAGAGAAAAAGACTAAGTATAGCAATCAAATGCTGTAGATAAATGGAAAGTTATAACAAGAATATTTATGCTGCATCGGACAGCGCACGAGATCATAAAATCTACGTTTGGGTTTTAGGCAGAAGAACTCGTTCGAAAAGTAAGCTACAGTTTTTTCCACGAGCTGACCGTTCCCGGAAACCCATCAACGCTGTCGCTAAGCGTTTGCGGAGGCAAATGGGGGTAACGCACAGAAAAAGTAATCTAGTTGGGCCAAACTACCGGGATCTAGCTTTAGGAATTTGGAACGTTTTGTCGCTGACAGGAAAAGAACAGGAGCTTGTTTGGGGAAGCTCAGCAGTGTCGCCTTGATATTGTTAGAATTTCATCAACAAAACTCCGGGGTTCTGGAACTGTCGTGATGAACGGTGAGTGGACATTGGACAATTTCTGCTCTGGTGTTGCTGTTGATGCGGCAATGTCTTCTCAAGCTGGTGTTGGTTTACTTGTGAGCCCCACCATTTAGCTGAGTATGTTGTTGACTGGGTACCACTGGGAGGAAGGGTTGGTCTTTTAAAACTCAGACTGCAGGAGCGATTTTTGTGAATCTTGCCGGTGTACGCACCTAACATAGAATCACAGTACGAAGCCTTTCTGCAGGAAGTTGAGGTGGCATTGGGAAAAGCGACTTCATCAGAGGTCCTTTGGGCGATTCATACAGCTCAGATGGCCGAGTGGTATGGAGCGTCTGTCTCTTGAGCTGTAGACTCGGGTTTGATTCCGAGTCGGGTCAAACCAATGACTTTAAAATTGGTATTCACAGCTTCCCTCTTTGACGCTCAGCATTAATGGGATAGTGTGGAAAATAAGCCGGCAAGTTTACTTGTTGTGCCGTTGGGAAAGGCACTTAGCGGGATTCCCCCATCTTGGTGTGGTAGACATATGGCCGGCAACTCCTAAGCGAGCTCGTATAGCGCATTGATCGCTTTCTCGTGATAGGAGGATAAATATGCAACTAACTAACTAACTAACTAACTTCTAGTGCGCATATGGGCATCGATAATGCAACCTGGAAAGGTGTTATTGGGCAACATGGTGACCCCGGCATTAACAAGAACGGAAGGTGTTATTGCAGTTCTGTGCCACCAATGGATTGTGCATAATGAACACATCTTTTTAGCACAAAAGACTTCATAAGTACACCTGGTACAGCGACTCTGTCCGACAACGCTCCCTGATCGACTTTTGTACCGTTTCTGCGGATCTGTTTTCTACCGTTTCAGATGTTCGTGTTAAAAGAGAGGCTGAGTTGTCAACTGATCACCACTTAGTTGTCTGCTCTTCGAATCTTTGAAACCCTTGAGAAAACGAAAAACTTTTTGACCACCAAAAGCTTATCGAATTTAATGGGAATCCTTGGCTGATTAAAAGGTACGCACTGCATTTGCACACAACATTGCGTCTACGTTCAAGATCTTCTAACCTCTACCGAATACAGTTAAACCGAGTGGTGTTTGTTTTGAACAGCAGTCATTACGTCCGCTACTAACTGTTGTGGACGTAAACGTGTTGGAGAGACGAAGAGTAGCGAGAAAAGAATTCCTTGGTAAAAGCAGAAAGTTAAAGAAGCTACTGTATTCGTGCGAAAAAAGGGGCTTGCAAATAACTCATCAGTTGAATTCCGTTCGGAGTAGGCTACTCTGAAGCACAAGTAGGCTACTCTGAAGCATGCCACAAAAGTTAAACAGTCTAAGCAAAGGGCATGTAAGGAATTTGGAGGAAGATACAACGATGATTTCAAAATGGCAAACCAGTTAGTTAGTTAGTTAGTTGCATATTTATCCTCCTATCACGAGAAAGCGATCAATGCGCTATACGAGCTCACTTAGGAGTTGCCAGCCATCTGTCTACCACACCAAGATGGGGGAATCCCGCTAAGTGCCTTTCCCAACGGCACAACAAGTAAACTTGCCGGCTTGTTCTCCACACTGTCCCTGTAATGCTGAGCGTCAAGCAGGGAAGCTGCTGTGAATACCAATTTTTAAAGTCATTGGTTTGACCCGACTCGGAATCAAAGCCGAGTCTACAGCTCAAGAGACAGACGCTCCATACCACTCGGCCATCTGAGCTGTTGAACGTAATCAAACAAAGTATTCTGGCAGACCATTCGCCGTTTGCGTGAAAAAAGATCTCAAGCAACTTCCTTCATCGAAGATTCAAATGGTGGCACTCTGAAAGATCAAGATGCTATTTTGAATTGTTGGAGAGAATACTTTAGTGATCTTTTAAACCCAGTTGATGCTCCACCGACACAAATTCACGAGGAACAGGTTGGGGAAGATATTCAGATAACTAAAGCAGATGTAAATGCAGTTATCAAATCATTGAAAACTGGTAAAGCACCAGGTGAGGATGATGTCAGACCTGAAATGTTGAACGCAATGAACATGTCAGGTGTTCGGTGGTTGACTCGTGTTTTTAAGGTGACATGTAGGACTGGGCTAGCACCTAAGCAGTGTGGTAATACCTGTCTACAAGAAAGAAGACATGATAAAATGCACCAATTATAGGAGCATATCTCTGATCAGTGTCCTGGGTAAGGTTGTGGCGATTACGTGCTCGTTGGTCGTTGCTGGACGTTATGCTACTCGTATTTTTCAGACAAAATCTGATAGCTTCTAGACATTTTTTATCGATAGTTTGAGTTTTTAATTTTTTTCCCATGCAATTTTGCTCATTACGTGTTTTTTTATCACCTCCAACTCGGTCCTGGAACTGGAAAGTTTGTCCGAAATAGAAGGCTTGATTTCCAGCTATCCAACGTGGCCATGCTCGACTAGCTTGTGCTCTGTGCTTTTTTTATGTATCGCTTAAATGTATGCGCTCGCCGCAGCAAGTCAGTTTTTTTGAACTTAAAGCATGGAATTCAAAATTAACTCGTGCTGTCAATCATTCAGAATTCAAAGACAGTAAAATGTAAGGAAGAGTTTGCTTGAATGCTTTTCGCTTCTCCCTTTTGGCTTCAATAAATATCATGTTCTGCTTTTGTATGCCTGCTCTCGAAAACCTTGAGACGAGGTGCAACTGTGCGCTTCCCCAATATTAATCAACGAACTCCAACAATAAGATCTAGGCCAAATGCAGTGAAATAGTCGAGCCTAAACTAACGGATGCTCAGTGTGACTTTCGTCCTGGCCCAAGCACAATGGACCAGATCTTCCTCTTGCAGCAAACCTTTGAGAAATCGTGGGAATATGCGAAAGAGATCTATGCATATTTTGTTGATCTTGAAAAAGCTCATGAACGTATTCCTAGAGACAAGCTTTTGGGGAGGTGTTACAGTATGGCATTGATGGCCAGTTGCTAACTGCTCTTAAGTCGCGGTACATGCATTCCGAGGTCTGTGTCCGTGTTAACAGCGCAACAACGGAATCTTTTAGGTTAAGTGAGGGACTATGGCTAGCCTGCTGTCTTTCACCTGTTCTGTTCCTTATTTGTATGAATGGAATAGTTAAGAAAACTGAATCTTGTGGCGAGTGAAGATCGATGACTGCACTGTACAACGTCTGTTGTTTGCAGATGATCTTGTACCACTTGACTCTACCTAAAATGGTCTATAGCAAGCTCTTGACAGGTTCTCGGATACATGCTCTGATGTCGGAATAAAAATCGGTACAACAAAAACAGAAACCATGTGCCTGTCCAGACAACCAAAGCAGTGCTCTCTCCAAATTGATGGAGTACCACTAAAACAGCCAGAGAAACTCAGGTAGGCCTACCTTGGCGTCTCATTCACAAGTTATGGCAGACAAAATAGCGAATTGGATATCCGCAACGGAAAAACAAGCGCAGTATAAATGCGCCGGCTCCACCGATTTACAAGACTGAAACGGAAGCTTTGCGCCAACGCAAAGCTATCCATTTTCAGATCGGTCTATGTTCCTATTCTGACTTATTGCCGTGAGTGTTGGATCATGAATGAGAAAGTGTGATCTCGAGTTCAAGCAGTCGAAGTAGGGTTTTTGCAAAGAATTAGCGGTTTGACGTAGTTGGACAAGGTTAAAAAAGTGCAGATATTCGTAAATCTCTAAACATCGAAGCGCTGCTTCTCCAACTAGAAAGATTGCCACTGCGTTGGTATGGACGTGTGACACAAAACGTCCTAGGAAAGAACAGCTAAAAAACTGCTCTGTTCAACACCGATTCGTTGAAGGCCTTGATGCCGTTAGAGAACTCGATGGCGAGATTACGTTGAAGGTCTTAGTTGTCTTGCCTTGGCATCCCAGCAGAGCATCTATCCTTTGTTACAGAGGATCGAGATGCTTGGACGCTCTAACAAGAGCTGTTACTCCAGCGACCTCCCAAGGATAAGTGGGTCTAGAAGGTTAAGTAAGTCAGTAAAATTTTAATGCTGCTGACCTACTAAGATGATTCAGTAAAGCAGCAAATCAAAAATAAAAACGGTCAAAGTTTTGAATGGGATTTTGAATGACATCGTAGGATCATGTAAAAGCTGTTTTCTAAACAGTCTTTTTGTCGACAGTGAGGAAGTTAAATAAAACTTTAAATTTTTCAGACCCTGCTTTCCATTTGGTCGGCACTTTTGCTACGAATGCAAATGACTGTGTCTGCAGCTGTATTGCACCAAGGAAATAATAGATCGAGCAGATTTAAAAACCGAGAAATTAAAGCATTCAAAACGGTATTAATGATGCAGTTGGGGTTCTCCGTGACGTTAAGTAGCCTAAGTAGGTTGTATTACGCGGTTTTTAATTAACTTACATTCTAATTATTGTTAATGTTTTTTCTACCAGCTCCTATTTGTGTGACAACTAGTCTTTTATATTTTGAATACTTACGATGTGACGCGTTTTCAACACCCTACATGATATGCTTCTACGTGAGCATGGCAAACAGGTAAGTAATTGACTAGTATTAGTATGTACGTTATATCTAAAACCTAAAATTTGTTGGTGGCAACACATCAACCCGTCAATAACATTAAGTTTTAATCCTATTTTTTATATTTCGCAGCTTAGTTAACGTGCTCGTGTACAGCGTGCGAGAAAAAAGGTTTCGCTCAGCCGTTTGCGATATTTTTCAGGAACATGAAGGATGTGATTTCAAATTCGATCGAATGCACTTGCTCCGAATCAATCAGCTCCACAGATCCAGTCGCTGTAGTTGCGTAATTTTTTGCGACAACTTTACAATTAGCGTAGTTATTATTAGTGTCAGTTTTTATAAAACGGCATGGCCTGCAACTTTGCTTGAACTCATTTGGCAATCCGTTTTCTACGTCTTACGGTCTGTATTTTAAATACAATATTTTAAATTGTACGTATTGTCAAATTTACCGCTGAAAAATAGCGGCTAATGTTGAAATATGCTCTTACTCTTGTTTTGTTTATACATTTTTTAATAAATAACCTGAAACTTTAATTGCATTCTGAAGAACGAGCGGAATCATTCATGTGGAGCACTTCTTTTTAACTATTTAATGAATGAAACAAGTAGAGCTGATATTAGTCTATTATCATCATCGTCCAATTTTATCCATTTTTTTTCTCATGACTGAGGGTGGCCGGATGCACCTCATTCCCTGAGCGATCGCTCTCACTCCCTCTCTCCATCTTGTTCGATTTGCAGTCTCCTCCATCTCCAACTCAGTTCTCTTTACATTCTTTTCAACTTGTCTCCTCCATGTCTGCTATGGCTTTTCTCGCTTTCTTTGCCCATTCACTTCAAGCATCAATGTCCTCTTTACAATGTTATCATCAGCTCTCCTGAGCACATGTCTATACTACCTTACTCCATTTTCTTTTGCCATTTTATCTGATGTTTCCTTTAAATACAGCATTTCCATCGACTCTTCATTACTCTTTCTATCCACCAATTTCACTCCACTCATTAAACTTACCATTGCTGTTTCTGTTCTTATGATTGCCATCTCATTCTCCCTCAAACACCATGCCTCACTTCCATGTGACATTGCTGATCTTATACTACACCGATAAATCATCCCCTTCGGCCTTCCCCCTCAATGAAAACCTTCTACCAGGTAACACCTTTCCGTATTCTCTAAATTTTATCCATCCAATCCTTACTCGTGAAGTCACCGCAGTTTCACACCCACCACTAGCATTCAGTCTGTCTCCAAGATAACAAAAACGTTTCACAGTCACTATTTCAACGCATAATGAGTTCACTGTTTTTTTTTGCCTTCTCGAAGATCTTTGCTCTTTCTGAAAATAAAATGACGAGCAGAACTGCAGGTTACCTTCTTCATTTCGTACACCTCCCATGTATCCACTTATTACACTGCGTGCAACAAACACGCTGCATTAGACTTAACACGTTTTCCACATATTCCATAAGGATCGATTTTGCTGAGTGCAGTTTCGCCTTCTGTACCGCTCACTATCATCTTAGTCTTTTCGATGTTATTTTCAATCCCTTGCCTTCCTAAGCACTTATCCACCTTTCAAACCTCTCCCTTAAATCCTCCAAATTTTTGCTAAGCACCAGATCATCAGCGTACAAAATTTCATTCAATAATCCTTCTCTTGCATCTTCCGTCGCAGCATCAACCACAATGGCATAGCACAGACGCTTGACGCACACCAAATCTCACTCCGAATTCTTGCGACCACCCTGATCTTACTCTGACTTTTATCCTTGAACCCATACATAATACTCATCACTGTTTGCACGAACACTTACGGCAGTCCTTTCTTTCTAAGTGCCCATTCCATTGTGACGACCAGAGAAGGTCTCGATTGTAGTCGTAATCTGTAATTTGTAATCAATTACGCCATTTTCAAATAATTGTAATCGTAATCGAAAATTGATTACATGAGTGCTTATTGTAATCGTAATCGGTGGAATCGATATAATCGAACTATCTTTGAGTCTGATTACGTACTTTTAAATTGAAGTTCTTTGTTTTGAAACCGAACTAGTAGTGCGCTTTAAGCGTAAACAAGGCCTAATCTGTGTATTTTAAAACGTACTATTTAAAAAAAATTGAATAAAATAACTTCAAATAGGCCTAATGGTTTCTTTTTTTGCAATGAATAAATAAATTGTTCCTATTCCGACTTAATCGGGTTTCCCAAAGTTTATGACCTTACAACTTTTTTGACAAGGACATATTAGTTGATAAGTTTGCGAAAATGTTTCGGCTTTAACATAACTAGGCCTATGTAAGACAAGACAACATCAGTGTTTCGCATTAAATTTTTGGAGATACTTGGGTACCACTCTTGTGTGTGTTTGTTTCTACGGCCCAGATTTGCATCTTCTAAAATTTGAGCTAACCTACACTAAATCGAATACCTATGGCCTATGCTATCATCACTTTAACGTATTTTTTCATTTATTTATTAATTTTGACTTTGTGATAGCTGTAACAAAATCATTTTTTAGTTTTGGCGCAGCGATGTAATTGTAATCACAATCGTAACGATTACAAGCTGAAATAATCGCAATCGAAAATTGATTACATGAGTGCGTAATTGTACCTCTCTCTCTCTCTCTTGTAATCGTAATCGGTGGAATCGTTATAATTGAACCTTTTCTGGTGACGACCACGTGACCAATAACGACGTCTTCCGGACGGCATTGGTTAACTTGTTTTTTTTGCACTCCGAAATTCTTATTTATATTAATATTATTAGTCACGTGATTTTTATTTCGCAACTTCGCGTTTTCTGCTGTGGTGGTTAAACATGATTTAGTCATTCCGATTTGACCACCGTACAAGTCAGACGTCCTTTTTAGTTAATACAGGCTACAACGGTTGTGACAACACTGTTTTTCTATCTGAAGTCACAAGACAGATAAAAAATGGCTATAGCTAGATAATATCAAAAGAAAAAAAATGATGAAGTTTAGACTGGCAATAGCCACACCATCACTTTTTTTGTTGTTGCAGCAACTTTATTCCTCTATATGCCCCACAATTCACCACATCCCCTCTCCTTTAAAGATTGCAACAACAACAGTAGTTTTCCATTCCTATGGCATACCTTCACCATGCAGTTCTCTCTGACAAAGCTTTTTATTACTCCAACACCGAACTTTTCTCTCGCCATTATTACATCCATATTTACTTTTGAGAGTCCAGCTGCTTCTCCCGGTTTCATCTTATTCATAGCCTTCATCACCTCCTCGTAAGTTACTCCTTCAACCATATCTGCTTTGCCATCTGATTCCATCATTTTCCACATTCGCGATCTTTGCCATGTGTCTCTTTCACAATTACCCACAATCTTTCTCATTAGCTACAAGTCTACCATCTTTGTTTTACATGCCACCTCCACCATGCATGTCCTTTCCACCTTTTCTCATAAATTTGACAAACTCGAACAAATCGTAAGGTTTGTTGTATAACGCATTCATTTCCTCTTCAGCGTCCTGCTTCATTGCTTTTGCAAGCACTTTCTTTGCATGGTTTCGAGCCCTTCTATAATCACTCTTATTTTTCGCTGATTGAGTCTTGCACCATATTTTAAACCCTTTCTTTTTACAACCTATCGCATCCTTTGGTTGTTCATTCCACCACCATGTGTTTCCTCGATCTCCCCTCCCTTTCGTTTGCCACACAATTCATCACAAGCCTATAAAACACCATTCTGGTAAGACTTCCACAAATCCATTGCTTCCGTTTTTACTACTTTTACTAATGTTTCTTCAAACTTCTCTTTCATTTTTTCCCTTCAGTTTCCTCACCCCCCATCTCATCTTTATACTTTTCTTTACTAATTGTTTCGGTTTCAACTTCTCCACATCAACCACCACAAGCCTGTGTTGCAATTCTCCAGAAAAAAACTTTCACATCTCATAAAAACTTTCTCTTTTCCTTACCTACCAGAACAAAGTTTATATCATTTCCACCCGAACTATACGTCACCGTCTTTTCATCCCTCTTCTTAAACTACGTATTTGAAGCACACCATTTTTTCTGATCGCAGAAATTTAGTAACATTTTTCCTTCAGTGTTTCTTTCCCCTATTCCATACCCTCCGTGTATACCTTCAAAAACTTTCCGCGCATTTCCCGACATGACCGTTAAAATCACCCAAACTCAACACCAATTCATTTCTATTTGTCGTACTCCACTCACGTGCCATTTCCTCATAAAATCTCTTTCTCTGCATCTGGTTTTCCTCTTTGCGGTGTATAAGCACGAATTATTCTCACTACCTCTTCTCCAAAGACTATAGTCCAATTGCCATGACTCTAACACCTGTTTTTGACCTGTAGCACGTTCTCACAGAGTTCTTCCTTCACCAATATACCAACGCCTACGGTTTATCATTTCCACACCACCACAGTTAGTATCTCTTTCCTTTGAGACCGAAAAAGTGAGCTCCTTCATTTCTCCTTCATGCAGTGGCGTATTCTCAGGGTGTTCAAGGTGTTCAGAGAACTCCCAGACATTCCCAAAGAAATAATTTTCTAACTTTTTATAATCTTTTTTATTTTTTGTAACTTTTGTAATAAACTTTTTCGTTTAGAAAGTACATTTTGCTACTTTCCCTAAGTCAAATAGGTGGTCCTGCAAGCACAAGGTTTCAACAGTTCCAACGTAGAATGGTGTGTCCATTTCTACTTTAGCCATGGGTGCTCGCTTAATCGTGCGATCCACCGTCATGATATGTAAAATCCGCTTCATCCACCAACTTTCTTCTAATAATTACTCCACTGCATCCAGTATCTCGCAACACCTCCACTTTCTTACCTCCGACCTTGCCCGACAACACAGGTAAGTTATCTTTAATTTCCACCATACACGCACCATTAAGCACCTTGACCGTTTCTCCAGACTTCAGTTCTAGCGTCTCCATCCCCAATCCGGCTTCTTTTTCGTCACTTCTCCGAGACACTTGCATCGCGCATACAACTCTTTGAGCTTGATTCGGATTTCCCCCCGGACCACGCCCCCCCGCTCTGGATCCAGGTTGAGAGCGCTGTAATGCTGTTTTGCATTCATGAGCTTCATGTCCTATTGCTGCACATTTAAAGCAGTAAGACCGGCGACCGTGACCAAACGGCTCATTCCGTGACGTTGATGCTTTGCTTGAGCACTCCATTGCTCTATGGCGTCTGCCATCACACACGTAGCACCTCATTGCGTCTTTATGAGTTCTTGGTTAACTGGTCTTCACATTCTGCTTTGTCACCGGCGCTTTCGTGCACAACTTCTTCCCGTAGGCATTTAGGCAGTGATGAGCACAATAATCCTTTCTGTACTAAAGCGATAACGATGATCGATAACTCAAAAAAAGCCCTGGGCGATACCGATAATCGATAAATCTCAATTTCTTCAGGCGATATCGTTATTCGATAAGTTATCGCCGATAAATTTTTCCGATAAATGTTGCGGTAAATTTTCAATGTGTTTGACAAAGTTTTTTTTTGTAAATCAATTTGCAAAAATGTTTTCTTAGATTTTTCAAGAAAAGAGAGCAGTTTACGGATTCTGCCGTGGCGTTAAACAAAAAAGAGAATTTTTTTTAATTAAGGGATACCTAGTATTCTTTTCGTGTAATTCATTAATGGACACCGTGTATTCTTTCCATAGCGCCAACTCACTAACTTTGAAGTTTTCAACATCGTGGACATAAAAAATCGTTTATCGCGATAATTTATCGGCGATGACAAAATATATTACAAAAGCTATATCGGTAATCGATAAATCAAAAACATTTTGAGCGATAACGATAATCGGTAATAAATTATCGCCGATAACTATCGCCGATAAATTATCTCAATAAATGCCCATCTCTGCATTTAGGTACTGCTCCGCCAGCTTTGCCAACTCCTCCAAATCGTTAGGACTCCTCTCCTTCAAGAACACCGACTCATCCTTACAGCAGGAGTTTGTAAACTGCTCCCTCACCATCAACTCCTACACCTTCTTAAAATGTTTTTCCTACCGGCTAGTTCGACCCACTTATCGAAGTAGTAGGAGATTCTTACAATGAACTGACTAGGAGATTCCTGTCCCTCCGGCTTAGCTACTCGGAGTCTTTCACGGTAACCCTGTTCCGTGAAGTCATACCTCTGTAGAAGAGCCTTCTGTAGCTTATCATAATCCCTTGCTTGTTCGTCTGACAATCCAGAGTAAACATCCAATGCTCGGCCTGAAAGTAATGGGCTTAGACGAGTAGCCCAGTCAGATCGTTCCCAGCCTGCAACAGTGGCATATGTTTCAAAGCAAAGCAAGCAGCTATCCAGATTATCCTTTCCGTCCACAAAACCAGGAAGCACTGGGCTTTAGTTCTTGCAACCGCGTTCTGAGAAGCTTGGCTTAATGCCGCTTGTTGGTCTTCCGATGAAGCACTCCTTTGTTCATTCAATCTCTCGCTTTCTAATCGCAACTTTTCAATCTCCAGCTTGTGTTTTCTCTCCGCTTCCCGTTCCGCTGCCTTTGCAGCCAATTTCCGTTCCTCGGCTTCTACCGCCAATTTTTGATTTCCGTTTCTCTATCTCGGCAGCCAATTTCCTTTACTCGGCTTCTGCCGCTAATTTGAATTTCCGTACTTCATTTTCTTGCATCATTTTCCATCCCTGGGTCAAGAACTTCGTCTTTTCCTTTCTTTAAAGACCGATTTCTTCTGCCTGCCGTTTCAGATCTTCCAACGTGATGAACCCGCTTTCAGTTGCCATGGCAATCCGCTAACTATCAACCGAGCAAAGAAAACTGATATCCCGCACGAGCCCCCAAAATGTCGCGAAATAGGAAGTGGTATCACTTCGCTGACAGGACGATAAATAAGAATTGTATGACAAACTGTAGCAATTAATTCGTTATTAGATCTGACCTCACGAAAAAACCAAGACCTTCTTCGCCAAACGAATATAGTAATCGACCCAACTTAACTCGCTTAGCTACGGCACTCACCGTACTACTTTTCAATAAACACAAGCACCACTGCTCACTTCAGTAGCACCATACAACAAGGGCTATACCCTTCAGCATACGACAATATTGCTTACTCTACGCACACTAAATCTACACTCGAGTAACTACGCTCGAATAAAAACGCTCGAAAATTCACGCCTATTTATACTCTAAATTTAAGTTCGAGAACGTTCTATAACATTCTTAAAAAGAAACAAGAAAATTAATTATGAGACATGCAAATTCACACCAAACTATAGTACATACAATTGTGACGTCACAAGCACAAATTTTGACCCAGTGAAAAAATACGTAATGGAACGATCTGTCCAGAATATTCACGAAAAATACGTCAGTAGGAAATTATTACTTCATAATGCAACCTTACGAAACAATCCCACTAATAAAACTTTAAAAAACGACGCATCGGTCTAGAACCTTCTACAGTAGACAAAGCATTTAAATCAAAACATATGAAACAGTTTTATCGTTACAGTGTCTATTGAGGAAAGAGGCGAAAATTGCGAAAATGCAGCACAAGTGAGCAACTAAGCAAACACACGCTATGATGCTTAATGTAAATCAACAATACAACATAACACAGCAAAAGCACTTTCAATTTGTGACGTGTTTTGTCCTTATGGGTCTCATAAGGTAAATGCTGAAGAATTTAGCTCAAGTAACAAAAAAAATCGAATACGCCTATCACGGATACAGACAGCCACATCAAATACCGGTACTTGTTTTCAAGCCAAGCTGATCAATGTTGCAGACTCACACCATTCATCATTAGCGAAACTGATTAATATATGCCGGCGTTATGCAAAATAATCTAATCTCCTAAAACATAGAAAACTACAAGAAATAATCTACATGGGGAAGCTCATCCGCGAACTGGGCGAGCATGGATTTGCTTAGCACATCAGCTGTTTCAGTTAGTTATAAGGCTTGATTGGGCTTTTTTCACTTAGCACCACGAAATAATGAAAGCGCGGACACCATATTGATCGTTATTTGTCATAAGTCGAAACGTCATGTTATGAAAAAGTACGTAATGAGTGCAATGAGGTGAGTTTCCCCACCAAATAGTCATTATTTTAATGTTACGAAATTTCGAAATGATTGCGGCTAAATTAAAAAACGAGTGGAAGAATGTAACGAAAACAACTCATGAATGTTGTTAAAACAAAACATAAACAGAAGCAAAAATCAACTAAAGTGGTTTTTTTGTTAAGAGATTGACAATAATACTCTGTATTTTTGAAAAGAGTTTGAGCAACTTCTTATTATCTGCAATATTTTTGTCGCTGGGTTTTTCACTTCTAGACATAATTCACGAGTACGATACAGCAGTGCAGGCAATATAGGCCCACGCACGAGTCTACCCAACGCTAAACTTCATCTCGTCCCAGATTAGAAATACGCGCATGAGGTCTCTACAGTTAGAATCTTATGTTTGGCTTATGCAAATATTATTGCATATTAAAATATTGAGAGCACAGTATTTTAGGTAGTGCCGGTAAAATTTGTTGATATTGCTGCAAGTTCGTCGTTTATTATGGGGAAGCGTGCCATAGTTGTTGCGAGTCTCGTAATCTTAGGGTTTTTCAACAGCAGTCATACAAAAGCAGAACATTTTATTTACTGAAGCCAAAAGTTGGAAGCGAAAGCAATTAATTACGCAAGCTCTGCATTTACATGTTAACCCTGAAACGCCTATGTGGGTCTCTAACGACCCAAACAGACTTTTTTTCTTCCGTTTCTCTTCGACTGTTTATCTTTACAGCGTGTGACTCCCAGCATTCTTCTAGTGTTTAATCTTTTCCAATTTTACATTCACACGTTTAAAATTTTTTTAACCTTAAAAAAGTTATAGAGGTTTTAGAGTAAAAAATCAATAGGATCGCTAGCGACCCGTGTTGGGTAATAGTGTAAGTTTTGTAATGGCGAGCTATTTCGTCAGTGGTAAGTTTTTGAAGTATCACAAAAATAATGTTTGTATGCAATGATGAATGTAGCCAAAGAATTCACGAGTTTTTAGAGTAATATTGCAAGCTTTTCTTGAAGCTAAATGATATTAAATGCAGCAAGAGCCGCAGTTCAATATTAGGTCGGCAGGTTAGTCAGATTTGGAGGAGAGTGTTTCAGATGATCAAACCACCTTTGAAAACGAGTATTCTAATGATGACAATGACCAACCATCACTATAAAAACGTTAGCATAGCTCACACAAGTATGGACGATGACTCATCTGCTGTCGACATCCATAATGAAATCAGAGCCAGTGTCAGATTATGAGAACGGACAAGTGACAACTGCAGAAAATGATTTGACTAAATGCAGTAGGGTCGAGAGTGATGATAAAGACCCCACTGTTGGTGGGACGAACGATCTTTCAGCGAAAAGCTTATTTCAATATAGAAATGGTCGTATGTGGGTTACCACGCGTCCTCATCATCCAGAATTTGTGGAAAACATCTTAGACAAATCACCGCAAGGCTATATTCGGGCTGCAAAAGACATCCATCATGGAGATAAGTGTTTCTTGCCACTGATGAAGATTGGCTGAGGCAGGTTGTAGCGTGAGAAGGGACCTTAGAGAAGTGGGTGCCATCTGATTTCTTGGTTGTGTGTATCTGATTGATGTGCATTAATTTTAATACGAATCTCTTTGTTGGTTATCTGTGGGTATATGGCTCATCAGACAAAGCTTCTTTTTTCAGCTTTTTTGCCATAATCAGTTTGAGTAAATGACTGTAAACCCACGCTTAGTTGGTGATGAAGATTATAAAACTAGAGATAGGTTTGTCGCATTTCCACAAATCAAAGCATCCAGTGCAAATAAAACAACTTCCAAAAGCTGCTAACAAAATTATAGCTGCAGAAATGTGGTTACAAAATTATCACTGACTATTCTCGGTCAGCTACATGTCAGAGTGGGAACGCAAAAAACGGCGAAGCCACACCTGCACGTCTTCTCAAGATTGCCAAACAGCTGGTTTGTGCAAGCAATGCGATGGATAATGTGGTATCAACCATATACGAGTCACAGCTTTATGCTGCTACTCTGCCGCGTCACTCTCGTGCCTTAGCATCATCATTGCCACTGCATAGTAGACCGCCCAGATCCCCCATGTTTCTCTAATATTCAGTCATTCTGTGACTTTTCTGATGTAGTTTTGGTGCTGAATTCGAAAATGTGCTTAAAATTTAGTTTGGATAATCATCCACGGTGTAACGCGGTCTTTTTTGAAGCCAGCTAACTGGTTTTTCCAAAACCCATTTTGCTTTTTTTCTTTGTTGTCTAAAACAAGCTCATATCGCTGATGAGTTTAAAAATTTTTTTTTGAAATTAAGCCACTAGTTCCCCAAGATAGCCTCAATTGAATATTTTTATGAGGTTACGCGTGACTGATTTTGTGACGTTTTTCACTCTAAGACGGGCATAGATGTTGCGAGTGAATCGTTTAACGTGATTTTGCAATAAGAAAATTGCGAAGCTGCCCTGCAAAGACTACAAACAGCGCATTATATAGTTCTATTTTTACTGGTTGTTTTTATACTGTATATAGCAGAAATGTCATGCATGAGTGATTTTGTGACATTTTTTATTCTGTGGTGCATGTAATTGTGGCAGCATGTTGCATGGTGTTATGTCATTAAAGTTCGAAAAAACATAATGAATACATCAAGACGTTTTGTAGGCTTTGATGCCATGCTTAAGCTTCTTTTTTTATGCTAGTATAATGAAAAATTGAAACAGACTGGAATATCATAACAAACCATACACTACAAAATAATACTTAAACAAAACATTTTCAACATCGCTATTGAAACACAGCTAATCACAAAGTTACATCAGCATTAAATCACGTTTTTCTTTTTGAAAAACAAAGTTTTGTTGCATCTGGATACATTCTTCGGTTCTGTTCCACTTCTTGTAGAATGTCTTTTCTTTGCATATAGTTTTTGGTGATAACTCTTCCAAAATCGCTGCCAAACTTGACAATACGTTCAGCTGCATCATTGATAACCTTTAAAGAGGTTGCAATAGGCTTCAATTAAACAATAGAATGATCATCATCCCAAGTGCTTGCTGGCTTGCACAAAAATGTTGGCTCAATTTCCACTAGCTTGAAGATTAACCAGGATTCACCAGTTACAAAACTTGATAAAGTGCTGTCTTCGTAAACTCGAGGTCGGTCAGGCTTTCCCATTTGAGCTGGGCAGTATAGGATTTGTAATAATGCTCTAGCTATGTCTGATTTCATATTTTCCTCAACCAGGTCAGAAAACGTAGCAAGCGGAATATGTCGCGGTGACAAATACCAAGTATGTATATCAAGGTTTTAATGCAAACAGATGAGAGGGCTGGAACTGCCCATCTCTTCAAATATAAAGAAGCAATCATAACACGATTACACTTATAATTTTTAGTTCTTTATTAGAAATCATACAAAGCTTGAATGATGTAGGAAATTCGGTACAGTAGATCACGCAAGGTCGATAGAGGCCATAACTTACATCTTGAAAATGATACTTGTGGGTGATGATCTCTATGATATGGGTGCTATACAGCAACACGATGTAACGGATCTTGCTTTTTTCATTGTACATATTTACTCGTATTACTGGCTTGCCATTCCAGTGTCAGCAGATGTTCCTTCTCCAACATTAATGCTTTGGAAAGATTTGAAGCGATGAGCAATTCGAGATCCAGCCCTCTCATCTGTTTGCATTAAAACCTTGATATGCATACTTGATTTTACTCGGTATTTGTCATCACGACATATTCCGCTTGCTACGTTTTCTGACCTGGTTGAGGAAAATATGAAATCAGACATAGCTAGAGCATTATTACAAATCCTATACTGCCCAGCTCAAATGGGAAAGCCTGACCGACCTCGAGTTTACGAAGACAGCACTTTATCAAGTTTTGTAACTGGTGAATCCTGGTTAATCTTCAAGCTAGTGGAAATTGAGCCAACATTTTTGTGCAAGCCAGCAAGCACTTGGGATGATGATCATTCTATTGTTTAATTGAAGCCTATTGCAACCTCTTTAAAGGTTATCAATGATGCAGCTGAACGTATTGTCAAGTTTGGCAGCGATTTTGGAAGAGTTATCACCAAAAACTATATGCAAAGAAAAGACATTCTACAAGAAGTGGAACAGAACCGAAGAATGTATCCAGATGCAACAAAACTTTGTTTTTCAAAAAGAAAAACGTGATTTAATGCTGATGTAACTTTGTGATTAGCTGTGTTTCAATAGCGATGTTGAAAATGTTTTGTTTAAGTATTATTTTGTAGTGTATGGTTTGTTATGATATTCCAGTCTGTTTCAATTTTTCATTATACTAGCATAAAAAAAGAAGCTTAAGCATGGCATCAAAGCCTACAAAACGTCTTGATGTATTCATTATGTTTTTTCGAACTTTAATGACATAACACCATGCAACATGCTGCCACAATTACATGCACCACAGAATAAAAAATGTCACAAAATCACTCATGCATGACATTTCTGCTATATACAGTATAAAAACAACCAGTAAAAATAGAACTATATAATGCGCTGTTTGTAGTCTTTGCAGGGCAGCTTCGCAATTTTCTTATTGCAAAATCACGTTAAACGATTCACTCGCAACATCTATGCCCGTCTTAGAGTGAAAAACGTCACAAAATCAGTCACGCGTAACCTCATAAAAATATTCAATTGAGGCTATCTTGGGGAACTAGTGGCTTAATTTCAAAAAAAAAATTTTTAAACTCATCAGCGATATGAGCTTGTTTTAGACCAGGGCTTCCCAAACTTTTTTATGAATGTACCACTAAAACAATTTCAAAAGCTCACCGAACCACTTCAGCATAAAAATTAAAGATGCTATGAAAAAACCCTCAACTACAATAACACTCGCTCAATGTAGCCTATTTATGACGTGTTTGTTTAATGAAAGAAAAAAAGCAATTTATTAAATTATCATTTCCATTTTGTATTCAATGAGATGGTTGCGCTTGCTTCTGCTCAACAAGCTTGTCAATGTTAGGCTAGACTACTGCAAATTTTTGTCAGATTGAGACAAAGATGTGGTTCCAGTTCCAAATGGCTTCTGTATCGACATTTAGATTTGATGGCACGCACCACTAAGAAACCGCATTCACACAAATAAGAATTGTAGAAAGACAAAAGAAACTTTGTGGCTCGAGTAGAAATTTTTGGGAAGTCACTTTGGCAGTGAAGCCAGAAACTGGACTGGGTTGTTGTTTCAAATTAATTTTTCAATGTACCATCACAAGAAAGATCAGAAAAAGAATTCTTTTCATAAGTGGAAAAAGTCATCAAGAAAAAAATGTTTAATTTTACTCCATTAATATAAATGTTAAGTTTGATAACATGAGCTGATCTGTGCACCAACGCAATTGGACCATGACAGACTTTACCGTGCTGTGTGACGTGTTTTGACCAGTAAATTCGGTTTTCAATGGGCTGTGACTTGCATTTTTTTGCAAATTTTCTGTTCACCTGAACTGGTGCTCGTAGCTGATGAAGAAGATGCAGTACATCAAGCACCCACATGCTGCGTGACACAAGGAGCAGTGTGTGGTAACAGTACAAAAACAAACATAATAAATCAAAATTACTATGCAAAATTTTTATTTTTATGAAGTTTAATGAAAATGACTGTATTTTACATTCATTAATATTGATAAAAAAATATATCAAATTTCTGGATGGTAGGCGTACCACTTGCGAATCCTTTGCGTACCACAAGTGGTACGTGTACCACAGTTTGGGAAATGCTGTTTTAGACAACAAAGAAAAAAAGCAAAATGGGTTTTGGAAAAACCAGTTAGCTGGCTTCAAAAAAGACCGCGTTACACCGTGGATGATTATCCAAACTAAATTTTAAGCACATTTTCGAATTCAGCACCAAAACTACATCAGAAAAGTCACAGAATGACTGAATATTAGAGAAACATGGGGGATCTGGGCGGTCTACTGCAAAGGCATTCCTAAAAATTGCATTTGTTTCAAATTTCTTGCTTTTTCTTTCTGCTGATACAATGGCACATTATATTAATTTTTTGGTCTTATTAGTAAGCAGAATATTATTGTCCGTCTTAGCTTCGAATATATTCGCACAATCGAAAGAACATTTTATTGAAGTTGCTAAAAATTCAGTCTGTTTATGCTGAAACATGATCGTTGAGGGTCAATGACAGTGAACACGCAAGTTCTTTACTTATTTCGTAAGTACATTGGAAAAAGTTGAGGGTCAATGACAGTGAACACGCAAGTTCTTTACTTATTTCGTAAGTACATTGGAAAAAAAGTAAGTACAAATTGCGACCTATAGCAACGGTTTATAATTCCTGGGATGCTAGCGACCCACATAGGTAATAGTGATTCGCGAAACACCTGGGCGTTTAAGGGTTAAACTGTATATGAAACCAGAATAAGCGACAGAACCAGCTAAAAAACTGACTGACTGCGGCGAGAGCTTGCATTTTAAACGAAACGTGAAAAAAGCACAGAGCACGAGAAAGTCGAGCATGGCCACGTTGGATTGCTGGAAATCACACCTTCCATGTCGGACAAACCTGCCAGTTCCAGGACCGAGTGGGAGGTGTTAAAAAAAACACGGAATGGGCAAAATCACATGGAAAAAGATTAAGAAAATAAACTATCAATGAAAAATGTCGAGAAACTGTTAGGTTTTTCTGAAATATGGTCATTGTTGGTTTTACTTGAACCTGAGTAAATAAAACTATAACAGCTTTTACTACGCAAAATGCTCTCGATAATACTTTTCGTCCATCAACTCCTGTTATTGAAAAATTGATTTGCGTTTTTTGAATCCTATTTGGTTAGATTTCGTAATTTTGGTTTTCCTTTCACGATTAATTTTGATTTTCCTTTCACGAATAAGCAATGAAGGTGCCAATGCAATGCCCAACCTCTAGTAGAAGTTGTTGTGTTACTGTCAAGCTTTGTGGTTGATTTTTGCTTCGTTTTTGTTTGTTTGCAGCTAGCGATTGTCAAGAATTCTACGAACATACGCGATCATAGCAAAGCATGTTATCCAAGAACGTAACACGCAGACTTACTGGAATTCATTAAACGGCTGATCGTTAAAAGCATAATCCTAATTCCTAACCATGATTTAAGAACTGGACTAAATGGTTAAAGTGAATGCACACTAAGTATTGGGGCAATGAACATCGATAAATTCATAAAAAGAAATTGCTGCAATTGAGTTTATTTTAATATTTTCGAGATGTTTTGATTTATGCTTAAAAATCACTGTCAAGCTTTTTCAGATAGAATCGCTTAATTCTATTCATTCTATTTGAACTAGATTGACAAGAGTTCATTTTTGTTATTTGCGGTTTTTAGAATTTACAATTTTTTTATGAACCCATTCTAGGTTGAAGTAACCTAAAGAGTTTCTGACTTTTTGGGAAATAAAACTGATTATGCGCAAATTAACTCTACGTTGCTGCAGAGAGTTTTGGAATGTTTCTAATATGGAAAGTGCATTTTAAAAATTTAGTTATTGTAATGCGTTATTTTGTGCAAGCATAGAAATTAATTAAGTAAAACAAGTCAATCTCAATACGTCATCAGTCATCACTTAATGCTTGTTTGACATGAACGTTTCTCGTCCTTGTAAAACATTTATGCATTATGCAGTTTTAATGACATTTACAAAGTCAGTGCATTTTTAGTTCAATTTACTCTAAAAAGTTTAAACCTTTTTCTTTTTTTATGTTTAAAACGAATGACCTAACTAGGAAAAGCTTAAAGTGGCTGAACTCAAAAAAGTGGTTGAAGCAATCACGAACTTGTATTGATAAAAAGGGAAGTCAAGTTTGTTAATGAAATAGAGTTAAGTGTTGTAGTTACATGACTGTGGCAAAGTATAAATTAATGCAGACATAAATTGCAATGATGAGCTTTTTTGCAAAATAGTGAGTATTTGCCAAAAAGTAATGCGTATTACCGGTAATTTTGTTTCAAGCTCCACTACAGAAACTGCAGTCAGAAGCTATCCATATTGCAATACACAAATGAACATGGTAAGCACTATCTTATCAATTTCTTGACATTTCATTACAAATATGTATGCGATAGAAGAACAAGGTATACAAAGATTCCTCATTAAACAATCAAATGAAATCGTAGACAAGACATGCATTTATTTTGCGCAGTTTAAAACATAAAAATAAACAACTAAAAACTGAACAACAGTTCTCACCGCGCTCCCCTTGAAAACTGCTTTCCTCAATGGAGTTCATCAGACAAGTCACGAGGCTGCTGTCTCGAGAAGAGGTCTTGATGAAAACTTGTGTTGCTTGAGTTTTTGACTGTTTATTATTATGTTTTAAATTGCGCTGAGTAAATATATGTCTTAGTTGTTTAATCTAGATTCTTAGTACATTTCATATCCGAAAACAGACAGTTGTCGCCAAAAAAGCAACCAAGCTTATACTAGAAGAACTCCCCTTCTGCTTATGCATTATGGTTGAAAGCATCATCGTTTTTTGTTATTTTGATTGTAGGAAAATCTTGCTCTAAATGGGTGATCCAAAACAGGGCTGGGCAAACTACGGGCCGCGAGCTGCAAGCGGCCCGCGAGACTAATTTATGCGGCCCGCCGGCACTTGCAGAATGTGTGGATTACGTTGCGCTTTATCATAGAGTTTTAAACAAATTTTTTAGTGCAGTAAGCATGACCAACGCATTAGCACCCACTTCTACTCATTCTTGCGGTCAACGAATCAATCGCAAAAAAGAATGTGTGCCGCGTGTCTTCAACTGCCTGCCTACTTTGTTCGTTGCTCTTTGCGAGTATGTTTTTCTCTTCACGTTCAATGCATAAACCAGTGGTTCTTAACCTTTTCACTTGATGGCACCCCTTGTTGCATCACCAATTAATTCTCGCACCCCCATATAAAGACCAAAAAAAAGGACATCACGTCCGCAGAGGACCGACTTCCCACGCAAAATCACGTGAAGACCAAAAAAAAGTTCATCACGTTCGCAGAGGTTCGATTTCCCCCAGCAAAATCAAGCATAGAGCAAAAAAATCTTCAGATGTCCTACAAAAGAGTAATAATCATATCAACCCCGCACCTCGCACCCCCTAGGAACGCTTCTCGCACCCCTGGTTAAGAACCTCTGGCGTAAACGAACACGTCCGTCGGGCATAAATTGCAACGTATGCTTCTCACGTGGTGTTTTGATCCATTGTTTGATCAATGATCATACAGGACACGAGGAAAATGCGTTGAGTTTTTACACCTTGTAGTCCGTAGAGCCTCATGACAATACATGCGTGAGGACACGGCTATTGATACTGCACCTTATAGTCAGGTTCACCTCCTGGTCCGAAAAATACGGTTATCGGAAACAGCTGGAAGTCAAAAAAGCATCAAACGTACTTGCTGAGTATGAAATACAAAAATTGTGTTTAATATGAATACCGGTATGCGTTTATTCCACACCGAGTAAACTTCCTTTTTTGTAATGAAAGTATGCGGTCCGCGGCTGCAACATTTTTTTTCAACTGCGGCCCTCCGCACGAAAAGTTTGCCCACCTCAGATCTAAAATAATGAAAAAAAATCTAAAATTTGAAGGAAATAATAATATAAAACACTTTAAAGAATTTCACTTAATGAATTTAACCTGAATCTAACCCACCAAGATCTTAGGCTAAATTGAATGTAATCAGAAAAATCCCGAGTGAGATTCGAGCCCACGCCCGCACCGACCAGTGACATATCACTTGCCCAATGGTTGCGGCGAGTGGTTCCGGAGACGCGGCCAATGGTTCCCGAGACGTGGTTTAGCTTAACCACTCGGCCATTTTTATCCGATGCCGGAGCAGCTGATCTTCTCGCAAGTTAATTCATCGTCATCCTACTACAGGAAGCTAGCCATTATTCAGCTGTTATGACTGCAACTACTGTAATTATTCCAGATCAATGAGCATTGAGCAATGAAGGTTTGTACCGAAGTCCATCCTGTCTAGCTGAATAATCGCTAAAAAATGGCTGGCTTCCTATTGTGGGATGATAAATTAGTTTTAACATACATCCGAAAAACACTTTAATCAGAAAATTTTCCAAATTTCGGCTGTAGTTGACTTGCTGTATCGCATGCTGCTTAATTTAAGCTGTTAGCGCTAATTTATGCAAATTAAAAATGCTATGTTACTTTGTTTCATAACATATCAGTAGCACAGCACAAGCTATGTAATAACGTAAAAAATGTATTGACCATGGCATACTTTACTTACAAGAAAGCATCAAGCAAATTGATTAAAGCGGTTTTGAATGGTGCGTACATGCGATAAAAAAATTACTGCTAACATTAAGGGTTATGATCTCGTAGGCTTTATCATAGGCCGATTTGAATTCAAAGAGAGCATGGTATGTAATTTCCCTTTAATTCATTTACAACGCTGTGTTGCCCGTGCAATGTCGCTTCATTAATCAGATTTGAAACTAATTAGTCTGCCCACATGGCAAAAGAAGATAATTGCTTTGGCGTTTAGCAAAAAAAAAACTTTGACGTTAATTGCTTTGCCGAAAACGTATGCAGCAGAAACTCGCACACATGCTCTAGTGCGTTTCCTTAAGTAATCGTGGTGTATCCACTACAGTGCGTCGATGTTTGTGCATTACACAACATCAGTAAATTCTGCGCCATAAAACATGTGCGAGCAGTAACCACTGAACAGCTATAGTATCAATTAGAGCTGACTTTCGGTTGATAAAGACAGTAAAAAAGTGCGAAAATGAATTGTTTAAGCAAAGTCGTTTACATCGTAAGGGTCGCTGTAGTAATTTAGGCTAATATATGAATATGTAAACACAATGCTCATTGCTCATGTCAAATGGAAAAACCTAGTAAGTCACAAATTATCGAAAAGTGAAAAAATGTTGCAGTGGGTGGTTTTGCATTGTTCCGTGTCTGCTGGGACCATTTACACCAAAAAATACGCTACATTTCCGAGATAACGAGTTGCAATGAGCTGGAAAAACTTAGTAAGTTAATTTATGCTTTTTTTTCAGGAAAAACCTAGAAGGAAAGTTTCTTTAGTTTGTTGGTACTGTCTTACTGAGAAAATTTTTCTAGATTTCTTAATGCCAGTTCTAGTACATGGTAGACTAACCAGTTGTTTTTTCTTCTTGCTCCTACTTATTTCTATTTTAGCCTATCTACATCCACCTGATGAGCCTCAGTTAAGGCGAAAACGGTCGTGGATTGATATTTTAATTCATATCACTACTATTTTTGTAGTAATTATCGTCTTTTTTAATTTTTATCTTATTTGGCATTTTTTCAAATTTTGATTTTTTCCACTTGTTTGTTTTCCTTTATTCCCTATGGGCAAGTTTTTGTTGCACTAAAAAGATGAAAAAGTTGCGTTTATTTTTAACAGATGTTAACGAAAGTTGTAACGTTGCATGAAAGAATATAACGAGTGGTGAAACCAGTTGTCAAAGTTTGTGTCTAATTATTGACCTGAACATGATTTATTTACATACACTGCTAAATATTTCCAAACATCGTCCTGAGCAAAGTGACGGTCTGTAGCTAACAGCTGCTTTGCCCAACATGCTGAAGCTCATAATTACAGAATACAGTGAGCGTATTGTTACAGAATAAATGACGCTGTAATGCCTCATTCATTACGCATTCTGTGACAATTAAGTTACTGCTTGCATTAAAACAAAGTAGGTAACGCAGACTTACCAACACCTGGGAAATTATTAGTAAAATTACAATTAGCTGTTCATGCTTTTTTGTGAAATTTTTTTTAATATTTCGTAAAAACTGCAACAAAAAGTTGCCTTTAAAAACCAAAAAAGGGGGAAAAAGTTACAAAATAAAATTTAAGCAAATAACTCCATACATGTTGTAATAAAGTTTTTTGTTACTTAGGAAGCTTCCCTAAGCTGTAACAAAAAAAGTTGCAAAAGTTGCAGAAACTTGCCCTAGTTATCATAGTGTGAAATGTTGAATGTAGTCCTTGCGCTGAAAAGTTTAGCTATCTCTGCCCTATAACACTTAACACTTTTGGGTTTTAACACGAAGTCATTACATGACAATAAACATGATGAGCGTGGAATAATAATGGAAAAAAGTTACGTGTTGTGTTTCCTGTTCAAAAATTCCAATTTAAAGTCAGTAGGCGAATAAAATACGTGAATTTATATCGCTCTTCCCGTGGTAAAATTTTGGTTACATGCCAGATTAAACTACTTACAAAGAAATTGCAGCCCTCTTATTATAAATGTGCATGAGCCGCCACTAATTAGATTAAAAGAATTTTCCGCTCGTTCCCAACTACAAAAATTATTTATTTTTCAATATAATTTTACACTTGTCGGTTGCAACGCTTATCATAAATTAATGACGTCACAAATTGCCATGTGAACACCTAACTCTCATTAGATACCCTAATTAAAGGAGTTTACCACCACCCAATTGCAAAGATTATTAAATTTTGAATAGTTTTTCACATGTGGATTATGTAGTACGTCATAAGTTAATGACATCACATACTTTCAAGTGAACCCCTAAACTCTCACTTGTTACATGGGAGTTGATCTGAAACTACTGCCATTAGTACCGTAAAACAAACGCTGTTTCGCGATTACACTATCATAGGTTTATGCGTGTTTTATTAATATGTATGAAAGGCATTTCTAATCAGGAAAACCTAGTAAGTCACAAAAACAGCGTAAAATAAACTAAAAAAAAAAAAATTACAACCTTATCTGTGTCATAAACAATCTCTTCCCTGTGTTTTATTGTGGTACCTAAATATCTGCGATTTAGCTTTCCCTAGCTTTATGCCCAGGTGAAATGTTTTTTTTGGATTTTTCTCGAAAAGTTGAAAATGCGACTTGGTAGGTTTTTCCATATAACATGAGAATGAAAGCATAAAACATAATCAGGAAGTTAGTGCTTGTTACAATAATCATAACAACAGTTCAAAAGTTTGATAGATATTTTCACAAAAAAGTCATTTTACTGTAAGTTTCATGAATAGTACTGGGTTCAAGCAAGTAATTACTCAAGTGAAATTTTTGCTTGTTACTTACTTAAGTAATGATTGCGACAACTTGAAAATTTTAAGTAACTTTTAGAGATAAAATAAAGCCTGTTGTGTTAAAACGTATTGTAGCAATACAGTTTCACGATAAGAGTAATCATTTACGCCCCGAAACATTCATGTGGGTCTCAGTTACGGCACGTAGCTCTCGGCTGGCTTACTTTGCAGCAATGTTAAGTCCAGGGGCGGCGCCAAAGAGGGAATCGACATGCTTGGCCCCTCCAATCAACAAGCTTACTCTTTTGAAGGCAGCGGCTTTTGTGCTAAATTTCAAACTTTGCCCCCCCCCCCCCTGATAAACGCTTGGCCTCCCTAAATCGACTGCTCTGCCGGCGGCTCTGGTTAAGTCTGCTTTTTAACGCTATAAAAATCAAACTCAACTATATCAAACTCAAATGATTGGAAAAAAACCTACCAGCAAGATGTCGGAAGTTTTAAAAACATGTTTTTGTTAAGTTAGACAATGATTCAGTTGTGAAAAGCAAATACTGCTCAGCGAAGTTTACTGAATCAAAACAAAAATAGCTGACAGTTCTTTCTGGCTCGCAAAAAATAGATTTAGCGTAGGTTGTTCTTGCAAGATTGTAGGATGCAGATTCACTGCCAATGTGCAAGATTGAGAAAAGCAAGGAGAGTCAAAATGGTTGGGTTTCAAGGACTCAAGATTTCAACAAGAAGAAAAGCCATGAAAAAGATGTTTCTTTCGTTCTCTGACAAAATGAAAGCAAACTTGAAACAAAAATTGGCTTCAAAAATAAGAAACAAAGAATCGATTGTCTGATTTTTGCGCGTAGATACTTTGCGCGCAAACAAATAATTACACTGTGTAACACAATTTTTGTTCTCGGCTTCTTAGTGTTATTTCCTGATTGGTTACGTCTAGAAACCAGGGAAAACGCACATAATTTCACCTAAACTTTGCTTTTGTGGATATGAGAGTGATTTTTCGAAATTCAGATTTTTGGCTAACATCGTGTAATCTAGCGTGTATAATCTGGCGTTATTTCTTGATTGTTTACGCTATCGGGGAGGTTTACATCTTGTACTCATAGTTTATGTCTGTTTAAGCGACAAGTCAGGAAAAAAATTTATCCTGTTTACAAAGTTGACAACCTAAACCGCTTATAGCAAGGATGGGAAACCTGCGGCCCGCGGGCCACATGCGGCTCGCTTAAGTTTTGAATGTGGCCCGCGTCAGAACTTCCTTAAGTGTACAACGAACTGGTAGAACAGAAAACGTTAAAATTTCTTAAAAACTGTTTCACATTCAACTACATGCTGTTTTCGTGGCATAAAAAACGCGCAAAAGTCTCTGATTTTTGCGGTAAAAAACAACTCAACATGAATGCGAAATAAATTTGCGACGTAACGTTGCGTATTTTTAAGACAAAACTTTCAAATCGAGAATGCATGCGGCCCTCTGAAAGTATCACGCAATCAATGCGGCCCGCTATGCTTTGCCAGTTCCCCACCCCTGGCTTACAGCAATGTTATAGTACACTTAGATCAGCATGAATGGGATAGCGTGGAGAACAAGCCGGCAAGTTTACTTGTTGTGCCGTTGGGAAAGGCACTTAGCGGGATTCCCCCATCTTGGTGTGAGTGACAGATGGCTGGCAACTCCTAAGCGAGCTCGTATAGCGCATTGATCGCTTTCTCGTGATAAGAGGATAAATATGCAACTAAATAACTAACTAACCGGATACAATAGCAAACTGTAAATGAATCAACTAGAAATGCATGGTTTATCTAGATTTCCGACAATACTCTTAAGTCACTTTCGTGGATCAGCCTCCATATGTAATCACCCATTATACGCTTATTATACTGTCCTGGGTAGCGACGTTCAAAATCTAAAATATTCTGATAGAAACGTTCGCCAAGTTCCTCTGAGTATGTACCCATGTTTTCCATAAATTGATCAAGATTAGCGTCAAGCATTAGAACTTTGAAGGACATTCTGCAGTCCCTTTTGCTGCAGGTTTTCACTAATTTGACTACCAGTTTAACGCAATTTTTAGCTTTGTGATTGCCCAAAAACCCACGATCCACTGGAGCAAAGCTATTCCAAGTTGCTCTCTCTGTTGTCAATTCTTCAAGAAATTCGTTGCAGTCTAGGATCTTTTTATCTGTGGGCCAACAAAAATACCAGCTTTTATCTTTGCTTCAGAAATCTTGGTAAAGAAGTTTTGTAGATGCTTGAATGCGACTGAAATCTTGTCTAATGCTTTAACAAATTGTTTGATAAGGCCCAAATTTATGTGCAGCGGAGGCAACAATATTTTGGTGGGGTCAATTAAAGGGTCCCATTTGATGTTGCTGTACCCAACAGAATATTCAGTTCTTTTTGGCTATATTCGTCTATGGTAGTGAGCAATTGTGTCTCGACTATCCCGATGGCAAAGGTAACATGGAAATTTTGTAAATCCATCTTGGAGACCCAACAAGAATGCCACCATTCTCAAATCTCCAATTGCTTGCCAGTTGAACTGGTCACACTTTAGAGCACTCAGAAGAGTTTTGACATTTGCATAGTTTTCTTCAAGGTGCATTGAGCGGGCAAGAGGGATAGATGGATATCTGTTTCCATTCTGGGCCGTATTTTATGCTAACGAAGCGTTATGTCGTTAAAGCGATTCGTTATGACAAGTCGGTATCTAAAAGCGCTAATCGTTACGCGTTAAAGCGTGTAACGATTCGTGAAATGGACCTATGCTATGCTGCTATCGCTGTGCGGGGATATTTGCTAACTCGAATGCGGTTGTAGCAGCGTTTATGACGTAATAAACCCAACTACCTCAATCTTGGTTGAAATCCTGGGTTGGCGCCAAAATAGAAGTGCTGAATGTTTTTTACGGATGGCATCGAGCTACAATAAGCTACATCCATTCATTGATAAGATTATTACAACTTGCAAATTTGGTTCAGTCACATTGAGCATTTTTGAAGCAAATCGACGGAGAGACGCAGGGTAGTGACAGTAAAAATACTGTGTAACAAACTTGTCCAATTGGTAAAAAATTAAACATGTAATTGAATGCTTAGGCGAGACGAAACAAGGAGAATAGTATTTTCTACTCGCTTAAGCGTCGATTAGAAGATTCGCTTCAATTAGAACATGCATTGGCTAATTGCAAAACAACAACGCCTTCATCAAGGGGAAGAATTGCTAAAAATCTAAAACGAATAGCAAATTAGGATGCAGATATGAAAACTGAAATAAGAAAATCGAAAGACGCTAACAAAACTTTGCAGTAGGCTACACTCTTTCTGGCATTTTTTAAAAATAAAAACAGGGAAAGGGGCATAGGCTACGTGGTTGAAAAGATATAGGCCTATCAGCGTCTAGTAATAACATTAGTGTTAACAGTGGTAGGCTACTGGTGACTAATCTTTTCCTATTATTTTCAGCAATTAGCCTAATAGAAATGGTGGATTATTTTACTAGACGTATTTGGAGAGCCTATTTGTTTGGGTTTTCAAAAATATCGGCTTTCACAGGGAATATTTCAGGGAGTCGAACCGAACCCGAACCTGAACCGCGAACCGGTAAAAACCGCTTTTTTTCGGTGAACCCTAACCGAACCTGAACCGTTTGAATTTGAGATCATTGAACTTGAACCGAACCCGAACCTTTAAAGTTTGGTGCTACTGAACCCAAACTGAACCTGAACCCAAATTTTTGAAAAGTCTTGAACCTGAACGGGAACTTAACCGTTGAAAATTAAGTTTCTTGAACCTGAACCGGAGCGATATTTTAAACGGTTCGTCTCCCTGGAATATTTTATTATTTTTGTTGTCGTTGTTATGGTTAAAAGTTTGGTTTAACTTTACGATAGTATTTCAATTGTTTCTAGTCGGCTAGCGGCACTTTTGGTTCCAAAATATTATCGCACTTTCTGTGCCCAACCGTAACCCTGCGACATTCTTTCAAAATTTTTTCGCTTAATTTTTTTTAAAGATCAACATGTATCTTTTTGACCCTTTGTTCATTACTTGAAGTCGAGTTAAGAGCAAAATAAGGCAACGCCGTTCTATTACTGCTATTTAGAAATACACGCGACTTAACACGAGATAACGACAACGCTGAAGTCATCGATATTTTTCTGCATGATTCGTTAACGCGTAACGAATGTTCGATATAACTTTACGATAGCGATGAGCATAGAATATCAAATTAACGATTTTACGAGTACGTGACCAATAGCGATTACGAATAACGATAGCGAAGAGCATAGAATGCGGCCCCTGATGCAGTACGCCTTTTAGACTTCTGCTTGAACTAACGATAAAAGGCGCCAGTCCTTTGGAATACAAGGAATCCCAATCGAGTCAAAAAGACCATTTACATTACGCCAAAAGCAAAGTCCATCTGCTGAGGCAAATAAAATCGAGAAGTCCTGGTGACGTTTATACTGGTCAGTGACTCAAACACATGAATCAAGCAAATTTCATTGTTTGAGTCTGGATGTCAAACATTCTGATTTGGTTTGGTGCCAACACTCCAAATTAGAAAAACTTTTGTGTTGTCTGTAAACTTTCTTAAAGCTGGTTGCCAGAAATTCCTGTTCGTAATGGTAACAACTCAGGTGGCCGAGTGCTAAGAGCGTCTGCCTATGCAGTCGTAGACTCAGGTTTGATTTCTAGTTGGGTCAAACCAATGACTTCAAATTGGTATTCACAGCTTCCCTGCTTGACGCTCAGCATCAAAGAAACAGTGTGAAGAACAAGCCGGCAAATTTACTTGTGGTGCCGTTGGGAAAGGCACTTTGCGGGATTCTCCCATTTTGGTGTAGTAGACAGCAGTGGCGCCGCCAGGAAAACATGGGGGGGCGAAATGACGTCATAACTTGTGATTTTTGCAGAACTACACGAAAACATGAATAAGACGATAGACGCATTAGCTTTCCGTAGGTGCAGTTTAATCGGCATTCCTGAAGTAGGCTATTGCACTTCTTACTGCAATTTTTTATATTCCTAAATTTTTCATCAAACCAACGTTCTAAATTTGCAACTTTGTAACAAAAGTGAACAAAATCGCAAAAACTGCTAGATTTCGTGGTACCGGTACATTAAGTATACAAAGCTCTTAAAGCTTTATTATGATGTCACAGTTAAGTTTTCTCCAATTTTAACAGAAACTTCAAGGCAAATAACAGCGAAACATCGAAATATCAAATTAGAATTGCAGTAGCTAGCTTACCCTAAGATCAGTAAAAATTTAAAAAAAGGGGGGGGGCATAATTTCGACATTTTTTTCAGGCGTATTCTTTTTTCGGCACAACAAATTTAAAGCTGATTTAGAAACAAGAAAAGCTTTAGAGGGGTCCGGGGGCATGCTCCCCCGGAAAAATTTGGAAAATTTGCATGCTGCCAGTGGCTGTTTTAGTGCTTTTCGAATAATTTTCAGGCAAATTTTATTTAAATTTTTGACCCTAATTCTGCGTGCTTCGCAAAATTATTATCCTAAGCGAGCTCGTATACTTTCCTAAGCGAGCTCGTACAGCGCATTGATCGCTTTCTCGTGATAGGAGGATAAATAATTTGCAACTAAATACAATTACATTCGATACAACAGCTGGAAAAAATATACGGTGTCAATTAAAGTGTTGCAGGTGCCCCATGATTTTGAAAAAATTGAAGGAAAATGCACTATTTTTTTAATGGTGAGGTTCATGCTAAAAATGACCCCTGTAAAATTTGAGAAAATTTGATGCAAGTTTGGGGGTAACTTCTGGACTAGTCCATATTTTTGTTCTACCTCAAACCAAAATCTCATGTTGTGGACTTCAGATTAAACATTGGCTACTAATACCGGGAGAACGACGTTAAGTTAATCAAACTTTTAGGATCCCAAAAATATTAACCTTTTTTTGCATATTTAGAACACTTTTGTTCATTATGCTCTTTAAATGTGCAAAAAGTTGTTGATTATTGTGAATATGCATCAGCCAACGCGCTCACTGCACTGCAACGCTATTTATGCTGATCTCTTTGCACAGTACAGCCAACGTAAGGAGGAAGTATTTTGCCATTGTTAAACAATACAAACATACTGACTAGAACTTTCTACAGTTTGTTCATAAAATCCAAAACCGAAAGGAGGAAGTATTTTGCCATTGTTAAACAATATAAACATACTGACTAGAACTTTCCACAGTTTGTTCATAAAATCCAAAACCTAAAGCTTTTCAATATCAAGATTAGTAGCTGTTTTTCTCAAAGTATGCACACTTAATCACCTCGGAAGTTTAAATTACAGCTGGTGAAAACCAACAACGTTTTTTACGATAACGATTGTGCATTTGTGCTAGTAAACAAAATTATGACACGATAATCTTATTCGTAATTTAGCAACTCACGCAGTGGGCATACGCTGTGATGTTGCTACACCCGCAGATCAAGCAACCACCAAAATTACCGTTTCTTTCAGCAGATCAATGGATACTGGCTATAAAGCACAAAAGCTCCGAACCAATAGGGGGGTTCAAACCCCCAAAACCTTCAACACACCGTATTTTCATTCCTACACAAAATCAAATGGTCATGCATGAGTACATAGCTGGTGCCAGAGTAGTTGACTTGATGGGTCAAGCGTTTATCAGGAGAGGCTAAAGTTTGGAATAATTGGCCACACTAAGCACAAAAGCTGCTTTGTTCAAAAAGAGTAAGCTTTTTGATCGGGGGACCAAGCTTGTTGATTGCAAAGACAGACCCCCTGCCCCTCCCCCCCCCCCCCATTGGCATCGGCCCATCATCATTACGTCACGATGCACCCATGCAACTACACTAATAACAGGGCAATTATAAAGAAAGTGGCTATAAAGAGACACAATTTTTACTACAACATGAAGTAAGAATAGATCAGTAAGAGCGACTGATTTTTACTTGATATTGTACAGGCCTATATTGGTGACTAACAACTTGGTATAAACTTGGTGATCATTCTTAAAATGTACCAAAAAACATAATTTTGAGACTTTTGACAATATCCTTACTGCCTTTGATCAAAAGTATCATCAAATACAAAAAAAAAAAAAACGCTTCACAAAATCCAAGGGAAAAAACTTGAAGCCATTGATAGAGTCGAAATGTAGTTTTTTCAAAATAACTCAAAAATTGAGATTTGCAACAAAATTTTCTCTTGCAGTAGATAGAAACATGGCTATTCCGCATCATTTGAATGTAAAATGGGCTCTCTAGGCCAAGCGGTTCTTGGGTTATGACATTCCTCCAAATATTGACCCCCGATGAACTTTCGGGGGCTTTGTGCTACCCCCAAACTTGCATCAAATTTTCTCAAATTTTACAGGGGTCATTTTTAGCATGAACCTCACCACCAAAAAAAAATACAGCTTATTTGAAGTTGGTGGGGGCGCCTGCAACACCCTAGTGTCCATAAAGTCTTGTTGCAATTTAAAGAAATCTGTCTTTGTTTTGAATGCCACCGCAGAGTCCGTGGACTGTTTTCTTTTTTCTTTTTTGAAAAATATAGCAAAACATTTTCGCAATTTGACTCACAAAAAACATCCGCAAGCACATTGAATATTTACTGCAATTTATATTGAAAAAAATTATCGGCGGTAATTTATCGATTACCGATATCGCTTAAAAACTGAGATCTATCGATTATCGGTATCGCTTGGGGTTTTTTGAATTTATCGATTATCGTTATCGCTTTCCTACAAAAAGGTTTATCGTGCCCATCACTGATAGTGGTTATGGGTCTGCAGTTTGCATGCTTCAACGGTTAAGCATTTCGTTGCGCTTCCTTTTTCTATACCATCTTTTTATCCTTTGCTTACGTCTGAGTATGTTTTGCGTAGAAATAAACAACTACAAAAATATTGCTGAAGCGCAGTAAATTACATTCTGCTTTGGATTGCCCATCAATCTATATATAATGAACATATACTTGCTGAAACCTAAGAGATTTCTGATTCTGAAAAGCCCTCACTTGCCCGCGGCTACTGTACTTTAAATTTTTCAAAACGTTACACTAGCTTCGTGAAATTACAGTACGTCAAGCCAGGTATGACTTCACAAAGTATTGAAATATCTTAAGTGGCTTTTATGATACAACAGCTGGTCATTGATATGAATGGTAACCATTGTTTTTTACAGCAAGCAGTGATTGCTTCTGTTACATGAGTTTGCAAATTGCGAAATTAGGAATGTCGAAGAATATTAGAACACGAGACGGAGCTAGACATTTCGTTACAAAAATTACATAGCCGAAAGCATCTGACGTCACTCCCCTACCTTTGAAAAAAAAAAAACTCTGCGGTTCTAGGCGATTTGGCAAAATGGTCAAAAAATCGTTGGGGGGGGGGCGCTCGCCCCCTCTCGTCCCCCCGTGGCAGCGCCCCTGGTAGACAGACGGCTGGCAACTCCTAAACGAGCTCGTAACAGCGCTTTGATCACTTTCTAGTGGTAGGAGGATAAATATGCAACAATACAAACGCTATATCACACGATTTTAGCCAAAAATCTGAATTTCGAAATATCATTTCCAAAACCAAAAAAGCAAAGTTAAAAAAAAACAACTCAATATTACAACCCTTCTTTAAGTGAGCAGGAAATCTTGGTTAGAACCCGGGAACAAACAAGAAATTATTGTTTGTTACACAGTGTTATAGTCTTTGTGAATAAGAGAATGTGTAATACTGTTGACAAAGTGATTCATTGTCTCTAAATAGCATTCTTTTGAAATTACTGGAATTACTTTAGTAATACTTAGGAAATTACTCGTTACTTAAAATTATTTGTAATTTTCTAAAGCTTACTTGAACCCAGCACTATTCATGAATCAGCATTTTAAACGAAAGTCTTTGATTTTGCTGCATTTTTAGGAGTGATGAATAGTAAGTCTGATATTAACTGGGGCAAAATCTATAATACAAACGCTTTTAAAGTTAGGTCAGTCAAAATAGGTACAACTCTGCATACATCCGTCCTGACCTGAACAGTGAACAATAAAGCTTGAAGAACTCCAAGCAATAGATCAGCAGCATTTGCTTTTTTGTCTCCCGCAGAAACTTTTTCTAAACGTTTTAAGATGTAAGTATGGCGCCAAATTAATAAAAATTATTTAAATTTTTCACCCATGTTTCAGGATAGATTTGTCTTAAAGTTGCTAACTAATTTACGGTTGAAATAATTTTTTTGATTTGGCGCGCTAGCGCGCTGAATTAAAAAAAAATTGGAAATTTTGCGGGACAAATTTTTCTCTTAAAGTTGCTAACTAATTTATCGTCACAATCATTTTTTCAATTTAGCGCGCTGGCGCGCTGAATTAAAAACAATAATTGAAACTTTTCACACGCGTTTCCGGACTAAATCAACAAATGAACAAATCAACAAACCAACAAATCATCAAACCAACAAACCAACAAACCAACAAACCGACAAACCAAGAAACTCACAAACCAACAAAACTGACAAACCGACAAATCCACTAACCAACAAACCAACAAACCCACAAACCAACAAAACCGACAAACCGACAAATCCACTAGCCAACAAACCAACAAATCAACAAATCAACTTACATTTCAATAATTGTTTTCAATTCAGCGCCCTAGCGCGCCGAATTAAAAAAAATTCGAACATTGCACTCACGTTTCAAAACCTAAATCAACTTAACAAATCGACTTATATTTCAATAATTTTTTTCGATTTGGCAAAAACATTTGAACGGTGAGTTGATGTGGTTAGGCTATGCAGTTGTTGAATATTCATTATGCTAGCTTGGCTAGGAATCCTGGTGTAGCCATAGATGCGTAATTATCTATAAGTGTAGCCTGCACTGCCCTAATGTGTAGCCCTAGGGAAGTCTTGTTTTAGGCCGTAGGCTGTTAACCAGTTTAGGTCAGTGCTAGACTAGGAAACTTAGCCTAGCATTGTCTATAGTACCGGTAGGCAGGTAGGCGAGGCTAGGAAGCTTACCTGAATGCAATAGCCTACTAGTGTAGTGTAATGTTTGAATAGGCTACCGGTACGCTAGATTGCTTGTTGTTGCCGGTACGCTAGAAGCTTGTAAGCTCCTCCTACAGTCCCATCTCCCCATGACCCTAACTCGTATGATCAACTAACTGTATCTTTAATTTGAATGCCTCAACTAGCAATCTAGCGTACCGGTAGCCTATTCAAACATTACACCACACTAGTATCGCATTCGCGTAAGCTTCCTAGCCTCGCCTACCGGTAGTATAGGCAATGCTAGGCTAAGCTTCTTAGCCTTGCATTAACCTAAACTGGTTAACAGCCTACAGCCTAAAACAAGGCTTCCCTAGGGCTCCACATTAGGGCAATGCTGGCTACACCAGGATTTCTAGTCCAGCATCATGTATACTCAACAACTACCATAGCCTAACCACATCAACTTACCGTTCAATTATTTTCGCCCGATTGAAAAAATTATTGAAATATTAGTCGAATTGTTAAGTTGATTTAGGTTCTCAAACGTGAGTGCAATGTTCGAATTTTTTTATTAATTCGGCGCGCCAGCACGCTGAATTGAAAACAGTTATTGAAATGTAAGTTGATTTGTAGATTTGTTGGTTTGTTGGTTCGTTCGTTCGTTGGTTCGTTGGCTCATTGGTTTGTTGGTTTAGGTCCGGAAACGTGTGTGAAAAGTTTCAATCATTTTTTTTAATTCAGCGCGCTAGCGCGCTAAATTGAAAAAAATGATTGTGACGGTAAATTAGTTGACAACTTTAAGAGACAAATTTGTCCTGAAACAAGCGTGCAAAATTTCCATATTTTTTTTAATTCAGCGCGCTAGCGCGCCAAATCGAAAAAAATATTTTAACCGTAAATTAGTCAGCAATTTTAAGAGATAAATCTGTCCTGAAGCATGGGTGAAAAATTTAAATAATTTTTATTAATTTGTCGCGCCATATTTAAGTAGGCTAAATGCTGTAACGATTTTTTGTAGTTTTTTCCTTTTCAAGGTACCTTGAGATTAAATGCAAACTATAATTTGTGACTGGTTTACCACGATTAACCATAAATATCTGCAGGCAAAAGCTAGTCAAAACATGGGCGTTCAGCCTTAATGTTTATCATTATTTTTTTTTGTAGGGATTTCGCGTGTTCTGTATTTTGTTATAATTTTAATTATTTCAAAAAGAATTGGAAAAACATGAACGACACCGAACAATCTAGCCGTGATGCGGAGTTTTCTGGAGAACAGTCCGGGTTTGGATTCTTTGGAGGACACATTTTCGGTGATGCTGCTCCAGTACCAATAAGCGTTGATGGTAAAATTTGTGGTGTTCCCGGTATTTGCAGCATTCAAGCCAAAAACAACTGCTTTCATGTTCCTCTTCAAACGTGCGAAGAATGCTCTTCTGCATCACTCGGACTATTTATCTTTTTTGTATCATGTTTGGGATTGGCTATTTTGCTTGGGAATTTACTGGTGATAAAAGTTTATTATTTTCAATATAGGAACAAAAAGTTGTCTAAATTTGACAATTTTAGATTATCTCTGGCTGTGGCTGATTTGCTTACAGGTAATTTGTCACAATTTTGGTGGTATTCATAAGTTGATAGTCCTAACCGTTAAAAAATTATAGCCGCTGGTTGAAAACCAGTCTGTACTGCATATGGCCTAATCAAGTTTTCAAAGTCTCGAAATATACTGCAAAAGTCGGGTTTTCTTGATCAGGAAAAATTATGAAAAAAATATCTTTTTGTTTCATTTTGGATCCTTTTAGGTTTATTTTGGACTCCAAATATTTTTCGTTGAAAAAATATCTGAAACAGGTACAGTACGCAATTTGTTTTACAGTTAAAGAAAGCAGAATGATGGCCCGCAGTGCATCAGTAATGCGCTGGATGGGGCAAATTTTAAGAAAAACATGTTGGCACATCAAATAAATTTGATGCATTTTGTCTGTTCATCACACTTTTTAATCTTTGTAAATGCCTAAAGGGCATATCGCTATCATGGGCGGCGGAACCGTTGGAGGGGGGAAGTAGGGGGGATGCTTTTCAGGTAAAAAAACGCGTAGCTTTATTCAGTACGGTATCTTACATTGTTGGCCTATATATACTACAGCAGCTATAGTAAAATAGTATAGCATAGCTGATTCAAAGTAACTCAGTTATCGAACAAATTTGTCTTGCAGATCGTTATTCTACGTGAAATAATGACGATTGTACAACGTACAATCGCAAGTTGTAATGACTATATTCATTCTGATAACTTGTTTATGCTACAATTGTCCATTCCGTCGGTTTTCCTGGCTTTAAAAAATAGCCATGTAAATGTAGATCAGCTGCTGCATAGTTTGGCAACTAGTTCAAGCTAGAGATAAACAAGGGCGTATCTAGGAGAGGGAGGTGTGGGATATGCAACCGCTGCCACTTTTCAACAATTTTTTTTGATGAGTACAATTTTTCCATAATTTTAAAACTTTCCGATGTCAATAATTTTTACACCTAGCAAGCATAAGTCGAAATGTGAAAACAAGCTGCATCATATTTCGTACAGAACTCAAAATTAGGGGTAAAAAATTTAAGCAGAATTTTTCCTTAAAAATTGTAGAAAAAGCACTGAAATGGCTATTACGCTACCTAAATTTTCAAAAAAAATTCCGGGATAGCATTCTCCCGTGCCCCCTAGAGTTGTTTTTGTCCCTCGATTTGCATTGAAGTAACTCTGCCGGAAAAATGTCAAAATGTGGTGCCCTTCCACCTCCCTGAAAAAATTCTGAATACGCCCCTTACCCACAGCATTTTCGATAGAAAGAGCTTATTTACGCCCTTTTCCGAGTCTAAACGTCTAACGTCTTGCATTTGGTTAGCATTCAACGTAACTTAAAATCTCATCCTCCACCAAAATTTTCTGGGTCCGCTCCTGGAGATGAGAGGTCAAAATTTTCGATAGTCAATAGGTTGTTTCAATAAAAAGCAGTGTAAAACAATCGATAACTTTAGCATGCTGAGCTGACTAGCAATGGGATGCCGGCTATCGTTTGACCTTGTAAGCATGTTTCGTCCGTACAACGTCTGACAAATTTGTCAACTCCTTGTGAGATTGTAGGCTATTGGTCAACTCTTTAGTATTAAGAACATAATGCAAATTTTCGTTAAGATCTTGCTCTAATTTTTTTTATCAGTTTTGTACCTATATTGTCAGTAAATTTTGCACCTAATTCATTCTGTTTTTCATTTTTTTGTTTGGAAGATCCTCCACACTCCACAGATCCTTCCACAAGGGCTCGATCAGTTCTTACCATACCTCACTGCTGCAAATAAACAATATTTCAAAAATTCCTGGATCCGCCTTTGATACCGTCCCCCCCGGTAAATTTTCGTTCCGCCGCCCCTGATAGCTATCCTGAGCGTGAGCGAATATATTTTGAGAAGGTTGAGGAGAGGCGAAGAAGTTTTCCTGCATTCAAGCTTGCTTTGATAAAGTTTGAGCGATGCGAACTGTGAACGCATCGGAGGAGACCTGAGGAGGTAGAAAATTGTTGATAAGTTTGCAAGGAAGCATGATTTAAAGCTACTCTTCAATAAATATCAGAAGCAAAATCAAGAATGATAGGAAATGCAAATTACATCCCGCAATAACTACTGGGCATCGGTAAAAGGCGAACAGCGATTGTAAGACGCTATTGCTACATGATGTTTCATATTTGTTTCAGGATTTCAGATTTTCTTCGTCACATTTCCTAACTTGGCTTGGACACAAAAAAATTCTCTCGAGTACATTATGGCCCAACAAGAATCTATGTTGCGGAATTCCCCAGCAAGCGTAGCAGGAGGATTCTTTTACTTACTCAGTCGGACGGCATCACTTTATCATCTTTTGTTGCTAGGTGTGATGCGCTTGTACGCCATCACACGTCCTCACCAGTACAGACAATTACAAAACTGGGTTTTGATTGTAGAAATTGGAGCTGTGTGGACAGTAGCGGCAGTTATAGCTAGTGTTCCCGGTATGTACGTGGATGTGGCGTGATTTTAAAATTACTTGAAGTGGAAATTTAAACCAAGGTGTAAAGACACGCTGGTTCGCCGTTACAGGTTCTGACAGTTTATCTTGTTCTGCCTGAAGAGTGATGACGTTTACAACATTTGTTTAAGCATACCAAGATACTTTAGCCTACCGCATTGCTCCCATTCAAAAACCCATTTTTTGTATTGTAGTTTACTCTCAACTTGTACTCTGTGGGAGCATTGCGTGGTGAGCAATGTGGTGTGGGTACAAAAAAAAGAGACTAGTTTTTATGTTTTGCCGATCAGCCTTCCAAGTACTAAGCCAGGATTACTTCCGCAAGGTTTGGCCTATATATATAAAAAAACAAACAAACAAAACTTGTATTGGTACCTTCATAGGTCAACACAAGCATGCTAGAATTTCTGAAATGAATGAGATTCAACCAGCAGTTCGCTTGATGTCAAAAACTTTTGATTGTATTTTTTTGATTTATAACTACTGTGCTGTAAGATCTGAAGTTGAACTTCTTATACTTGGTGATGCGTTTCTGGATATCATTTCGTTTTCAGCCGGCTGGGTACCTCAATATTTTTCCTTCAATTACAACCACGTGACATTCCTCTTTCTTCCCACTCTGGACTTCAACTCATCCAGATCTTATATTCCGTCAATGGTTTGGTTGTGTTTTAGTCTCATTATTCCTTACCTTTTAATGGTGAGTTTGCCGTGACATTGCTGATAAGGCCTACGCAGCAGCTGTGCTCTCTTATAGCATGTTTTTTGTTTTCTCACAAAAATTTTGGCGGTTTGGAAACGGTTATGAGATTGGTCTGCACTGCATTAAGGTGGAGCTGGTTTGAACAGTATAATGCCTATCTTAACCGCTTTCAACAGCTACAGGTTCTATTTTCTTTGTTGCTGCTCTAGTGTGATGCAATCGCAACAGTACAAGCAGTAAAACAATTGAGATCGGCGCCAAAGAGTTGATGGATATTCGGACTTACTAAAGCGCACAAACACTCAATATATGCAGAAAAGCCTGCATGGTAAAAACCTTTTTCTGCGATGTAAATCTAGACTTTCTCGCGCCAGTCTGCTAACTTACAGTATATTTCATTCGTGATCATTGAATTCTTTCTTCGTGGCAAGATCACAAAAAAGTTAAGCAACCTAAATGATGTAGGAACAAGACGCCCAAAAAAGATCAACTGTCCGTTCCAGCCTAACCGACAGTCTTTATGGTTTATAAAGTAAAATAATGCAATCTTTCAAACAAATGTTATTTTTCAGACGATCATCTTGATATCAACAGCAATCGTAGTGCGAACGAAAATCCATACTTCTAGAAAACGACTAAGTCATAAAACGAACAAATCATCGAACAAACCTTCACACTCTAAATTTTCAAAGCAAGAAATAGCAGCTTTCAAGACTGTTGCATTAATGCAAATTGGATTTACTCTGACATTAAGTAAGATTTTCAACGACTTAGTGCTAGTTTGTAAATGGACGATTGGGCATTATCAAAAAAATTGCATTTTCATCAGCTCTAACTTCTAGCTTATCTCTGTAGTGCAACTTTTTTGTGAAAACTTGGTTGCCATCGTGGCTTAAATTGTATGAGCTCTGCAATGGTTTTGTAGCTTGTTTCACTGACTTCACAACAATAGGTGTTTTTAGATGAAAAGTTGCAGGAGCAACTTAATGTTTCGAGTTTAAGAAAAGTCTCGTCAGCTTTGCTACTAGGGTTTCTCTTTCGAGATTTCGGTACGGGAAATTTCCCGAGAAATTTCAAACTTCGCAATCTTGTACTCATTCTTTCTCTCTGCTTTTATAAATACCCACCACAAAACAATTTGCATTGCTGTTTGTAAATTTCCAGTTTACTGGGAAATTTATGTCGGGATCCCGGGAAATTTTTTTGCATTAATAAGGGTTTAGTGGTACTGATATCTATCATTCCGACATATAAAAAATGCGTTACTGCAAATTAAAAATTTTTTTTGCTTACTAAAAGTTTTTTTCAAAATTCGCAAAAAAATTTTTTAAGACGAAATGCTTGTAAGATCAAAATTTTTTTCTCAATTTGTCGAAAAAATTGAAAAACTCGAACTAAGTTTTTCAAAACAACATAACAAAATGCGAAAAATTAGATCTGAAATGCTGAAAATCATAAAAAATATCAAAATGATCAAGCTCGGAAATTTTTCCCGGAAAATTTTCCCGGGAATCTCGAGGATTTTTGGGATCCCGGGAATTTCCGGGATTCCCGCGCCGGGAAATTTTAAAAAATTTTAAAATTTTTTAAAAATTTACCGTTTCTCGGGAAGTTGAAAATCTGGGAAAGAGGGAAATCCTAGTTACTACGCACAGCTTATCCAGGCTAGACTCATTCCAGACTGTAAAGACTCTTTGGTTACATTGCTCATCCTAGACATGTCAACTTCATTTCTTTTCTAAATTTTGATTCGCAAACACTTCAACTTTTTGCTTCACCACAGCTTCCGAACAACTGACATTTGCAGAGATATTTTTGCTTTAATTTACCGAGGATTTTGCTTGTTACAGTTCCAATCGGCATCGTTCTCATTCTTTTATTCACACAAAAACTTGAATGTGACACTTTTTCAACCCCATATCTTGCTTGCATGTATGTCAGCTTGACCAACAGGTAAGGATATGGTGTAATTAGGTAGTTTACTGCAGAGCTTCCCAAACTTTTTCTCTCGCGACCCTTTTTAATCTACTAAAATTTTTCGCGACCCTTTACGGTTAAATTTAATGACAAACAGTGCGAAATATGCGTTTCGATACCGGTAATTATTGAAAGGCGTAAACTGAAAACCAGCTACCGTCACTCAATGCAATTAAATTTGGAACTCTATTCCACATGAAATCAAATCCACTTCTTTTAAAGCATTCCAAACTAAATACAAACAACACCTTGCTACATCCTATCGTTAGTTTCTGTATGTTATTCATTTTCGGGTTATCACACTGTGTGACTCACAACAGTAATAAAACTTATATTTATTTATTGTTAAGTTCAGTTTTTAATATCTACGAACCTTTCTAGATCAATAGGGTGGCTGCTTGACTCGATGACCGAGAAGTCTTTAGCAGTCTCCCATTCGCAAAAAGTTCTCTGATGTTGTGCTATTTTTTATGTGTGAGTTACATGCCCGTTTTTGTCGCGGCGACAAATAAATAATTTCTGATTCTGATGCCTACTTATTTACACTTAAGTAGCCTATTAAAAACAAAAAACAAGCACATTTATATTGTGATGGGTGCGATTGCTTTTTCCTACGAAGCAAATCCAGCCTTGGATCAATATTTGGTAATGCCGGTAAAAACAAAAAGATGCATCCATTTGTCCCACATGATGCCAAAGTGACAAAACAAAACAGTTTACGCATAGATCTACAGCTGAGTCACTTGATAAGAACGTAGAAACATTCATCCGCTGCCTTACTATTTTGTACTAGCCTAGAGATAGGCCAGAATCGACAGCTAGGTTAACAATAATGTTTGCGTAAATGCACCAATTTGAAATCTAAACAGTGCAACAGTATAAATACGGAATACGCAATACTTTGGGCAAAATTGATATACTTCCTGCGATCCCTGAAGCTCGTTGCGCGACCTCGCGAGGGGTTGCGACCCGCAGTTTGGGAAGCCCTGGTTTACAGCAATGACTTGGCGCAGAAAATAACTTAATGATCAAGTCGTTTTATTGATCATGATTTTGAATTTAGTGCCCGCTTTAATGGTTGTAGCGACTACTGCTGAAAGTAGCGGTACCACTGGCTTTGAGAAATGTTTGTGCATTACTGTAGGTGCAAGTAGAAAAGAAATTCTCGACTTATTTATTACCAAGGAACTATTTCAATCCTACGGTATGTTTCACCCGAGTGATAGTCATCGGAGCTTTATTTTAATTAAACAATGTTTCAGCAAATAAATCTTGTTGCATTTCCGTTTTATTATGCTACCATAAATGAAATTATTATGTCACATTTGCTTGCCAACCTGAACCAGCAGCAATGTTCTGACATCCCACTAAACAGAGATTAACTGCAGTTCAATAACGACAACCTTATCCCCGACCTAACATTTTTCGGATTAGAATTTTTGTTTACCTAAAGCAGTGGTCGGCAACCTTTTTTTAACGCGGCCCAGATCATTCTTTCAATAGCTATTGAAGGCCCATTACATTTAAAACCACGACTACAAAATGATTATATACAACACGACTACAAACCACAAAATGAAAAAATGGTGCGTTGTTTTAAAAGCAGAAAAAGTGCAAAGCGCGTGCTTTTTTTCTCCTCGCTCACATCGATAGAACAGAAGAAAGGGAGCATTGCATAAGAGATACAGACACCACACATAGAAGCACGCAGGGGGGGGGCACGTTACCATGCCCTAGCCCCCCTATGGCCTTGTAATAAGGTGCTAAAACCTAACTTTTAGTCCACAATTTCTCAAACTAATAATGCTTGCAGCTTCCTTTCACTTATTTTAGCCAAGCTTCTGCTTTTAGACGTAAGCCGCGAAAATATTTTTGAGTTGTTTATAGTGACTGCACTCACTGCATGCCCTTTTTCGATTAAATAAAAGTGCTAAAATAAATGTTTTTTATGTGAAAACCGCAAAAATTGTTGTCGGCTAGCTTCAGGCAGCTTCACCCCCAGACCCCCGGTTGTGCCCCCCTCCCCCTTTGCCAAATCCTGGGTGCGACACTGGACACACGGCACCCGTTTTTGTGCATGGTACTACAAGTTGTGCTTTTGTATCCATGTACTGCCGGGAGAAAAAGAATTAGATCGTTTTACGCGCAAAGCATCAAAGGGAAAGTTATTATTATTATTTGCATGGGCTTGCTTTTTATTTGCAGCTAGCATGCGGCCCAATAAGACTTTGTACAACCGAATAGCCCGCGGCGCACGAAAAATTGCTAAGAGGCCCACAATTGGGCCGCGGCGCACAGGTTCGCACAGGTTGCCGACCACTGACCTAAAGCGTGCCCATTGCAGATATTTTGACACGAGTAACTTACTGGTATTTTATATTTAGCCTATCAAAGCAAAAAAGTTTTTTATATATAAGCTCTAGCGGTTTGCAAGTTTGAATTACAAAAATAAGAACCAGTGAATATTTGAACATTTTTGAGACTTTTCGGTTAATATACTTAGATTATATTCAATCCTATTCAAATACAATGATTTAAGTATAAATCGAAACGTCTCGAAAATTTAAAATATTACTGGCTCTTATTTTTGTAATTAAAGTATTCAAAAATTCCATAAATTGTGTTCCAAAGTTTGCATATTGAAAATAACTTTTTGTTTGAAAGCTTGTATAATCTCAAGTTTGCATGTTTTTGAATGTTGGTCTATAAACTGTATATATGTTACTGGCTGTGTATCATATAAATAAATTGTCTGCCATTTTAGCATACTACATTGCTTGAAAAAATGTGTTTAAATTAAACTTACCGTATGCTTGGTCGTCTTTGCTATACGTTTGAACAATGAACATGTGGTATGATTCCGAAATGATTGATTGTACTCTTATGTTAAAAGATTAAGGATGATTGATTATTTCCGCGATTATTATTGAACTTAACAAAATACCTGGTAACTGTGGCATATTCGTTATCATATAATAAAGCCCGTGTTTCTAGCCTGATTTTTGTTATCAACAAAAAGTGGTAAATTCGATGACATGATGATATAATCGAAAATATCAGCTCGTATAGATTAGAAGTTGCAGGCTTGCTCAAAAGCAGTATCAGATAATATCAAAGTTTATTGTAAACGGTGAGAAATTCATGTATTATATTTTTTTTGTTTTAGCTTGGTCAACGTCTTTGTCTACAGTGTGTGGGAAAAGAACTTTCGTGGATATGTTGCCGATATTTTCCGAAAATTGAAACCGATCTATTCTATGGATTTTATCCATTCCCACGCCCAAACTCATTCAACAACTATCTAAACAATCACATGGAACCATCTAACCTTCGAAGCATTTTTATTCTGCTAATTAAATTGATCGACTGAATGATGATGCAGAAGTTCAAGTTAGCCTAAAAAAGACATTTAATATTCCATACGCTTTCCATTTGATACTTCAACAAAACCAATCGTAAAAAACAACTAGAGTTTCAGATATATACAGTTTTGTCATCTCCATCAATTTGATAAAAATAAATGAAAACAACAAGATTGTTTGCAGTAAATTTTTTTTCACATCTGTAGAAACTTGAGGTCGTGTTTTTTTTTTTTTTTTTTTTGATATTGCACACTTTACAAGATTGGATTATACTCTAGTCGTTCTCAATTATTTTGTCACGTAAAGTTTTCATTCCACGAGTGACTAATATCACAAATCAATTAGATGCAGTACGAGAAAAATGACAACCTTTTTACTACGCGATTGGTTGAACAGTTAGTGATGACATCATCAGTGACGTACTTGTAACTATTAACGTATGCATTGTACTTCCACTGATATAGCGAAATAAGCCTACCTGTGTTTTTTCTTTAGACGCCGTCAAAAATGTGTTTGAGATTACCTGGAAAGTTAGGCCAATGATTTGAATGCTACAAAAGCTACATGTTTTTATTTTTGTTCGACATGATGGAATAATGTTAAAAAGCTTGATTCAATTCAATTAAGTCACTCCCCGACTTACGAACGACTTCCGTTCCAAGGTAACGTTCGTAACTCGAATTTGTTCGTTAGTCGTCACTATATTGTTGTGAAGGTAACATATGTCCAATATATCATCCTACACTCACACAGAGGTGGGCACAGCGGCGCTGTTGAACAGCGCCGCTGTTTTTTTAGCAGGGGTAGCGGAAGCGCCGCTGTTTTTTTCTATCATCAGCGAAAAGCGGCAGCGCCGCTTTTTTTGAGGTGGAGTAGCGACCAGCGCAGCAGCCCTTCTGTGAAGATAATTGACTTACCGCTGCCGCTGCTGCAAAAAATTTTTTGATTTTGAAGACTGAGTGTTATGCAGCAATCTAATAGTAAAATCGCAACTTAAATCTAAACTCGCTCTGCTTGAAATTAATACCATGAAACTAACAAACGAAAACGTAAAGCGAAGCGTGATAGCGTGAGATCGCAAGCGATGTTCCATCAATTCATTCACACCATTTGTATCGTTTTCATCGCCAGACACTAATCCTGATTGACAGTTGCTGTTTCACAAACAAAGCTGCATCTCGCCATCAGAAATCCGTTTCGGTAATACCCCCGCTGGTTTGACTTCTCACTTCTTTGATTCGAGTATCTTGTATCGTTTTACCTCATTAACACTAGGACCCGTTCAGGGAAAAAAGCGAAAGTATTGTCTGTTTGATGAGACAATTAATCAGAAAAAAATCAGTGATCAGTCTTAGCGGTGGTAAGACTAAAAATGATATACAAAAATACGAAACTCAATGTTTAGCTCGAGATTTTTGAACAAAATCAGTATTAGTAAAATAGTCATTAAAAAATGGTTGTATATTTTATACTAAAATGGTAAAGACAGTATGGCATAACAAACAGTAGGTCTAGTAAAGATAAGTGTGATAAATAATAACTATTATTTAAATTGATTTATAACAAATCAGTGGCGTAAGCCAAGTGAAAATTTCAAGGAGGCCATATTGATTTTACATATTACCGATCGTGTACTTACTCCCGATTGTGTTTTAAAGTATCCAATGATAGTCATTTTGCTTTGGGTGAAAGTATCCTCATCACTTTTTATGAGGCGAAGATTTGCCTTGAGCTTAATTTATTTTGGCTCGTTAAATAATCAGATCGAAAGAAATAGCAAAAGAAAATTGATTCGTTGTCTCTCCTGCCCCCCTCCAGCTACGTCTCTGATCAGATTCTTCTGAATATGCGTTTTTCAAAGTCAAATCTTCATTATACTCGCGGTATTACGCCGAAGCGTGTAACGAGCTGCGGGGCCCATCTCCGCGGCTCAGCGCCTGGGCTACACAGCTCCGAAGAAACGTCGCAACGGTGGCGAGTTGTTGGCGACACTGTGTTGATTTGACCGGCCCGGTAATCGAACCCCAGACCTCCCGCACCGATAGCGTGCTCTTAGCAACTGAGCTAACGACCGGTTCTATATGCGTCTTTTATCTTCAGTATTTGCTTTTCATGAAAATATTATTGACTAAAATCCACTCCTTGTTTCTCCTGCCCCCCTTCCCCGGCTACTCCAGTAATCAGATTCCCGTGACTATGCGTTTTTTATCACCAGCATTTGTTTTTCATGAAAGTATCATTGACTGTGATTGAGAAAATTCACTTGTGTATCATTGTCAATCGTAACATTTTAGTTTTTTCGAAAACTTTCGCAGTTTCATAATTTTAAAGCAGCGGCAGCGAATAGCGGCAGCGCCCACCGTTCTCGCGTGCAGTAGCGGCAGCGGAAGCGCCGCTACTTTTTTAATTCCAGTAGCGGTAGCGCCGCTGCATTTTTGGTCAAATAGCGGCAGCGACAGCGATGCTACTATTTAAGTAGCGGCTGCCCAGCTCTGCACTCACAGTATTAACGATACCAAACCCTATTTAAAGATTAAGGTTCTGGGTCAGGGTTTTTAAAAAGCTTAAAATGAAATATAAATTAGTGTTGGTTTGCGTACAAACTGCAGTGCATTATTATGGACACAAATCTTACAAAAAAAGACTACGCGTGAATTGACGAATTGTGATGTTTGTACGTACGAATGTTCCAATGTCGTAGAGCAGGGGTTCTTAACCTTTTTTGTCTCGTTTATCCCTTGCCGAAAGAAAAAAGTATAATTTACCCCCAGTGTACCACTACTGCTTTTTCAATACTGAAAATTAAAGTTTTCTTTAGTCTGTAATTCATAAAAGTTACCCCCTCGGCAGGTAAAATTTACCCCCAGAGGGTAATTTACCCCCGGTTAAAAACCCCTGTCGTAGAGTGACTGTATTTTATGCAACAGTAACGTGATTGAACATACAACAAACTCATAATAGGCTACTGTAAACCTAATATTCAAAAATTTTTTTGATAGTGCAATTTTGGTTGTCCAGCGGATTTATACGTTTTTTAAATAGGGCGTAGGCTACGTTACCTGTAAAAAAGTTTATCTTTTGCGTTTACTTCAGAACACGCTGAGAAAAACATCGTTTTATTTTTTAAAATCAAGCAACAAAATACAGTTAAAAACATAGTTCTAGGTTTGTACGCGTCAAAAACATTTCACCACGAAATTGGAATTGCGAAGCTTTACTGGTTTGCATGGAACTTTTTGTCAATGGAAATGAAATGTTGTGTGGTTTTGCGGCGCTTTATAACTACTAAGGTCCTTTAGCGCCAGGACTAAGTTTTGTCAAGAATTCACTGACGTATTTTTATTCTTCGTTTATTTCATCCTCCGCGCTACACTTAAATGCTGAGCGTTTAGCAAGTGTAACAGCAGATGCCAGTTTTAAAGTTTTTGGTTTGACCCGACTGAGAATAGAACCCAGTTTATCAGCTTCCAAGGCGAACGCTCTTAACCACTAGGCCATGGTGCTGGTCCCAGCAGACCTTTGAAACCGATTGTTAATTACAGCTTGGGTTGGCTGCATGATCCTGCTGCACGTCAACCAACCAAGATAATTACTGTAGTTGGTGAACTGCGAAGTATAAGTGTACTAGGTTAAGAAGCGCGATTTTTGACGAAATTGGATGCTGTCTCTATTGCTCCCTAATATAATCATACCAATATTGATGGTAATCTTATTTGAAACATCAAATACTCTTCAAAGAAAAATAGCCTTTTTGTCGTTCAAACAACCAATTTACAGTGTTCAATTACAGTTAGTTCAGTTCAGTTAGCGTGTTCAGTTACAAGTGAAAAGTTCAATGTGTCCGCTGAAAGCGATCGAACTTATAGTCATGACAGATAGGTCCGCTGGAGCTTTTCAGGCATAATTTTGTCACATGATGTGGTGATGTGTCATATTTATACTTGCAAAACTATTGGGAATTAGATTCACATTAAGTTATGTTTTCGCATAATTGAATGAAATTTCAATTGATGACAAACTGAGGGAAATTTAAGTTTCCGAATCCCAGATTCATTTGCTTATTGTGATAATAGTAACAAACGGATGCAACTCGTTATACAGGGGAGTAGGCGGGGAGGCAAAAGAACAATTATTATTACAAAATATTTGAAGTACTACTGTTAATGTAGAAAAATGAGTAATATGATCCAAGGAGGCAATGAGGAAAGTTTTTGCCACCAAAGACCGTTTTAATAAAACCTACTATTGAAGATCTTTTTTTCAAAATCAACTGACTGATACTACTGTTTTGCCTTCCCTCAAAATTTTTGGCAGGCAGCACCATTGGTTACATGGCTATTAATATGTTATTTGAAAATCTTTTAATATCATTCTTCATAAATGCATTTTGTAAACGCTCGATGAACTATTCCGATCAGATGTAAAAAAGCTACGAACTGTAAAAAACTGCATTTGCCAACAAAATCAAAACAAATTACTTCACATCGCTTGTCTCATTGAACAGCAAAAAAGGACGAGGACAATAACCGAACGAGCAACACGACTTTACGCAGCTAGTAACTGTTAATGGTGACTGCTTTTTTTTCTGCTTATGAATTTGGAGCACGCAAAATTAATGCAAAGCGAAACTACTGCCACCATGTTATTGCAAATTTCGCACACAGCCAGCTTCTTTTCTCGCACACTACACGAGCACACTGACTAACCTAGAAAATAACAATACCCCGTGCTAGTGGTATATACTGCGCATATCAAAATTTCTGCAGTATTATTGGCAGACTGTTACAACATACAGAGTCTGGAGGTAGGCAAAATAATAAATGTCCAAATTCTCACAGCGAAGGCAGCATTTTATTTTTTTCACAAAAAGACGCTTTTCATGACCCAGTAAAATTTTTGCCGCCTCCTTTTTTCTTATTGACAGGTTGCAGGAAGCATTGAAGAGCAAAATGTTTGTCAATACGCTGTATTGGACAATATCAGTAATTTAAGGCTTCAAAAACATGCTATGCATTTGTAAATTGTTTTTTCCGAACATGAAAGCTGTTAAAATTACGGTATCCATTTCATTTGCATGTTATTACGCACAAGCGATTTCAGTGAGATGGCATGATCAATATCGCAGCCATGGTCTTTTTATTGTAGTCAATTACGCATTGGGGATTTGCCGAGTCGAGTTCGAGTACTCGGCCGAGTAACAAGGCATTACTCGGACTCGGCCGAGTCCGAGTGTTAACTCGGCCGAGTATTAAACCATTATCATTTTGGCCATTTTTTTGCTTTTTACCCGAATTTAAGTCGAAATTGGGACTTCTACGGACGTGATGACCTTTTTTTTGCTCTTCACCTAATTTTGAGTTCATATTTTGACGTCGTAGATACTCGGACTCGGCCGAGTAATGTCGTGAATACTCGTTACTCGGCGAGTCCGAGAAATTTTCCTTGAGGCACATCCATATTACTCATCTCCTACGGCTCCTTAATGCGAAAGTTAGCTATTAAACCTTTTAAGTGCAAAACCAAGCAAATTGACAAAATATTGGTTTACCATGAAAAGTATAATTGGCACATGACCAGCAATCCTTTTAAATAAAACCATAAAAACTATTTGAAGTCGAGTTATAATAATATTATATGAAATTTCTAACCCCTGGGCATATACGCTACAAAATAATCCAAACCAGTATTCAAAGCACTTAAAATGGATTTTCAGAATTTGTAATACTTTGTGGCAGTGATTCTCAACCTGTGTGCCGCGGCACACTAGTGTGCCGCGAGGAATTTTTTAGTGTGCCTCGTATATTTTTGTTTTTGATCGTTTGTACGACTAATCTAGTATATTTTTCTGCAAAACCGAATGGATTTATTCTATTTTGTTGGCTCAATAAAAAAGTTTTAGTTGTTTTTCTCATACAATTGTTACGTCGTAAAACATGCTTCGTATATCTTCAGCTTCCGTTTCAGCGGACAGAGAGTTATCAAAATGCATGTGGCAAGTAACATCAGAAAGGACAAGAGTGTGTGATGAGTTAAAAGTCTCAGCTCCGAACGCAATCCAGCCTCCTTTAATTTAAGAGTTACTATTATTTCTCGTTTACGATTGTATTTTCGATTCTTAATTCTTCAACTTGCTGTTCGTTTGAAACCGTAGAGAGGGCAACGCTGTTGCGGGCTATTAGCCCTCATCAACCGCACTGAGGTAAGGTTTATGTACGGTTTAGAATGAATTACCTTGCTGGAATCTACCATCCCTCCCCATAAATATACCCCAAGAGAATTTAACCTTTGTGGTACGTAGACTGCTACGTCATACTCCAGTTAAATCCCCTTAACGTGGCCGGGGTGAAGAGCAAAAACTATAGAATAATGTCCTTCCTGGCCTACTGTTATAGCCTCCGACCCGACAAGAGGATGTCGTTATGACTCGTTTTCAGTAGGCCAGGAAGGACTTTACTTTATAGTTTTCGTTTAAAACTATCGAGCAGAGCCAGTATACAAGCCTAATCGTGAAGCTGCTTATCGATATCGAAGGATGCAGCAACGTGGCTTGGGTGAGAAAAAAAGGGTGAAAGAAGATAGTATGATGATCTTGGTCGCATATCTAGCTCAGCTAAGCTTGCGAAATCGTGAAAGCTATCACATTTTAGTGAAGTCATGAGGTTAAACGAGATAAAATTAAATCAAATCTTCATTATGCTCGCGGTATTACGCCGCAGCGTGTAACGAGTGGCGGTGCCCAATTCCGCGGCATAGCGCCTGGGCTACACAGTCCTGAAGAAACGTCGCAACGGTGGCGAGCCATTCGCGACACTGTGCTGATTTGACCGGCCCGAGGTTCGAACTCCAGATCTCCCGCACCGAGAGCGTGCTTTGTGCGCTTAATAACTGAGAAAACTTCAAGTGAAAACCAAGATATAGTGAGCCGTCCCATGAAACAGGTACGTTCGAGTTTTAAATATTGTCATGTGAAAGTGTGCCGCGGATGAATTTTTGATTCTTTTGTGTGCCTCAAGCACAAAAAGGTTGAGAACCACTGCTTTGTGGTGTAATCATCAAAAAGTAACATGACAAACGACCATTTAAACGTATTCCTTGATCAAGATATATATTGAGATGAAATTGATAAAGCTCTTAATCTCATAGCTTACTTATCAACCTATTACTTACGCGTTTGCCAAGCTCATATAGAAGCATATCAAGTAGGGTGTAGAAAACGAATTACATGATAAATAACCTGAGAACAGAAGGCTTGTTGCTACACCGATAGGAGCTGTTGAAAAAGCAGAACAATTATTAATCTTCGGCTACAACAAATGTTATCGGAAACTGGGCTTTATCCTTTTATCAGATGCGGACTAACTTACTCAACGTGACAGAAAATCCCAACTGCATCATTGATACAGTTTCGAAAGCTTCAATTTCTCAAGTTGAAAATTTGCCTGGTTGACTATTAGCTTAACGTAATATATTTTTTGTCAGATTCACCTGCATTCGCACCAAAATTACGGTGAAAATCAAAAACAAAGTCTGCAAAAATAACACCACAATTACTTCCCCTATTCTGTATAATCACTAATCAGCCGTAGAGATGTTTGCCCGAAATTCAGTCAGTTTCTGTTTCTAAACCGCTTTTCGTTTGACATCAATGTCCCACTATACGTATCATCTTTAAAGAAAACGTTGCACATTCAACAAATGATTTATTGTTATTGATTGTGTGATCATCCTCATATCAGGCAAAACTTTTTTTGCTTCACTTCGGAAGCTGATCTTTATTTTGGAAAAACGTTTAATGAGTGCTTTCAACCGATAATCAAAACCAAATGAGAATGAGAGAGATATTATTTTTGTACAGAAAGGGCATAACGCGTGATACAAAAAGATGGAAAAAACGATAAATGTTAAAAAGGAAAATTACGCAATGTCTTTCTGGTGAGAGGCTGCGAAAAGACTATGTGTCCTGTTCCGAGGGACTGGCGCGGTCGCCGAGTCTGCAGCCTCTTACCTTTAATAAATATATAACTAATGCCTAATAATGATAAACATTGCACACTTCTACACTAAGCTATAGAGTACAAAAAAGGAAAAATCAAAAACAAAAAATACAGGAGGGATCTAAGCGCTAAGTACACAAACTAACTTGATGCGATAGAAATTTAAACGAGAATCTGTTCCAGAATATTGCAAAAGCTTTGAACTACATTATAACACTAACAGTCACAAGAACTAGAGATACTAAAGTATTTATTATTATTGCTTAATAATTCAGTAAACAGAGTATAACCAGATTCACAGTGGCAAGGAGATCATAAGAGCTATTTTAGCATTGTTTGTCCCGAAGAACTTGTTTAATTTTTTTTACAAAGACGTTGAAACTTATTTGCGAATTACCTTTTATGTCAGGCGGTAGATTGTTTCAGATGTTGCAGCCTGTATAGCAAATTGATCTTTGCGTAAGAGATTTGCTACAACGCATGGAGACCCAATTTCCGTCTGAACTAAATCTAGTTGAATGATCATGAATTTGTGCAGCTTGTCGAAAGTAGGCTACTCGTTAAAGCATGAAGGAAGAGTTTTTGATCAAAATTTAAATACAAATTTTAAGACTTCAAGGTTGAAAATGTTGTTAAATTTTAGCAAGTTTAAGTTTGAGTAGATCGGTAAAAGTTTTTTTCTAAAAAAGGGAGTTTTTGTTAATATTTTAACAATGTAATTTTGTTGAATCTGGATTCTTGTTGTGTATTTAGATGCTGCATTACCCCATGACGTTACACCATACTGCAGATAAGAATAAACAATACCGAAGTATATATTACGCAATGCTGCTACTGGCACATAGTGTCTTAACTTCATCAATACTCCTCTGGCAATGCAAAGTTTTGCCAGGACGTGCTGGATATGCTGTTTCCAATTCAGTTTATTATCAAATAAAACCCCTAGGTATTTGATGACATTTTTGTTAGGTAGAAGTCTGTCGCTGGTGTTATTCACAGCTGTGGATTTACTACGAGAAAATAACATGAAATTTGTTTTGTTGTAATTAATGGAAATTTTGTTGTATTTGCTCCAGACTTCAGTATTACGGAATTCGGTTTCAGCTTTTAATTTAAGTTTTTGAATGTCATTTTCTTTACAGAGCAATACGGAGTCATCTGCATATGGTACCGTCTTTGCTTTGCAAGCATTAGGTAAGTCGTTGATATAAACGAGAAATAAAAATGGCCCTAGTACGCTGCCTTGCGGAACTCCTGTGGCAATCGAATGCTGGTCGGAAAAGGTGAGGTCATTTAGGACCGTATATTGAAATCTGTTTGTAAATATGACTGCAAGAGACTATGCACAATTGCACATTACCTCTGACTCCGTAGTGCTCCAGCTTGTCCATTAGAATTTGATGGTTCACACAATCAAAAGCTTTCGCAAAATCAAGAAAAATACCGCAAACTGAGTTATCGCAATCCATTTGCTGCAGTATAGTTTCGTACAAGTAGGTTATAGCAAGGTTAGTAGAAAAAATTTTTCGAAAGCCAAACCATAGATTTGAGAACAGATGTTTTTTTGCCCAGAAATTTACAAGTCTTTTATGCAAAATAGTTTCAAATATTTTGTTGAAAGGAGATAATATTGAAATTGGTCTATAGTTACCTAAGTCCATTTAGTATCCGCCTTTATGCAAGGGTATTACAACTTTCAAAATATCAGGATAGGATCCAACTTTTATACTGCTATTAAATGATGAGGCAAGGAATTGAGATATTAAAAATTCAGGTTGTTTTATTAAGAGTACAGGAAGATCAATGTATCCCGGTGATTTGTTAACGTTAAGTCCCGCGATTATTTCCATAATTTCATATTCATCAGTTGGTTGCAGGACAACGGAAGAAACGTGTCGCTTATCTAGATACTGTCGGTAATTTTGACCCTTTTGATCACACGACTTAGATCCTAATTTTTCGCCAATTGTTACAAAATGGTTACAAAAGAGAATATGGTACAGAGTTAGCCTGGCGGATATTATATTATCATTATCAGTTTATTCTTACCATTAATACGTATAGAATAGCTAGAAAGACAAAGAGTAAAACTATCTTTGCAAATGGTATTTTGCGGTTTGGCGTCGATGGCATATAAGGAAACTTTGATTGGAAATACTCGAAGTACAAGTATTCAAATTGCCAAACTGAAATAAAATTTATTGAAATTTTAGATTCTGATATTGACGAATAACTTCCGATTAGCACGTTCTGAATTAAAATACAATGCTATGACTTTCTTACGTTTTGAAACGAAGGAGCGACGCAAAATATCCTTTACAAGCGCAAACTCGTACAGCTTGATTTTTATACGAAGTTTTGTAAAGCCGATTGGCTTCCACAAACCCCAGTTAAGTTGACGTAGGCCAAAAAAATCGCCTTTCATTGTGCTATTGCAGTCAAGTAAAGTTTTAGGCTTTTTCGCTAACCTGCTAACCTTACCTTGATTGTCCAATAATCAGTACTACAGACAAAAAAACAAAACAATATTACATGCATTCTGTAGAGCAAGACAGCGCTGTTTAAAGCTATTAGCTTTCATCAGCCGCACTGAAAAAAACGATACGTTTATCTTTCAAAATAGTAACGCCCTTTCTGACCTATACTGAAAAGGATAGTTGCAATATTCCGTGCAATTATCTGCTTTCTTTCACACCCGATGCACTTGCCACAATCGCAGCCAAAAACCACACCATTCCAATTCCGTACTAAATTGTTTTGTTTGTTAGTTCTCTGTATTTGAATGGCCATTTGATGGAGTACGAACGACTTAAACTCAGCACCAGCAAATGGTAGAGTGATAACGTATATGCGAGAAGATAGATTTTCGTAGCACTTACACAAAAAGCTTTAATTTAAAATCAATACAATCCACCTGGCTGATATTTTTTAAAACTTAGTACGTAGAAACTTTTTTGATGATATTGCTGTTTTTCTTGCCCAGCTGTGTTTCAAACTTGCCTAGTAATCTTGCCTATCTGCTTTTTAACATTCTTTAGACTTTTAATTGTCAATTTATCATCTGTTTGAGAAAGTTACCAACTTTTACTCTACCTCTGAACATCAAATCATGTTTGATCTGGGCAATTAATTCGAATTGTTGCATGCATCAAAAAGTCTGCGACCGAAATATGTTGTCATTAAAATGATTGAAATACGTAACAAGTTTTATGCAGTTTTAATTGACGACGTACATTGATGCCGAAAATATTTCCTATAGTGGTTGTTATTCATAGAGCACAGACAGAGATACGTCAGTTTGGGATGTCTAGATCAAGGGTCCGCAAATAGTGGGTGGCGACCCAAATTTGGGTCGGGACACCTTCGACTTTGGGTCGCAAAATTTTTAAACGTACATCCACTTAATTATATTGACATGATGACATTTTTTGCTTCAGTTTTTTTCAGTTATTTTTTTGGACTCTTTAGTTTTAAAACTTTTTGATATCACGGTATAATGTAAAACTTTTGAATCTTTTGAGTCATGAGTTTAAAAATTGCTTCCTTAAGTAACACGTGTCAATTATTACGAATGATATTTTTATCGTGCGCTACATGGAGAATTTCAATGTCTTTATTGCTTGTCACTATTAGTGAGTCTCAGACTCTCAGTTTACTTTTAACTGTTTTATTGGCATCTGTGAGAGGATTTTAGCGCATTGCAGCTTATAGGTTAGCAGCCTGATGAAGCAGTAACAAATACGTCAGCTAAATAGAAGATTTCTCGGCCAAATTAAGATTGGTTTAATAGCTAGGCTGCTAGACAGTTCGATTTGGCAAATTCGGTTATAAAAAAGAAGCTGAAAATAATATAAGTTCTTTGAACAGAATCATTAACGATGAGGTAACAGTTAGCTTTTTTGTTTCATATTTAGTGCGTGTTGACAGCAACATAGCAAGCACTACATCAAAAAGTATTAGTACGGTGGCAACTTGCGTGCTGTATAATGATAAGTCTTCCATAAAATTTAGAAATATTTGGGATGCGTAACACTTCGTCAATTTCGGACTTGAACTCGACCTATATTTCTTGGGCTTGAACGTAAAACTTTATTTTAATCAATTTCATCTACCGATATTTGGGTCGTCACAAACAAATGTTGAAAACTGCTTGATAAGGAATGCTTCAAAAAAGAAGGACAGCGGGTTAGACGAAAGAACAGCGAAGATTTTATGACTACATATAACAGGAAAATTTGGAACGGATTTTTGCACAGTTTTGCGTGTTTTGACTTGCCATTTCGGAACCATTCACTTTATTTTGGATCGTCTCCCGCTTTAGCCGCGAATTTGCTGATTGTGTTCTAAGCGCTGATCTCATGCTTCTCACTAGAACAATAAACGCAAAGATTCATTTTTTGCTACTGTGCTAACTTTCTCCTGTTTGTAAAAACTGCTGCGTTAATAGTAGCCTTAAAATTGGTAAATAAAATAAATAATGCTCAACAAAAATGACGCTTCCAAATATTTTGGGTTGCGTGGGATTTAGGGCAATTTTTATTTGGGTCGCATCAAAAAGTATTTGCGGACCCCTGGTCTAGATGGTGTCGTATTACAATTGCCTTTCACCCAAAATCGTTAATTGTTGCGTTCTCGATCAAAAGTTTTACAGCATTCCGAAACATTGAGGTCAAAAAAAAGGTACCGGTACTAAGCATAATGAAATGTAACCCATCATGCATGAAACGGCCCATAGAAACGTAAACGTAAAATGTTTACGGATCGTTTACTTGCCGAAGATAGATTTACTGTAAATCATAAAAAACGAAATTAAAAATATCCAAACAGGACGGTCTTCATAATTTTTTAAGGTTGTTCTCACGCTCCACCGGAAAAATTTTGCTTTTTTTCCTTTCATTTCACGTTTGTTTCGTCGATCAAATCAATGGCTTTGAAATAAAGAAAATGATATCGATATTGATCCAATTATATAGTCAAATGTCGATAAGATATTTTTGCCCACTTCTGCTTTTATTGGAAACTTCTACCTTCAGTTCCACTCGTTTTTCTACTACTGGCGGTTTTTTGTTGGACTGCGATCCTGCAACAAACAAGAAAGCGAAACCTTGCACAAATTTAGCTTTGTATCAAATTGACAAGTAGTTTTACAGCAATTAATCACTGGTTATGTTGAACCAACAAGCAGCTTATATTACGTGCTCATGTTACACAATGTCTTATTAACTTGAATTTTATTCATTTTAGCGTAGTTTTTCATGTTAAATAGAACTTCAACCCAGAGCGTTATTTCTTCTTGTTTTAACTCAATAGAACTTAGTCGGTTTTAGAGCTGTGATACCCGACAATACGGCAGGTAAAATGAGCATCAATATTTCAGTCTAGGATCGCTTACCGTCAAATTTAAAACTGGAACAAATTATACGCATCATCCTACTACTTTAAAAATTTCATCCTACAGCAGCGTCACCCAAAACCCATTTGTTATCAGCAACTTGGTAGGCTTTATTGATGCAGAGTCAAAATACTAAACGTGACATGCTATTACGCAATTCTACGCGTGAACAGTGACAAAATAAACAATGTCGCCATAAGCAATACCGGTAGATTTATTTATATCTATGGTGTCAGTCGGCTACGCAGGAAGCTCCTACGCACGCTTTTCTCCCCCTCTTCCACGGCCTCAGTCGAAACACGTTAAAAACCGTTAACGCTCAGATTGTTGGAAAATCGAACATTTTTGTGATCAATCTCTTTTACGCACTTCTCTCTCGGAAAATTTTTGCGCTTGTGTGTGATATGAACTGCAAATCCGACCCATACAACCAATTGATGATGCGATCATAAATCTATGACATACAGGTAGTGAATGAAGTTGCAACATCGATAAAACTCGGCTCAGAGATGAAACCGGTCAGGTTTTTCTCGACCCGACCGGTAAAATTCAAAATCTACGCCGGTTGACCGGTCACTGACCGGCTCGGTCGACGTTTTTTTTATTGAAGGAATATGTTCAGTACTCATTAGTACTACTTATTTAATGACAAACTGTAGTTTACTCTATAGCTTTGTCACTAGATGTATTAAATACGTAAAATTTCATCGGATAGTAAAAACAGTATCTAAATGTAAGTAAACTTCATCTGTTGATTTGTTTCACTTGGATAAATACGAAGCAGCACTATTTGACTTTATTTGATTTGACTTTGACATTTACTTAACATGTTACTCGCTGTACATAAATTCCACTTGAATGGTTAGCGTAAATCCATAGGTGGTAAAACTTGTATATCATGAAGAGGCCTTTAGTTTCTTTTTTTAAACCACTTTTACAAACGCCACAACCAGCCCGGGCTGTTTCGTCACAACCCGACCGGCCCGCGCACATGGAAAGAAGCTAAATACGATGGAGCGGTATACGGCTTTGTAATGACTAGGGCAACCAAAAGTCAAGAAAGTCAAATATTATTACCTGGCTCAGAAAGCCATTAAACTTCTACTAAGTATGTTTTAGCTTCAAACTAGGCGTAGTTTAAAAGTTATTAAGTCAAAATAAGGTCAAAATTTGCTTTTTCAGTCAAGATGCAAAATCTGCATCGTTTATATTGTTTAATATGCATTGTTTAATAAATAGATGAAACAAATTGCGTCGTAATCATTGGTTGCCAGCTTGTGAAAAGCAAATTGGTAGTCCCTTTCTCAACATAAGCTCATTAAAACACCATTCGAGTATAAAAGAAGTAAACTGTGTTTATGACAAGACAATCGTTTTCGAATAATTCCAGAATTTCATTGTTATATCGCAGTATAGCCGCAGATCGAGTTTTGAGGATTAGCTAATTTTAACAGTGAAGAAAAGCATGGTTGCCAGATTGGACTATCGTGGGTACAAATTCGCGAAATTAGGAACTTTTTTAACTTGTTTGGACCGAAAAAAAGTTATTTTGTACCTTTGGACTAATTTAATTGAAACAACTTTAGTGCTATTTTGTTCGTTGTTTATGCTGGTTTCGTTGTACTTCGTTCATAAAAGACTATTCAGCATTATTTTTACTTGCTTAAACATGTTGTCGCTTTTTTTGTGATAAAAGTTTTACGTCAAAAACAACGTCAAAATTTTAAATTTTTTGGTCAAAATTTTAAATTTTTAGGTCAAAATCTGGTTGCCCTAGTAATGACATCACAATAGTATCACAATCCTGCTAAAAAAGAGAACGTCAACTGCACAAATTTCACGGTTGCAAACAGACAATAAACCTTTGTTTTCAGAAGGTGTGATTTGTTAATGCCATTTTTCATAAAACTGTTTTATTTAAAAAATCCATATCGGACATCGGTATGTATATTTCGTTTGATGTTTAGGTGTATTTTAGTTCAAGAAAGGACCTTTTGACCGGTTTTTTGAGCGGCTTGACCGGCCGGTCAAAGAATCTCGACTTGACCGGTTTTCATCCCTGACTCGGCTGCCTGTAATTTTGTGACGTATTGTTTTTATCTATGACCTCATTAAATTCGTCATTGCAATTGCATCTCAAAGTTTTAATTTGTTAGTTACAAAATAGTAACCCAACATTCTTGATTGATTCACTTGCACAAGGTTCATACCCAAAGTAAACAAAGAATAATCATGGAACTAACGATGCATTGATGATGCAATAGACCTTGTACAAGTAGTCAAGTACGTGCAGTAGGGTTTTTCTGATTGTGCACTTTGTTATCCTATTGTTATACCAGTACATTTAAAACTTTTTCTAAATTTGTAGATAGTATTGGGCTGCCCGATTTATGTATAGTGGCTAAAAGACACCGATCACGGTGCTGGACGTCATTCTTCCAATACCCGGGTGCATATTTCGGAATGGTTCTACAGAAATTTTTTTGTTTATTCTATTACCACCACTCAACCCATCCCGAAACAGACATAAGAAAGTGCATAAAATCAAAACCTAGAGCAATATCGAACCCCGACCCCACGCGTCGCAGTCCAGCATACTGACCGATACACCACGCCGCTGCAGAATTCAGTGCAATTTTTCTATTTATACTCATTTCGAACGAGCCCTATCTTTTTGTGTAGAACCATTCCGAAATACGCTACCCGGGTTGGTCAAATTGGACGCAATTTGACCAACGACTCTCCACTGCTTTGATATTTTTTCGGAACATGTGCTGACCAGGACCTGGCCGAGATGATGGACCCCGCCGCTCGTTACACGCTTCGGCTTAATACGGGGAGTATAATCAAGATGCAATTCCATAGACAACCTTGTTTTCATGTTTAACCTTTGTTATAGATTTCACTGAGTGAAAACTTCCGCCATCTTGCAATAATATTCCAGCTCAGCAAATGGCATTTATCGGATGTGGTTGTAGAATCAGCATACCCGAGATCTCAAAATGGCCTCAATACACGGAAATTGATTTAAGATGCCGAAAAGCAAGGTTGTCATTTTTAGTGGACTGTCTGTACAGTACAGACTGTTTAAATAACGAATTTGAGCCGGTGGTAGGGAACACGGTTACAATTACAGGATTACGCAATAGCTCACGACGAAAAATTAGCCGATGCAACTGTTCAGCGAGTTCAGTTAAGTTTAAACCAGTCACAACTTTTTAATGACCGTAACTTACTATCAGCTTGAAAAAGCTAACATAAATCTTAGCTTAGCTAGTTATTTTACATGTTGGTGCAAAAAATTACTTTCTAATAGTGGAATTAAATTAGCATATAATGAATGGTTAGACTAAAATAAGCCCGGAAGGTGTTTACTGTACATACACGCCGCAAGGCAGCTACATGCGTCACATTTCCCTGTGGCCTTCGTGATGTGTAAAGTCTCGCAGCAATTTTTTCTCGGTAGAGAATATGTAATTACCTGAGCGTGGCTATGTAAAATTTCGTTCTTCACACTTTTGCTGCTGCAAGTTGAACATGCTATATGTTTGTTCGAAGTTACAGAAGAGGATGCACAGCTGAGGTAGAAAAATATGTTGGGCACATTAGTTAAGCTAGTACAATGCGCAACAACAAAATAAAATCAGAAATCTTTTAAAAGAATCAGAGATGGGTATTTATCGAGATAATTTATTACCGATTATCGTTATCGCTCAAAATAATTTGGATTTATCGATTATCGATATCGCTTTTATAATATATTTTGTCATCGCCGATAAATTATCGCGATAAACAATTCTTTATGCACACAGTGTTCAAAGTGGGTGAGTTGACGCTATGAAAAAAAAAATACTCAGTGTCCATAAAGTCTTGTTGCACTTTAAAAACATCTCTTTGTTTTATTCAATGCCTCAGCAGAGTTCGTGAACTGCTCTCTTTTCTTGAAAAACCTGGAAAAGCATTTTTGCTATTTGAATTGCAAAAAAACTTCGTCAAACGGATTTAAAATTTACCGAAACATTTATCGAAAAAATTTATCGGCGATAATTTATCGATTGCCAATATCGCTTTAAAAAATTGAGATTTATCGATTATCAATATGGCCCAGGGCATTTTTGAAATTATCAATTATCGTTATCGCTTTAGTACAGAAAGGTTTATCGTGCCCATAACTGATTCACTGAACAGAATGCATGGGGCGCCGTCGTGAAAAAAAAAACGATTTAGCAAATTTTGTACGAATTTTTAGCAACATTTACAAAGTTTCACAGCTATTTAGTGAAAGTGAAGTGAACTGCAGCTAAAACGCTTCAAAAAATACAATAGCAGCCAAAGTGTAACGACATTTAATAAATAGCAGCGACATTTATTAAATAGCGGCGATATTTAATAAATAACGCGACATTCGTTAAATAGCGGCGACATTTAATAAACAGCAGCAACATTGAATAAACAGCAGTGACATTTAATAAACAGCAGCGACATTTAATACATAGCAGCGACGTTTAATAAATAGCAGCGATGTTGAGCTAAAAGGCAGCGAAAAATTGAAGTGCTGCGGTAATATGCTAATGAGATCAACAGTGTTTCCATTTAGTGTAATCTTAAAATCGATTTTGAAAAGTTTAATATTTATTTATCCAAGTTTTAATCATTAACGGCGCAGTGTGTCCATATTACTAATAGCGGAACCACTCACTGTGCTCAGTATCCGGAACGAAAATCAGAGCTTAGATGTTGTGTTGCTATTTGTTAATTTTGTTTTCAATTTTATTTTTGAAATTTAAAAGGAGTTTCTAGTCTATACTTAATCGTTAGACTAATATGGCAATAAATGAGAAAAGTGAGAAATTTTGGTATGGGGTAAATGATAAAGTATGGGAAGTATTGCAGGAGGTGTGGGAGCTGTGAGGAAGTGTGGAGAAGTGTTGGAGGAGGTGTGGGGAAGGTGTCAAGTGAGTGTGGAGAAGGTGTGAGGGGTGTGGAAAAGTGTGAGAGAGTGTGGGAAGGTGTGAGGTGAGTGTGAAAAAGTGGGTTGAAGACGTGTCAGGTGAGTGTGGGGGAGAGGTGTTGGGTGAGTGTAGGAGGTGTCGGGTAAGTGTGGAGGACGTGGGGGAGGTCTAGAAGAGTGTGTTGGCTCCCCCATACCTACCCACACACTTCTTCACCTTTTCCCACATCCCAACACACTATACCCCACTTCCCTCAACCTTCACACTCACCCCACACACTCCTCCACACCTCCCCCATACTTCCCCACATCCCCGACACCTCTCTTCACCTCCCCCACACACTTCCCCATTCCTACCCCACATTTTCCCACTCCTTCCATATTCCCCCATAATTATCCCAACTCCTTAAACCACCAAAAATTCCCCAATTACCCACCATCCATACTCTCCCAAAGTCTCTATACTCCCCCATTCTCCCCCGATTCTTTCCCATACTCCCCCATACTTACTTTATTATTAATCCCATACCAAAATTTCTCATTTTGCTCATTTATTGCCAAATTTAGTCTAGCAATCAAGTAGAGTAGAAACTCAGGGATTTGTAGAAACTCATTGTAAATTTTATAAAAAAAAAATTAAAAACAAAAATAAAAAATGGCAACACAACATCTAAGCTTCTTAAAAAGTTTAGCGTTTTTATGGACATACGTAACAATGCTTTTTTAGGGAGTGGGTCCACTAAAAGAATTTTATGTACACCGTGACTGTACTCTTGAGACAACCGTGATTTGATGTTACGAAAAATGAAGAAATGGATACACTGTTGATCTCATTAGCGTGTTACCGCAGCACTTCAATTTTTCGCTGCACTTTAGCTAAACATCGCTGCTATTTGTTAAACGTCGCTGATATTTATTTAATGTCGCTGCTGTTTATTAAATACCACTGCTGTTTATTTAATGCTGCTGCTGTTTGTTAAATATCGCCGCTATTTAATAAATGTCGCTGCTATTTATTAAATGTCGTTACACTTTGGCTGCTATTGTATTTTTTGAAGCGTTTTAGCTGCAGTTCACTTCACTTTCACTAAATAGCTGTGAACCTTTGTAAATGTTGCTGAAAATTCGTACAAAATTTGCTAAATCGTTTTTTTTTTTTTTTTTCACAACGGTGCCCCATAAGAATGGATCAGACAAAATGTACGTAAGTCTAAAGAGCAACCGAAACGATATTTTATTGCACACAATGTTTGCATTTTTAGCCGATTTTGTTTGAATTTTAACCGGATTTGTATTGCTTTTTGACTTATTTTGCAATGCAGTTTCAAGCAAGTTGAATTTATGCCTCTTCTCGGTGATATGATATCTTCAATCTATCGATAAAATATAGGCCTACCGTAAATATATTTTTATTAATTTTATCAAAAAAAGGAGAAGCGCCAGAAGTTTGCAAGAAAGGCGATAACGCAAAAGCTCTTTTAGTTTTGCGAGTGCTGGAAACATAATAATTCTTGAGGAATCCAAGGGATGTTCTCTGAAAACTTTTAGCAAAGTTGCCTGACCATTATTCGTCATTTTCGTGCTTTTTGAAAAACCTTGACATTGATTTTTTTTTGGATTTTACTGCGACTGCTGAACCTAAAAAACTAGCTTGTCGGAAGTTGACCTTACTTTGATCGCAGAAATGATGAGAAAACGGGCACATTATTTTTTGTTTTTGAGAAAAATTACCATCAGCGTTTTCTTACGCTTACACTACTGAGTATAAGCGTATGGAAGTTTATTGAAGCACTTCATGTTAAGAGGCAGCGTAGATTTGATAATTTAGCTGCAATTCTCAACACTATAAATCGTTAAACTACAGCATTGTTTTGCAAAAGTCAAATTTATCGTTGAACAATAAGCATAGAACAGAGCAGACAATGTTTTTAAGTATAGAAACAGTTTTCGGAGCTCTGCTAGCATGGCGCTCAGTTACAATAAGTGGTAGATGCTGCGAGTTAATCAATCAATCAGAATTTATTTTGGCTCAATGCATGGTAGCAGCGAAATGACTTAGTACAGTCTTCTAGTCAGCTGCCACCAGTAATTCAATACAAATATAAAGCTGCGAGTTAAGGCACTTCATCCTGCAGAATGCTTACAGTTGGCAGCTCCATTTCGATGTTTTAGTTAAGTTTAGCCGCATAAAGCGCTTTGTTGATGTTTTGATCAGCTGACGCTATGTTGAACGTCATGAGTAGGCCGATTTTTTTATGACCTATAAAATCAAAAAATATGACTTTGTATGTTGAAACATATGACTTTATTTTTAAAACAGCAAATTTATGCTGTTTTCCGTAATTAACATTTCGTAGGTAAATCTAAACATGTATTTTGAACAAAAACATACTCAAAAGAACGAAGAATTCACTTGAAAATTAGTAAAAAAATTCAAATGTGCATCTTACAACAAGTAAGATTCATTATTCAACTGTTAAATACAATTTTCTAATAGAATGCGACGTGTGCATCGATAAAATTTCGGTTTTTATGAAGCATGGATTTAGCATCGAAAATGGCGGTTCTACAAACACTGATGTAGGCTGGTATGTTAACAACCTGGCACACAATGATGGAAAAATATTTGGTCCACTCGTCTCCACAATGGTTTTTGCTCAATTTTTTTCTAAACTAATAATAAAAAAGTTGTTTCAAATGCTTCGTGAAAGTCGGCATGAAAACTTGAAAATTCTCATCGCCCCTCTCAACATAAAATTATCAAATTTAAAGCCCATAGGAACTGTATCTACGGTGGTACTGGAGTTAAATAATTTGTATTTCGCAACAAAAATCAATCGTCATATTTCACGACCAAAAAAGAAAATATGACTTTTTATGACTGTATAACTTCTTAAATAGACCTCGCATCAATGTAGTTTTTTTACGACTATCGGTTTCATAAATTTTTGCGCTACCAAAAAAATATAACTTTAATGACTTTTATCCCCCCTATTCTTGAGTTAGTGCCCAGATAGCGCACAAACGTTTTTTTTAACGTTGATATTTGGCTGACACCGTTGATTTATGGTTACGGTTCAAATGAAAACGTTATTTTAACGTTGTTTTACACTTAGAAATGTTTGCATGGTTCGCTAGTTTTTACGTCAATGTTTTTAAAACGTTGAAATGCTAACTTCAAAACAATTATTGACATTTAAACGTCATAATAACGTTTGTGTGCTAACTAAAAATCGAACCTCAATTTTTATTTATAAACAAACGTTATATTAACGTTTCATTTCGGTTCGAAACGTTATTGTTATGAAGAAGTTACTTGCACAACGTTCTTTTATGGTTGTTACGTTAACGTTAATGTTATGTTGACATTTCGACACTAAGTTAACGTTACTTGGATAACCAAAATGTAACCTTCAGCATACAACAATATTGCTTACTCTACGCACACTAAATCTACATTCGAATAATTACGCTCGAAAATTCACGCCTATTCATACTCTAAATTCAAGTTCGAGAACGCTCTACGACATTCTCAAAAAGAAACAAGAAGAGAAATCACATCACATGCAAAACTCACACCAAACCACAGCAAACACGATTGTGACGACAAGAGAAATCATATGACATGCCAAAATTCACACCAAACCACAGTAAACACAATTGTGACATCACAAGCACAAATTTTAACCCAGTGAAATTACGTAACGGAGCGATCTGTCCAGAATATTCACAAAAAAAAAATACGTCAGTAGAAAATTATGACTTCATAATGCAACCTTACGAAACAATCCCACGAATAAAACTTCGGAAAACAACGCATTGGTCTTGAACTTTTTACAGTAGACAAAGCATTTAAAACAAAAACACATTAAGCACTTATAACGTCACAGAAACATAAATATGGCTCTAGGGGGGTTCGGGACCGGGAGCATAATATGTTCTTCCGCAAAATTGTTGAAAATTCAGATGCTGTACGGACCAGTAACAAACTTCACACGGACCGGCACCGGGCAGCGGTCCGGTGGTTACCGATCACTATTCTCGTGGGTTTTCTTATGTGATCGTGGTGTATGCAAAGCGTCGATGTTTGTGCATTATACACGAGTAAATTCTATGCCATAAAACATGCGCGAGCAGTAGACAGCCACAGTATCAACTAGAGCTGACTTTTAGTTGCACAGACAGTAAAAAAGCGCGAAAATTAATTGTCTAAGCAAAGTTGTTTGCATAACAGCGGTTCATTCATTCATTTTCTAGACCCGCTTGTCGTTCAGGGGTTGCGGGGGCAGCAGCTCGAGTTGCAACCTCCAAGCATCTCGATCCTCTGCAACAAAGGATAGATGCTCTGCTGAGATGCCAAGGCAAGACCAACTAAGATCTTCTACGTATACGAATCTCGCCATCGAGTTCTGGGACGGCTTCTAGACCTTCGATCAATCGGTGTTGAACAGAGCAGTTTTTTGGCTGTTCTTACGTGGAACATTCGTGTCGCATGTCTATACTAACGCAGTTGTGATCTTTCTAATCGGAAAAGCAGCGATTCGATGTTTAGAGATTCACGAATATCTGCACTTTTAACCTTGTCCAGCAAGGTCAAACCGCTAAATTCTTCGCAAGAATCCCATTTCGGCTGCTTGAACTTGAGATCACATTTTCTCATTCATGATTCAACACTCAAGGCCATAAGTCAGAATAGGAACATAGATTGATCTGAAAATGGATAGCTTTGCCCTGGTGCAAAGCTCTTGTTTCAGTACCACAGGTCGGTTGAGCTGGCGCATTACTGCACTTGCTTTTCCGATGCGGATATTATCCAATTCGCTATTTTGTTTGCCATCACTTGTGAATGAGACGCCGAAGTACTTGAATTTCTCTGACTGTTATTAGTGGTACTCCATCAATTTGGAGAGGGCACTGCTTTCTGTTTTTGTTGTACTGCGATTGCAATTGAATACACGATAACGAAAAGGAAATAAGTCACCATTTTGTCATTTTATTTTTATTGCATCATTATGTTCAAGCGACATTGGCTATCATGCGTGCAAAAAGCAAAACCAAGTTCCTTCCACAAATATAAAAATTAACATTAAGAGCATTGTTGTGAAAATGAAAGGAACCAAGCACAGCACTTGGGCCTCTTTTGATTTCATATACCATCATAAATAATGGTTTCTTCATTTTAATTTTTTTGAATAAGTTGTTTTCTGATTGAGATAGAGTATCAAAATGTATTACAGACAGGTAGGAAATTATGTTTGCCGAGTCGTTTGACACCAAATTCAGCCGTGTAACACGTGCACTTTTCAAGTTACGTCATTTACCCCTACCCCCCAAAAAAAATTTCATAATTTTTTAAAATAAATTTTTGCAATGGGTTTCTGTGCCGATTTGTACCCCGTAAATCGTATAAACTAAGAGTTTTCGAAAAAACGTGTAAAAGCGAAACACCCTATTATTTTGGTGAGTCTTATTTTATTGCAATATACTTTTCAAACAAGAAGCAGAGTAATAATAGTATTGTGAACTTCCTGATTGTTTTCACCAACACTTAGTCAAATATGTCAAGCTTCCAATCAACCACTTTTTGTTGATAACTCAAGTAAAATTCTGTCATCGCAAACCCTTTAGTTTGTTGCTATTTCGGCAGCGTGGCGTAGTGGTTCGGAGCGTCGTTTTTACGACGACCATGATCGCAAGGTTAATGGTTCAACTCCCAACCTAGTCTCGTTGTTGCGTCCTTGGATAAGATGCTTCACGATGATTATCTCTACTTGGTGGAGTCTGGCAAGCAGCAAATGAAAGAAGTCACAAGAAAATTCAAGCGGAAAACTTGGAAACAAAGGCAATTCCTAAGCGAGTCTGGATTCGTCCTACGCACAGCGCCTCCGTCGCTTTCTCGTGATAGGAGGATAAAGATGAAGAAATCAATCATCAATCAATCATCATTTTTTTCGTTTTCAAAATATGTATCAAAAACGACCAAAGTTTTCAAATTTTAAACACCTCTTGCGTGTGAACTAAACATAATGGTGCAATGGGTTTCATTGCTTTGGAACCTTCAGGTTAGTAAGTATTTGTAATAATCTGTTATCAAATTTTAAACACTTCTTGCGTGTGAACTAAACACAATGGTGCAATGGGTTTCATTGCTATCGAACCTCTAGGTTAGTAAGTATTTGTAATAATCTTGACTACTCTATGCAATCATCACACAAAAATACAGAATTTTTTTTGATTTTCTCAAAACTTGTTTTTTTGACTTGTGACGTTTTCCAAATCATGTATTCAATTGTACTGCACAACAGTGGTAGGGAGGTTTGAGTTTTCAATAATTCTCAGAGCAATGCCGTTGGCAGTGTTTAACCACTTCCATCAGGGTTATCAGTGGCGGTAAGGCCAAAGCAAAGAAACAGACTAAGTAGCAATCCAATGCTGTAGCTAAACGGAAAGTTGTAACAACAGTATTCATACTGCATCGGACGGCGCGCATGATAAAAAGATCCGTGTTCGAGTTTTAGGCAGAGGGACTCGTTCGAAAAGTAAGCTACAGTCTCCTTCACAAGCTGGCCGTCACCGGAAACCCACCAACGCAGTCGCTAAGCGTTTGGAGAGGCAAATGGGGGCAGCGCACAGAAAATGTACTCGAGTTGGACCAAACTGCCGGGATCTAGTTATCGGAAACATAACAACGGTCGCTATACTAACCTCGGCCTATATATGAGTCAGTAACGTGCGGTGAGCATTTTTTAGAGGTGTGCTCCTCTACAATAGTTGCTGCCGCATGCAGCCATTTATTAAACAAATGTGTGAAAGTGCTCGAAAGTTTAATGCAAATACGCGAACCAACATCAAGCACCTTTTCAAGCAGCCTAATTTGCTACTTAATATATTTAATTTTGGTGGCGGCTTTTTAGCTTTTGCTATTTCCAATTTTTCGTCGTAATTTCTGCTACAAAACGGCTTTTTAATCATGCTGTCAACACTTACTTCCATTCCACTAATTTAACCTACAACTTGAATTTGTCCAACAACTTTAAAATGTATATATTGACCGCCACACTTTCAAAAATCACAAGCAATTACTCGCAACCGCATCCTAATACGATGTAGAATACAATCGAAAAGGTCTGGCTTGCTTGTGTTGAACGATACCTGTTGAACCTGCTTTAAGAGAGAGCCATGGCATCATTCTTCTGCGATGAAAAAAGCAATTTGCTGTGGCGTGATTGAACATGTATTGTGACGCGTCTGGGTTCAACTTTTAAATAGGACATTTTTTGCATTTATATCGCGTGGAAAAAGAAAAAGTCACTCTCCGCTACAAAATATGATTCAGAATACAATGAAGAAGGTCTGGCTCGCTTGTGTTAAACGATATCTGTTGAATGCGTCATCGGTCAGCGTTGAAAAAAAATCAATTTGTCGTTCATCAAAGCAAAAAAAACTCAGATTGCGCTGATATTACAAAGATTAAAAACGAGAAAATCCAAATATTTTAGTTAAATGTAATTAACGTGTGCGCCTGAGATATCGCACGGTGCGTACTGAACACCTTGAACCTCTGGAGAATACGCCCTTGATATGAGTACGTTAGCACAACGAAAGCAAACAAAATAAGCAAGGAGCAAGTGTAGGTTGCATAATCACAACAACAATTCAAATGTTTGATAGATATTTTTCACAAAAAAGTTAGCCTATTTTATTGTACTGTACGTGAATTAGCATTTTAAACGAAAGTCTGTGATTTAATTGTATTTTTAGGAGTGATAAATCGTAAGTTCGATACAAACTTAGGCAAGTTCTTTATAGCCTATTTAAACAAACACTTTTAAAGTTAGGTCAGTCAAAATGTGTTCAACTTTGCATACACCTATACATTAAACCTTGAAGAACGCCTAACAAGAAACCAGCAATGGATGTTTGTCTGCCGCAGTAACTTTTTCTAAAAGTTTTCGGATTTAAGTAAATGCTATAACAATTTTTTGTAGTTTTCTCCTTTTCAAGCTATCTTGACGGTCCTACTAAACACCTCAAAGGAGCGACAAAGGACGACAAAGGACTTACTAAACACTGCAAAGTACGACACGACAAAGGACTTAATTGGAAGCATACCTTAACAAAGAACGACGAAGGACTTTAAATTAGGGTTAGGTTAGGGTTAGATTAGGGATAGGGTTAAATTAGGGCTAGGCTTGGGGTTATCAGGTCCTTTGTCGTCCTTTGCGGTGTTTCGTAAGTCCTTCGTCGTCCTTTGTCGCTCCTTTGCGGAGTTTTGTAGGACCCGAATCTAGAGATTAAATGCAAAATGTTCAGTTGCGATTGGCTTACCACTAGGGTTTCCTTTTTTCCCGGATTTTCAACTTCCCGGGAAACGGTAAATTTTTAAAAATTTCCCGAGAATCTCGGGATCCCGAAAATTCTCGGGATTCTCGGGATTCGGGAAATTCCCGGGAAAATTTTCCGGTAAATTTTCATTTTGACATTTTTTATGATTTTCAGCATTTCAGGTCTAATATTTCGCATTTTGTTACGTTGTTTTGAAAAACTTAGTTCGAGTTTTTCAATTTTTTCGACAAATTGAGAAAAAAATTTTGATGTTACAAGCATTTCGTCTTAAAAAATTTAGCGAATTTTGAAAAAAAATTTTAGTAAGCAAAAAAAAATTTTTAATTTGCAGTAACGCATTTTTTATGTCGGAATGATAGATATCAGTACCACTAAACCCTTATTAATGTAAAAAAATTTCCCGGGATCCCGACATAAATTTCCCAGTACACTGGAAATTTACAAACATCAATGCAAATTGTTTTGTGGTGGGTATTTATAAAAGCAGAGAGAAAGAATGAGTACAAGATTGCAAAGTTTGAAATTTCTCGGGAAATTTCCCGTACCGAAATCCCGAAAAGAAAACCCTACTTACCACGGTTAACCATAAATGTCAGCAGGCAAAAGCTAGTCAAATATCGGCGTTCAGCCTCAATGCATTTTTTCTTTTTGTAGGAATTTTGCATGTTCTTTCTTTTGTTATAGTTTTAATTTTTTTGAGAAGAATAATTGGAAAATCATGAACGACACCGAACAATCTAGCGGTGACGTGGAGTTTTCTGGAGAACAATCCGGGTTTGGATTCTTTGGAGGACCCATTTTTGGTGATGCTGCTCCAGTGCCAGTAAGCGTTGATGGTAAAATTTGTGGTGTTCCTGGTATTTGCAGTATCCAAGCCAAAACCAACTGCTTTCATGTTCCTCTTCATACGTGTGGAGAATGCTCCTCTGCATCACTAGGACTATTTATCTTTTTTGTGTCATGTTTGGGATTGGCTATTTTGCTTGGGAATTTACTGGTGATGAAAGTTTATCATTTACAATTTAGAAACAAAAAGTTGTCTAAATTTGACAATTTTAGATTATCTCTGGCTGTGGCTGATTTGCTTACAGGTAATTTATCAAAATTTTAGAGTCATATGTTTTGTTAGTAGATGCAGCAGTTCTAACCGTTGAAAAACTACATCCGATTGTTAAAAACCAGTCTGTACTGCATGGCCTAATCAATTTTTTATGGTCTCAAAAAACAAAAACCAGATCTCTAAAATTAGGAAAAATTATGAAGAAAAAATATCTTTTTGTTTCATTTTGGATCCTTTTAGGTTAAATTCATTTTGGACTCCAAATATTTTTCATTAAAAAAATATCTGAGATAATCAGGTACCAGTACGCAATATATTTTTCTACTAAAAAAAGCAGAATGATGGCTCTCAACGTCTTGATATTGCACTCGATGGGGCAAATTTCAAAAAATGCATATCATCAGATTAAATAGATTTGATGCATTTTATCTGTTCATGACATTTTTCAATTTTTGTAAATGCTTAAAGGGTGTATAGCTATCCAGGGTCGTGCGCAAATATTTTCTGAGAAGGTTGAGGAGAGGCGAAGAAGTTTTCCCTCATTCAGGCTTGCTTTTCTGATAAAATTCGAGCGATAAGAACTTTTAACGTGCATCGGAGGAGACTTGAGGAGGTGGAAAATTGTTGACAAGTTTGCAAGGAAGCATGATTTAAAGCTACTCTTCAATAAATATCAGAAGCAAAATCAAGAATGATAGGAAATTCAAATTACATCCCGCAATAACTACTGGGCAATGGTAAAAAGCCAACAGCGATTGTAACACGCTATTGCTGCATGATGTTTCATATTTGTTTCAGGATTTCAGATTTTCTTCGTCACATTTCCTAACTTGGCTTGGACACAAAAAAATTCTCTCGAGTACATTATGGCCCAACAAGAATCTATGTTGCGGAATTCCCCAGCAAGCATAGCAGGAGGATTCTTTTACTTACTCAGTCGGACGGCATCACTTTATCATCTTTTGTTGCTAGGTGTGATGCGCTTGTACGCCATCACACGTCCTCACCAGTACAGACTTTTGCAAAACTGGGTTTTGATTGTAGAAATTGGAGCTGTGTGGATAGTAGCGGCAGTTATTTCTAGTGTTCCCGGTATGTATGTGGATGTGGCGTGATTTTAAAATTACTTGGAGTGGAAATTTAAACCAAGGTGTGAAGACACGCTGGTTCGCCGTTACAGGTTCTGATAGTTTATCTTGTTCTGCCTGAAGAGTGATGACGTTTACAACATTTGTTTAAGCATACCAAGATACTTTAGCCTACCGCATTGCTCCCATTCAAAAACCCATTTTTTGTGTTGTGGTGTACTCTCAACTTGTACTCTGTGGGAGCATTGCGTGGTGAGCAATGTGGTATGGGTACAATAACAACAACAACAAAAAGAGACTAGTTTTAATATTTTTCCCGTGAGCCTTCCCAATGCTACGCCAGGATAACTACCGTAGAGCTTATGCAAAAAAAAAAAAACTCGTACTGGTACCTTCATAGGTCAGTACAAATATGTAAGATTGTCTGAAATGAATGAGATTCAACCAGCAGTTCGCTTGATGTCAAAAACTTTTGATAGTATTTCTTTGATTTATAACTACTGTGCTGTAAAATCTGAAGTTGAACTTCTTATACTTGGTGATGCGTTTCTGGATATCATTTCGTTTTCAGCCGGCTGGGTACCTCAATATTTTTCCTTCAATTACAACCACGTGACATTCCTCTTTCTTCCCACTCTGGACTTCAACTCATCCAGATCTTATATTCCGTCAATGGTTTGGTTGTGTTTTAGTCTCATTATTCCGTACGTTTTAATGGTGAGTTTGCCGTGACATTGCTGACTAGGCCTGCGCAGCAGCTGTGCTCTCTTATAACATGTTTTTTTGTTTTCTCATAAAAGTTTTGGCAGTTGGGAAACGGTTATGAGATTAGTCTGCACTGCGCTTAGGTGGAGCTGGTTTGTACTGTATAATGCCCATTTTAAACAGCTACAGGCGCTATTTTCTTTGTTGCTGCTCTAGTGTGATGCAATCGCAACAGCACAAGCAGTGAAACAGTTAAGGTCGACGCCAAAGAGTTGTCGAATATTCGGACTTACTGAAGCGCACAAACACTCAATTCATGCTGAGAAGCCTGCGCGGTTAAAACCTTTTTCTGCGATGTAAATCTAGACTTTCTTGCGCCAGTCTGCTAACTTACGGTATATTTCATTCATGATCATTCAATCCTTTTTTTTTGGCTGTATCACAAAAAAGTTAAGCAACCTAAATGGTGGAGGAACAAGACGCCCAAAAAAGATCAACTGTCCGTTCCAGCCTAACCGATAGTTTTTATAGTCTATGAAGTAGGATAATGCAATCTTTCAAACAAACAAATGTTATTTTTCAGACGATCATCTTGCTATCAACAGCAATTGTAGTGCGAACGAAAATCCATACTTCTAGAAAACGACTAAGTCATAAAACGAACAAATCTTCACACTCTAAATTTTCAAAACAAGAAATGACAGCTTTCAAGAAGGTTGCGTTAATGCAAATTGGATTTACTCTGACGTTAAGTAAGATTTTTAATAACATAGTGCTAGTGTGTATAAAGATATTATGAAAAAAGTTTGCCTCTGTAGAGCAACTTTTTTGTGAAAACTTGGTTGCCATCATAGCTTAAATTGTATGAGCACTACAATGATCTACCGTCTACGGTTTTGTTGCTTGTTTCACAGACTTCACAACTATAAGCGTGCTTAGATGAAAAGTTGCAAGGGACAACTTAATATTAATTTCGAGTATAAGAAAAGTCTCGTCAGATTTGCTACGCACAGCTTCTCCAGGCTAGACTCATTTTAGACTGTAAAGACTCTTTCGTTACATAGCTCATCCTAGACGTGTCAACTTCATTTCTTTTCTAAATCTTGGTTCACAAACACTTCAACTTTTTGCTTCACCACAGTTTTGGAAAAACTGCACTTTGTAGAGATAATTTTGCTTTAATTTACCGAGGATTTTGCTTGTTACAGTTCCAATCGGAATCGTTCTCATTCTTTTATTCACAGAAAAACTTAAATGTGACACTTTTTCAACCCCATATCTTGCTTGCATGTACGTCAGCTTGACCAACAGGTAAGGATATGGTGTAATTAGGTAGTTTACAGCAGTCCTACTAAACACCGCAAAGGACTGAAACACCGCAAAGGACGACAAAGGACCTCAAATTGATGTTCCAAACACCGAAAAGAACGACGAAGAACCTTAAATTGAACTACTAAACACCGTAAAGAACAACAAAGGGCTTGGAATCATACCACAACAAAGAACGACAAAGAACTTTAAATTAGGGTTAGGCTAGGGTTGGAGTTAGGGTTAGGTTAGGGCTAGGGTTAGATTAGGGTTAGGGCTTTAGGGTCCTTTGTCGTACTTTGCGGTGCTTAGTACATCAATTTGAGGTCCTTGTCGTTTTTGCGGTGTTTCAATCCTTTGAGGTGTTTAGTAGGACCCGTTTACAGTAATGAATTGGCGCAGAAAATAACTTGATGATCACGTTGCGTTATTGATCATATTTTGAATAAAGTGACCACTTTAATGGTTGTAGCAACTACTGCTGAAAGTAACGGTATCACTGGCCTTGAGAAATGTTCGTGAATTGCTGTAGCCTACATGAAGTAAATCAAAAATTCTCCACTTATTTATTACAAAGGAACTATTTTAATTCTGCTATATGTTTCACCCTAGTTGTAGTCAGTAGAGCCATATGCTAAATAAACAATGTTTCAGCCAATAAATCTTGTTACCTCACCTTTTTATTATACTACCATAAATAAAATTATTATGTCACATTTGCTTGCCAACCAATGTTTTGAACTTCCAATAAATGAAGATTAACTGCAGTTCAATAACGGCAGCCTTGCAGTGGCCGACGTAACCTTTTTCGGTTTAGAGTTTTTATTTACCTAAAGAGTGCTCATTGCAGATATTTCAACAAGAGTAACTTACAGAGTGTGAACCATTGTGTTTTGTATTATACCTACTATTCCACGAGTAACTTATAGGTATTTTTTATTCATATCAAAGCAAAAAAGTTTTTTATATAAGCTCTATCAGTTTGCAAATTTGAATTACAAAAATAAGAGAGCCAATAATATTTGAAACATGTGAAACTTTTAAGACGTGTCGATTTACACTCAAATCATTGTCATTCTTATTCAAATAGATTGTCATTCTATTTGATTGAGATTGACTCTGAATTAATTATTAATCAAAACGTCTCAAAAATTTCAAACGTTTCAAATATTACTGGCTCTCTTATTTTTGTAATTAAGATATTCAAAAATTCCAGAAATTGTGTTCCGAAGTATGCTAATTGGAAATAACTTTTTATTTGTAAAAAGCTTGAATTCCGTATATTATAGGTGTAGCTAATCTCAAGTTTGTGTATTTTTGCATGTTGGTCTATAAACTGCATGTTACTAGCTGCGTATCAAAAAAATAAATTGTCTGCCTATTTAACATATTACATTGCTTGAAAAAATGTGTTTAAAATTGAACTACGTTTGGTCGATTTTGCTATGTTTGTGCAAATGGTATGATTCCGAAATGATTGATTGTACTCTTATGTTAAACAATTAAGGGTGATTGATTACTTTTGCGATTATTATCGAGCTTAACAAACCTGGCTATTGCAGTATATTCGTTGTCATATTACCAAGAAGCCAATGTTTCAAGTCTAATTTTTGTTGTTAACAAAAAGTGATAAATTCAATAATATGATGATACAATCAAACATTTCATCTTGTATAGATGAGGAGCTGCAGGCTTGCTTAAAAGCAGTATTGGATATCAAAGTTCTTTGTAAACGGCGAAAAATTTATGCGTTATTTTTTGTTTTTGTTTTAGCTTGGTCAACGTTTTTGTCTACAGTGTGTGGGAAAAGAACTTTCGTGGATATGTTGCCATTATTTTCCAAAACTTGAAACCGATCTATTCTATAGGTGTCATCCATTCCCACGCCCAAACTCATACAACAACTACCTAACCAATTATTTGGAACCACCTAACCGTCGAAACATTTTCCTTCTGCTAATTAAATAGATCGACTTACTGAAGATGCAGAACTTAGAAGATATAGCCGAAAAAAAAAAAAACATTTAATATTCCATATACCGTGAGCTTTCCATCTGACACTTATCAAAACCAATCGTATAAGAACAATTTGAGTTTCAAAAATATGAAGTTTCTCATCTCAACGAAATTGATGAAAATAAATGAAAACAATAAGATTATTTGCCGTAAAATTTTTTCACATCTGCAGAAACTTGAAGTTGTATTATTTTTGATATGGTACAGTACATACTCTACGAGATTGGAGTAGCCTCGATACGTCTTGCTCAACTATATCTTCTCACGTAAAGTTGTCATTCCACAAGTGACTAACAGCACAAATCAATTACATGCAATAGAAGTAAAATGATAACCTTGTTACTATGCAATTGGTTGAACAGTCAGTGATGACATTGTTAATGTCGTACTCGTATCTATAAACTTTTAATGTATGTATTGCACTTCCATTAGCGAAATAAGCCTACCCAGGTTTATTCTTTAAACGCCGTCAAAAATGTGATTGAGATTAGGCCTACTCGGAGAGTTATGATTTGAATGTTACAAAACCCACTTGTATTATTCTTGTTCAAAATGACGGAGCAATGTTAAAAAGCTTGATTCGATTCAATTAAACCACTCCCCAACTTACGAACGAGTTACCCTCCAAGGAAACGTTTGTAACTCGAATTTGTTCGTAAGTCGTTACTACTGCTATGAAGGTCAAATACGTCTACTATACCATCCTATATACACTCACAGCATTAACGATACCAAACCCTATTTAAAGATTAAGGTTCTCGGTCAGGGATTTAAAAAAGCTTGAAATGGAATATAAATGAGAGTTGGTTTGCATGTTCGTGATGCTCGTGCGCGAGAATATTCGTAAGACGGGGAGTGATTACATATTGCGTTGTTTTTGTCACAGGCGACGCATTGCTAACCTAACGTTGGAGTCCCGAGATGGTCTATCGTTGAATGTGAAAAAACTTTCACGTTTCGCGATCAATTTCACCTTTCCACTTTTATTCCTGCGATAATACAAAGTTAACACAAAGCAGCAATGAATAATTCAATTAGCCTGCAAACAATAATAAATACGCAGAAATATCGTGTTACATTAACTAAGTTGGCGTAATGGTTATAACATTGCTGACGGTGCTGGAGGTCATGATTCCGACACCCGGGCAGAGCTGTGTTGATCAGGAACTGACCGAGGAGATGGGCCTTGCCACTCGTAACACGTTTCGGCGTAATACCGAGAGTATAATGAAGACTTGATTTGATAGACAACTTTGTGTTCATGTTTAATCTTTGGAATTAGATTTTGCTGAGTGAAAACTTGCGCCATCTTGCAATAATATTCAAGCTTAGCCAGTGGCACCTATCTGATGTGGAATCAGCATTTCCATTGTCTCAAAACAGCCTCAATACATAGAAATTTATTTAAGATGGCTGAAGCAAGGTTTGTCAGTTTTAGTGGATTGCCTGTATTAAAAATTTTAACTACCATAACTTTTAAACGGTTGTTTGGAACACTTTTGCAACTTCAAGATTATACAATAGCTTACAACGAAAACTTAGCCGATGCAACTAAGTTATTACGTGAGTTCAGTTAAGTTTAAACCAGTCACAACTTTTTATTGATGGTAACTTATCCTTAAGCTTAAGGTGAAAAAGCTAACACAAGTTTTAGCCTGATTAGTTATTTTACGGGTTGGTACAAAAAATTGATTTCTGATATAATGGAATTATATTAGCACATAATGAGTGGTTAGACTAACAAAAGTTCGGAAGGTGTTTGTTGTATATAAGCCGTAGAGTTATCTATATGCGTCACATTTTCCCAGGGGCTTTCGTGATGTATGAAATATCACGGCAATTTTTTTCTTAGTAAAGGATATGTAACTACCTGAAAGCGGCTGCTTAAACTTTCGCTTTTCACGTTTTTGCTGTTGCAAGTTGAACATATGTTAGTTTGCGGTAACAGAACAGGATACACACTGCACAGCTGCTGAGATAGAAAAAAATATTGGGCTCATTAGTTAAGCTAGTACAACGCGCAACAACAAAACAAAATCAGAAATCTTTTAACAGAATGGATCAGACAAAATTTACTCTCAGAGTGACAAAAAAAATTAAAAGGGTAACCATAACGATAATTTATTGCGAACATTGTTTGCATGCTCAGACGATTTTGTGTGAATTTTAACCGGATTTGTATTATTTTCTAACTTATTTTGCAATAAAGTTTTAAGCAAGTTAAATTTATGCCTCTTCTCCGTGATATGATATCTTCTATCGAGAAAATACTCAGCAGATATATTTTTCACCAAAAAAAGGAAATGCGCCAAAAGTTTTTAAGCAGAGCGGAAATGCAAAAGCTCTTTTAGCTTTGCGAGTGCTGGAGACGCAATAATTCTTGGGGGATCCGGGGTGTCCCCTGAAAACTTTTAGCAAAGTTGTCTGACCATATTTGTGGTTTTCGTGCTTTTTGAAAAACCTTAAAATTCATTTTTTTTTAGCTTTTACTGCGACTGTCAAACCTAAAAAGCCTGCTTTTCGGAGGTTGACCACATTTTTATCGTAGAAATAATGTGAAAACGGGAACATTTGTTTTTAACAAAAATATCATCAGCGCTTTCTTACGTTTTCACTACTGGGTATAAACGTGTGGAAGTTCATTAAAGCACTTCGTGTTTAGATGCAGCGTAGATTTAATAATTAGCGGCAATTCCCTACTATAAGTCGATGGACTACAGCATTATTTTGCAATGGTCAAATGCGCAGCTACAAGCAATAAGCATGGATCGGAGCAGACAATGACTTTAAATAGATAGGCAGTTTTTGGAGGACGTTCAGTCACATTAAGTGGTTGATGCTGTGAGTTATAGCACTTCATCATTCTGCATTATGCTTACAGTTGGTAGTTCCATTTCGATTTTTCTAGTTTAGCCGGATAAAGCGTTTCGATGATTTTTTGATCAGCTGACGTTATGATGGACGTCATGAATTGTGTAGTAAGCTGAAAAAACTTTTATGGACTTAGCCTTCTACTGTAAAACTGTAATGCACTTAGCAAGCCAATTAGACTGCATAGCCAGAATGAGTAAGCAGGGTTAAACTGAAGGTCGATTCAATAATTTATCGCTCTGAAAGCAAAGCGACATATTATAATTACTGAATCAACTTAGTTGAGTCTATGAGAACAATGACAGCCTACTATAGGCCTAACACTCTCTTATGGATTCGGGCGTTCCTTTAAAGCTTGCTTTTTTCTGAGTTCAAATCCAACGAGATAATTACGTCTAAGTTACAATCATTTTGCTATTAAAGAAATTGGCATGCATAAAAGTAGTAACAAGAGTGCAGATACACAAAAAAATTAACAATTACATTATGCACCATCATGAAATTAAACCATCAATCAAGTGAATTTATTAGCGTATAGCCGCCGTATCACGACACGTGTATCTAGTTTCACTGTATTCTCGTAATAATGAACGAGGAGAGAAAAACACATCAAGCACAAGCTGAAATCTACGAGTAGATTGTGACGTCATAACCACAAGACGCGTCATAAATGTTAGAGAAAGTGTTGCCACACAGCTCCCCCCCGAGAACGTAAAAAAAATGAAGTTCGAAACCTAAGCAGCTATCAAGACGATAAGAAAATAATGTAACAAAAATGATTAGGCCTACGAATCGTAAAACTACGCAGCACAGTTCTTTTTGGGTCGTCCTCTGCGATTTCTCGTTGGCATAGCAGGCGGATTTAACGAATCGATGTAAGCAGGCTTAAGACGGTCGATGGAAACAGTCTCCTTGCGACCGCCAAGATCTAGTTCAAATACTTTTTCGCCTCTGTGCAAAACACGAAAGGGTCCTTCATTAGGAGGGATCAAAGGAGGACGATGGGAATCCTTTCTAATAAAAACGAAATCAGGTGTAGCAAGAGATGGAGGAATGGCTGTGGATGGAGTGGAGTGACGGGACATAGAGATAAGTTGAAATGTCTGGACACGTGCACGTAGCCAAGAAAGGAAATCCCCAGGTTCACAGTCCAAAGGAGAATCACCAGCAAACTCCCCTGGTACCAACAAGGGAGAACCATACACCAGCTCAGCTGAAGAGCAATGAAGATCATCTTTGGGAACGGTTCAAATTCCAAGAAGGGTTCAAGGCAAGGCATCCACCCAGTTCGGACCAGTCAGGCGTGCCATGAGCGCGCTCTTTAAGTGACGATGGAAACGTTCAACTAAACCATTAGCTTGTGGATGGTAAGAGGTTGTTCGATGAAGGCGGATACCCAAGAGCTGATTAAAGGCTTCCCATAAGTCTGAAGTAAATTGCGGACCACGGTCAGTGGAAATGTCCTGTGGCACTCCAAATCTTGCCACCCAGTGCGTGAGGAAAGCTCGGGCACAACTGAGTGTCGTCGCGTCTGCCAAAGGTACTGCTTTAGGCCAACGGGTAAAGCGATCAACCATGGTTAGCAAATAGCGATTTCCCTGAGAGGGTGGTAAAGGCCCAACAATGTCAATGTTAACATGATCGAAACGACGAATGGGCGGAGGATATGCGTGAAGCGACGATTTGACATGTTGGTGGACTTTGGATTTTTGGCACGAGATGCATTGCTTTGCCCATTGCCCGACTTGCTTGTGGAGACCATGCCAAACAAATTTAGACGCCATCAGTCGTCGCGTGGCTCGAATGGACGGATGCGATAATCCATGAATTACGTCAAAAAGTTTTTTTCGCCAAGCTGATGGAACGACCGGTCGGGGCGTACCAGTAGAGACGTCGCAGAGAAGAGGAACATTTGTAGCTCCAACAGGTATCTCTTCGAACAGAAGTCCTGTGATGGAAGTGCGGTAATCTTTGATCTTCTGGCACTGTTGATCTTTGGCTAATTCGACGCAATCTACCTCTTGCTGGATACTGGTTACCACTTATCCAAGAGTTGCTCGAGACAATGCGTCGGCGACTACATTTCGTTTCCCAGCGATGTGACAAACGTCGGTAGTAGACTCTGAGATTGCAGCTAGATGGCGTTGCTGTCGATTGGACCATGGATCGGAAACCTTGTTGAAAGCAAAAGTGAGGGGCTTGTGATCCGGTACAGCTAAATACACAGCCAGAAGTTCTCTGTCAAAAGCGCTATATTTGGTCTCGGGCTTGCGCAACTGGCGGCTAAAAAACGCTAGTCATTATCGATAAGCTGTTCCAGCACTATCGATAAGCTTTATCGATAATTTGTTCCAGCACTATCGATAAGCTGTTCCAGCACACCTCCAACTGCAATACTAGAGGCATCTACGATTAATGCCAAAGGAGCATGCTTTTGAGGATGATGTAAAAGAGTTGAGTGAACCAAAGCTTGCTTAGCATTGGTAAATGCGAGATGGAGCTCTTCGGTCCATTGAAATTTAGATGGTTTTCCTTTCAAAGCCTGATAAATGGGTGCCATAATACGCGCAGATGCAGGGATGAAACGATGATAAAAGTTAATCATACCTGCAAACTGTTGAAGCGACTTGAGTGACGTTGGAGTGGGCAACTGCTGAATTGCTTCCACTTTGGTTGCCAAAGGTCGGGCTCCCCGAGCGTCGATGGAGTGACACAGAAAATCAATCTGGCGGCTGCCAAATTGACACTTGTTAACGTTAATTACAAGTCCAAAAGCAGCCAGCTTCTTAAAAAGGTAGCGTAGGTGTCGTAAATATTCTTGTTGATTCCGGCTGGCCACCAGAATGTCATCGAGGTACACATAAACAAAATCTAACGACTGACATGCCGTGTCCATCAAGCGTTGAAAAGTCTGTGCCACGTTTTTTAGGCCGAAAGGCATGCGGCGATATTCATATAAGCCGAATGGTGTTATGATTGCTGTTTTGGGGACATCTTCCTCAGCAACAGGAACTTGATGATATCCTCGGACCAAGTCAATTTTCGAGAAAATCTTTGCTCCTTCCAGTCGAGCCGAGAAATCTTGGATGTGAGGAATAGGGTACCGGTCGGGCAAGGTTGCAGCATTAAGGCGACGATAATCGCCACATGGACGCCAGGCGGCTGATGTTTTAGGAACCATATGTAAAGGAGAGGCCCATGGGCTACATGAACGCTGAATGATACCCAGCTGCAACATTTTATTAAACTCCGCTTTAGCTTGTTCTAATTTGGCTGGAGAAAGTCTTCGTGCCGTAGCATGAACAGGGGGACCAGACGTAAGTATGTGATGCTCAATTCCATTCTTCATCGAATCTTGCGAAAACTGTGGCGAGGTGATTTGAGGAAATAAAGCAAGTAGTCGAGCATACGAATTGTGTATCGTAGAAATGCAGTTGAGATCGGGAGGACAAACAGTATCCAGGCCGAGCGGAATACTGGTAAATGAAAGAGCATTAACTAAACGCTGGTGCTTGACGTCTACCAATAATGCGTGTTGTCTAAGAAAATCTGCGCCCAACTGAGGTTGTCCAACGTCAGCAAGGATAAACGACCATCGAAATGTTCCACATGGAAGGCGGATTTTCAAGAGTTTGGAACCATAGCTTTTGATTCTACTCCCATTTGCTGCTTGTAATTCTAATCCTGTGCGACCGAATCGTCGGTCACGTGAGGTCGCCGGAAAAACGCTGACCTCAGCGCCGGTGTCAACAAGAAATTTACAGCGGGAAAATTTGTCGTAAACATGAAATAGGCTATTCAATGCGCCGGTCACCGAGCAATACTAGCATCTCGTCCATCAAAGTAGATGGCTCGCGGTCTCCTAATGGCGGCATATTAAGTAACTTGGCAGCCCTGTCGGTTTCAGATAAAGCGAAGGTGCTCAAAAGACGTTGCTTAATGGCCGTATACTTGTTTGCAGCCGGGGGATTAGACAAGAGATCTAATAGGCGTTGAGCAGTATTTTGGTCCAAAGCAGCTAGCACATAATAGTATTTAGTCTCCTCTGATACTACATGCCTCAAAGCAAACTGCGCTTTAGCCTGATGGAACCAAATTTCTGGGTTAGTTGTCCAAAAATCTGGAAGCTTTACTGCTATGCCATTCTGTTGCCCTGTAGCTGCCTGTTCTTCTTGAGTCATAAGAGCAAATCTCTTTAACGTCGGTTTCACCACTATAGCCGTATCACGACACGTGTATCTAGTTTCACTGTATTCTCGTAATAATGAACAAGGAGAGAAAAATACATCAAGCACAAGCTGAAATCTACGAGTAGATTGTGACGTCATAACCACAAGACGCGTCATAAATGTTAGAGAAAGTGTTGCCACAAGCGGTGCATTACGTAAAACAAACAAGCAACGACAAAACACACGAAAAAAGAAAACACTGGGAGACTGCAAATTGACCTAACGGTCTATGAGTCAGCAGCCACCCTTATACAGTTTTTTCTGTGGCAGTTTAGTGTCGCAATTTTACCTTTGATTAGTAGACAGCCAATGAATTCACTTGTAAAATTGCAAAAAATAACACTGGTCAACAAAATTTCGATTTTTAAATATTGCAGAGACTTTAACACTTTCAGCTTATGAAATCAATCACGCTAATTTCGAATCTGCAAACTATATTCGTCTAGCACGTCAGGTTTTTTAGATTTTTTCATTTTTATTTATTTTCATTTAAAACCAAATACCTTTGTTCAGTCACAATATGTACATTATTATGACATAGGCAAAATCTTTGTAACGTCATAGAAGTTTATTGTGACATATTTTGCAAACAATCAAAAATATGACTTTAGTTTTAGCAGCAAATAATTTCCTTGGAAACAACAGTCAAAACCCCCACATAATTTCATACTACTGCAGGTAGCATCTATTTTGTCACAACGAGATTTTTTTCTATCAAACCCTTCTATTCGGTAACAGTTCTGAAAAAAGTGAAAAGATGTAAAAATGAGGTCTTAAAAACTGGAGTTTGTGATTTAAGCTTTATTACAATGAAAATGTAGCTAAGCACAGCGCTGTCAAGACTAATCATAATAGTAGATGATCTGAGGCTTGGAAAAATTCAAGTTGATTGGTAATACCTGATACAGTAAATCTTCTGCATGCTATTGAAAAGTTCACATCAAAGAGATTCATGACGTATGGCCAACTCACAAACGAAAAATTGTGACGTCACAACCAAATGCTTTGTTTTGCGACAAAGGTAAATTGTGGTGTAACAATTACGTTGTGAAAAGTTAAACACGATGAAAAAACTTAAAATATCTTTTAAACCTGACGTGATGGACAAAAACTGGCTGCAGATTTGGAATCAGCGGAAAAAATTCTATTAGAAAAGTTGATAGGCATTTTTGTTTAAATTTTACTGTTGACCAGTGTAATCTTTGTATTTTTTTTAAACATTTTGATCGATGTATTTTGAATTTGCGAGGGAATTTCGTTCCACATTTTAACTCCTTGCTGGTATTTGATGCATTTCTGCAAACGAGTGGTGCTATATTGAGGATTATAAAATATTTTGCTATAGCCTTCCAGACATTTCTTGTAATTCTTTGTGATGTGTTGCTAGATTCTATACAGTAGTAGGAAAATTTTAAAGGAAGCTTATTTTGTTGCTGGGCGTGAACTATTTTACCAATTTCTGGCTTGCACAGGTCTGTAAGTTTTAGCATTTTCAATTCAGAATAAAATTGCGTGTGGCTATCTTGCGTATTATCTGCACTAACCATTTTTACTACTTTGTTTCGGAGAGTGATAAGTATTTTCATGCATGATGGATAAGTTGACCCCCTGACTGGTAGTCCATACAAAAAATGCGGGTGAACTAAGACAAAATAGATATGAAGCAGAGCTTTTTGTGGCATGAAGTATCGCAATTTAGAAATAATGCCGCTTTTTGAAATTTTATGTTCGATGCTTCTTACAATGTGGTGGTCGAATTTTAAATTTTCATCAATACTGCTAGTTACTCCAACATACCTTGTTATGGCATGTTGGGGAATTAGCGAATTATTTACGTGGAGTTCGACGGTAGGTGTTGCTTGGTTAATTTTCGGAGGAATGATTAATATATTAGACTTCGTAGGATGAATCGTTAATTTATATGCACTTAACCATCTCGTTAGATTCGTAAGGTCGATATTAATTTTTAACTTTAACGAAGGTTCATTTGGACCATCAACAACTTTAAGCAAGTATCGTCAGCGAAAAGTCCAGGCGCACAATTGAGGGCAGATGATAAGTCATTAATATACAGCAAAAATAACAAAGGACGGAGAGTTGATCCTTGGGGTACACCATAGTGATTATTTAACACGCACAAATTTGTGTCTAGGGCAGAAACATATTGCTTCCGTGATAGAAAGGAAGAGAGAAGGTCATTTGCCATGCCTCTTATCCCGTAGTGGTCCAGTTTGGACAATCATATTTTGTGAAAACAGTGACAAATTCTTTAGTTAGGTCAAGGATTCTTAACAGGGAGTGAATTTTGCCTACTAAAAGTATAATTTTTCCGAAGTATAAACTAAAATAAACTTTAATTTTCAGAATTAAAAAGGTGAAAGTGTTGCACTGGGGGTAAATTATACTTTTTTCAATCGGCAAGGAGTAAAGAATACAAAAAAGGTTAAGAATTCTGAATTAGGTCAATAAAAATTAGTCCCGAGAAAAGTTGATTACTAATGTTGTTCATTAAAGTTGTAATGACATCTATGAGAGTGTGTTTAGTGGAAGTATCCGTTGAAAACCATACTGCGTATTATCGATGATTTCACGCTTGTTTAAAAAGTTTATTAAACGTGTATAGATGAGTTTTTCTAGGATTTTTGCAAAACACGAAAGGATCAAAATTGGTCGTTAGTTAGCTGGATTTGTCTGGTCGCCTTTCTTACATATGGGCACCGCTTTTGCTTTAACGCATGTTGTAGGAAACCAGTCCGTTAATGAAAGGGAATTCAAGGAATACATGAAGATAAGAGATAAGTGTTGATAATGCTACACGAAGAAAGTAGGGAGGAATGTTATCATAACCTATTGACTTATTCACGCTGAGAGAATTAATGACATTTGATATTTCTTCATAAATTGGAATGTCTAGAAATATTGAAGACGATATGCGTTGAGATAAATATTTTGCGTGGGAATTCGGTTCAGTCTTACGGCAATTTTGAGCAAGGTTTGAGCCAATGAAGCGAAAAAAATATTTTTTGACTGGATTTTTTTGACTGCGATTTGATGTTTAGGGTAGAACTGACCGAATTGCGTTTCAAAATTTTCGGGGATCGTATTGTTCTTCCTTTATTTTTGTAGTGAAATAATTTTTTTTGACAAACTTTTAATTTTTGTCAATTTCTCGGAACAGTTTTTGAATAACATTCTTTTTTTTCGTTATCAGCAAGAAAGTGTGTTTTAAACATTTTACGTTTTTTTCAATATTGATGTAAGGATTCCCTTAGTTATCCATGGTTTGCTTTGCAGCTGTTTTTTACGAGATAGCTTTTTCTGTGGTGCATGTCCGTCGATGGTTTCTGATACCATACGTGCTGAGTTGGAGAATCAAGAATCATAGTTGTTTTTACAAAGAGATGGTTGATGGGCAAAATAATTGTACAATTTATTTTGTAAGTCTTCACAGAAGGAGTCTACTATACAAAATTTGATTCGTCGCTAGAAAAGGTTTCAGAAACTTTGATTTTACGCAGAGGTTTTGATTGTTTTACTGCGCATAGAATCAGTGACGAAACTAGCGCCCCCCGAACCCCCCAACCGGGGGGCCTCGCACAAAAAGGGGGCCCCGTAAATAGTCAGTACGTAGTACTATTTACTCAACGTATGATAAAGGTGCCTTAGATAGGCCTATTCTAAGATTCAATATATTTTTTGTCTTAACTCACGCGATGTGGGGCCCCCATACCATATTTATACTTTTGACCATAATGGGCCCCTGCAAATTTTTCAAAAAATAGCAGTCGCAAAACTAGCAAACAAACGTTTAGTAGCATACCAAGGGCCCCTCATCCTCAAGTGAAAGGCGCAAAAATAAGCCTTAAAAACGTTTTTTCTTCGCATAGGTAGCGAAATGTTAGATAGGGTTTGCTTGCAGCATTATTTTAGTGGGTTTGGAAGGGACCTAGTTAAACAGACTACTAAACCTCATTAAAACTGAGGAATTTTGAAGGCTCAAAACGCACAAAAAGCCTCCAAAATAAGGTCAAATTCCGCAAAATTTTCTGGGGGGGCATGTCCCCAGACCCCCCTAGCTTGGCATCGCCCCTTCGGGGCTCGCTCTTTTGCATCACCATCCAAGAAAAAATATTTTAGGGGGCCCCGAAAGATGATTTTGGGGGGGGGGCCCGCATTGCCTAGTTTCGGCCCTGCATAGAATTGGATACTGGTCTGTAAGGTTGGCCTCGAGAACTGCAGGATTGATACGGCGTGTGAAGTCATTAGTAAGTTTAAATGATCAATGATGTTTGATGTTTTGTCAATTAGTCTAGTTGGTTTTATCGAGGGTACAGCTCCATCAGCAATTAATGAATTTACGTAAGTTAAACTCTTAAACTCTTCAGAGGTGTCACACCCATCAAGTGTCATGCAGGCATGCATTAAACACTTAGGTATGACTAGGCATGGATCCAAAAATTTTTGGTGGGCGGTGCAGTTTTGAATTGGGTAACAATCAACATAGTGCAAAGACGTTAGACCAGCAGTTCTTAACCTTGTTGTAGGTATGGAACCCAACAAGTGTCATGCGAGCATGCACCGAACGTTGGTTATTACCTGGTGCGGAACCACAAGAATTTGGTGGGGAATGCAGTTTCGAATGAAGTTGAATGCTAACTAAGCACTGAGACGCTTAGACCAAGAAAAGAGCGTAAATAAGCCCTTTGAAAATGTTTCATGTCAGAGGCGCATTCAGAATCGTTTACGGATGTTGCACCCAATTTCGGCATTTCAGGCATATTTTTTTAGGCAGAGTAAATTTGAAGCAAATTGAGGAACAAAAATATGGCTTTAGGGCAGTGGTTCTCAATCTTTTATGTTTTGTGGCCCTCAACATCAGTGGCTCCCTGCTCAGCAAAACAATTGTTATGTTGGTATTTCATTTGTAGTGGCACAGTCGTCCGCTGGTCATAAGCGTTTAATTACCGTTGATAGGTTAATAGATTTTGTCTTCGTGGCCCCCTGGTAAATGTCCTGTGGTCCCCCAGGTGGACCAATGCCTCCTGGTTGAGAACCCCTGCCCTAGGGGGTCTTGGGTCATGCTACCCCGTAAAATTTTTCAAAATTTAGACGCTATTAATGGTCGTTTTTGTGCTGTTTGAACAAATATTTAAGGCAAATTTGGTTCAATTGTTTTGTCCCTAACTCTGAGTACTGTACTTAACCAAATATGATACACACTGTTTGCACACTTTTAATTTATGTTTGCCTAAGACGTATAAGGATCATTGTTATCCAAAAGGTTCAAAATTATGGGAAAATTGTATATATCAAAAGTAACGTCAAAAATGTCACGGTGTGAGTGGGATGCATCCCGTACATCCCCCCTCCCCCCTGGTCGCCTCTGGTTATAACTGATCATTCAAAAACTCAATAAAACAAAACTAACAAAACATGAATTCCACACACAAATACAAATTTACCACAACTTTTTGCCTTTTTGTGTATTTGTGTAAACCTATTCTGATTTTGGCCGAACCCCGGCCACAGCCCCACCGAACCCTTGGAGTTCGGTCGTGTTCAGTTTAATAAAAACCACTGGACTAAACGTTGCATAATTTTCAATGTTATAGTATCTCCTACAATTACCATATCAAAACTGCGATAGCTAAAGTTTGAATGCTTTTTCTGCTTTAGCTGCTAATAAAAAAACGATAAGTTTGCAAATTATAGCTTTTATTTTCTAAGTAGGTCAAAGTTTTTCAAGAGGAATTATTTTCAAACTGTCTTTGTCAAAGTTATGTCTACAGCGTGTATTTTAAAGAATTGATAAAGCAAATAAACAATATGACTGACGAATTGCCACAAACTGATATTGTCATTGGTGTAATACCTGTAGAAGACCCTACTATTTATTCACCAGACTATGTAAATCCTCTTGCATTTGATTCCATCGTAATACCTGTAGAAGTTGATGGGGAAATTTGTGGAGTTCCTGGTATTTGCAGCATCCAAGCTAAAAACAACTGCTTTCAAGTTCCTGTTCAATCATGTGAAAAATGCTCCTTTGCACCACTGGGACTATTTATCTTTTGTGTGTCATGTTTGGGATTGGCTATTTTGTTGGGAAATTTACTGGTAATGGCAGTTTATTACTCCAATCGCAAAAAAAGTACCTTGTCTAAAATTGATGATTTCAGAGTTTCGCTTGCTGTGGCAGATTTAATAGCAGGTTAGAAGATAATCTTTGAAATTTTTAACACAAACTTAGATCGATGCAACAAAAGTATGCTTTGTTGCCAAATATATTCATAGAAAGTAAATAAGTTTATGGCTTGATTTTACGTCAATTGTTGTTGATAAGGCACTCTCGATGGGTGAATAGGCAATACCAAAATAAACTTTTTTCGAGTGGGCCTATGCTAGGAGATGCATAAAATTTTAGCTTGTGAAGAATGGCAATAGCCGAACTTAACTTAGAAATAACATGCTGAATAAGTTTGTCCCAGTTTAATTTTATCCCAAATCAAACAAGACAACCAGATATTTGACGGAATAAGCTGCAGCTATTGCAGTGTTGCCTCTAGTTTAACAGAAATGCTACCGGTATTTAGCATTGTTTTATTTGAAATTAGCAGATACTATGTCTTGCTCAACTTGAGTGCAAGAGTTTATTTCGAAGAAACCACAAATATATTTTATCAAGTTCTTCGTTTGTTTAAGCATCGTTTTTTTAAAGTAATTATTTTATCAAGTTCTTCATTAAGTTTAAGTAGTTGATATTTTTGTCAGAACATAAGAACAGTATCATCAGCATATAATGTGGTGGTAAACTTTGAACAGAGTGGCAAATCGTTTATATAAACCATTAATAAAAAGGGACCCAGAGCGCTTCCTTCCTCGAGGTACACTTGTTATAGGGAGAAAAGTTGAAGATATATCTTTATATGAAACAAATTGCTTTCTGTTCTCGAGATAAGATTTAAGAAGACTATGGACAACTTTTCTAACACCGCAATGTTCAAGTTTATCTGATGAAATCTGGTAGTTAACTGAATCAAATGACTGAGAAAGATAAAGAAATGTAGCACATGAAGACTCTTTATTATTTACGATATATTGTCTAGCATAGCACATGAGGATTCGTTAATATCGCTATTGAAAAATTACTGCGAAACACGCTCAATTCAACTAGCTTCGGTCTTTGGTTTCAGACTCGACTACTACAACTCAAGCTTGTCTTGATCCGCGCGTTAAAGTTTAAACACCCAAATATTTTGGCTTCTTTGGATTAGACAAACTTCTTTGAAAATGAATAGTAAAAAAAAGTAGCTTATTGAATAAGAAATTGCGAGCTCATTTCAGCAACGAACTTCAAAGCTTTTTACTTAGTTTTCTCCTGACAGCGTGCGCTAAAATATTTGAGGACAATTTTGCCCCTGAAATTTTAGGTAAGTTAACTCAACTTGACTTGGATTCAGTGTTCACGACGGCTAAACTCGACATATAGGCTACACAAGATCGCAAAATATGGCGATATGGACGCAGTGGCTGACGTTAGTGCCGCAAGTTTCTCTTTTTGATATTCATGTTTTATGTGACACTAGAACGTTAAATTTTCTGACTAAGTGCCTTCAATGAACTACTCCTTCATACTTTTGTTTCAGGGTTTCAGATCTTCTTCGTCGCATTTCCTAACTTGGCTTGGACACAAAAAATGTCACTTGAGCACATCATGACGCAACAACAAACTACGTTGCGGAATTCCCCAGCGAGCATAGCAGGAGGATTCTTTTACTTGCTCAGCCGAACGGCATCACTTTATCATCTATTGTTGCTGGGAGTGATGCGCATGTACGCCATCACGCGGCCTCACCAGTACAGACAATTACAAAGTTGGATTCCGAAGTTGGAAATTGGAGCTGTGTGGATTATTGCAGGATTAATTGCCAGCGTTCCAGGTAGCGGTCTATAGATGTATTAAAGTTAAACTTATTACAAGCGCTTTTGTAAAGCTTATGTTTTGTCGAACTACTGCACGATTCGCATTTCAACTTCACTAGAGAAGTTCAGCCTATTGGAATGTTCATCTTAAAGCGTAAAAGTACTAAAACTTCTCTTAATCAGTCTTAGTAGTATATTAAAGTAAGCTCAACCATTTTTCAGCAAAAATGCTGTCGAGGTTCAGCGCAACGTGCCTAAAGCGTACGTTAAGAATCCTGTAGTAGCATAAAAACTAATTCGCCTGAATTCAAATTATCAAACCGCAAGGGGCGAGGGTATCCAGAAATATTTTGGGGGGTTAAGGCTAAGAATTAAAAATGTTTATCTTGCAGTTCCATGCGTCTAAAAGTACAGAAGCAATAATGCATTATTTTGCATAACTAACAAATTAGGGGGATAGCAAAAAATCTTCCCTGGTTTTGCCAGGGAAATACTTCCCTCACCGCATCTTTAGAGCAGTGTTGAGCAAAGAAGCTTGACTAGTCTTCAGGGCGTGAAATTATCCTAAAACAGAAAATATTTTTTTGTAATTCAGCGATTTGCGCTTTACTCAGTCACTCTTTTATGTATGTAAGCTTCTGTAACAAAGATTTTGCAGCAACAAAGGCGATATCGTAGCTCAAAAATTCTCAGAATTTAATTGTAATTGACTTTATAAATTAATGCTTGATCATCTTTATTTTGCCATTGATTGCACTACCTATCATTGCTGATTTTATTACTAACAATACAGCCAAGAAACAGCTAAAAATACTTGGGTGAGCATTTCGGCTCACTTCTTGTGCCATTGCATGTAATTGTCAACACTATAAGCCTACCCAAAGTCAGTTTCTTGAGCCACGGTGTAAAGAGAGTGGAAGTCCGTCTAAGCATTTTCACTCTTTATTGGCTGTATTGTTTGTATTGATACTGCTTACCTACTCTCGATTGTTTCGTTTATCATTGTATATTTTTCGTAATGAGATTATTGTACATGTTCCAGATAAAAATTGCTACCATATTCTATTTGTATTTCATTTTTCAGCCGGTTGGTTGCCTCAATATTTTTTCTTCAGTTACAATCACGTGACCTTCCTCTTTCTTCCTACTCTCGACTTCAACTCATCCAGATCTTATCTTCCATCAATGGTTTGGCTGTGTTTTAGTCTTATTATTCCGTACGTTTTAATGGTGAGTTATTTCTCAAATTCGAATTTCAAAACAAATTTGCTGGCTCACTGAAACAATCCCATATAAGGAAGGGTGGAAACCCAAACCTAAACTTGAAAACCCGGTTTTAAAGGAAGTTTGTGAAACCCAAACTGAAATTGACACCTACTCAGCCAAATGTTTAAAAACCTAAACTTGAACCAAAACCGTTTTTTTTTTTTGAAACGTCAAAACCAAACTGAAACTAAAACCTGTTCAAAATTTTCTAAGGTTTTGGGTTTCAAAAATTGTCATCACCATCAATACCAGTACAACCAATACAGTTTCTGTAATGCTGAGCGTGAAATATAGAAACTGTGAATATCAATTTTTGAGTCTATGATTTTGCGGGTTTCGGAATTAAACCCAAGTCGACAACTTATCATCGTAATAAAAAAAAAAAAAACGCCAAGAAGTAGAGCACTTAAATAATTCTTATTCAAAATAAAATAGCTTTCTTGGGTGAAACTTAAACCGAAACTGAAACCCAGAAACCGAAGCTCTGCGTAAGCAAAACTGTAACCGAAACTAGAGCGTATTTTTCAACAGCCGCGAAACCAAACCAAAACTCAAACCTGACATCTGGGTTTTAACACACCGAAACTGAAACTGACACTCTAACGCTTGCATATAAGCCAGGTTTCCACCCTTGCATATAAGATTCCCTCTAACCATCAAATTTTTCGAAATAAGTTACGAGCCCAAAGCCATTTTATGATAATCATGTAGCACATAAACTTAAATAAAGAAATCAGTACCTATCATTATCCTATTGGGCATTTTTGCAAGATTAAAGCTATCAACAAAAAAATCAAAAAATGTAGTGTGTGACCACTCGACAATGTTCACAAATTTGTTTACCTGGAGCTGTTGTTGTACGTCAGTTTTCCTCGCAATAATGTACGTGCTCTTATAGATAATTGAATTACTTTTAAACAATGCTGGGTTGGATTCGAGTCCAGATTTAGAGGATTCGGACTCTTGATTTTTGCGTTGGACTTGAACTCGAGTCATTTCTTTTCTCGTAACTTGGGATGTGGATGTCGCAAAAAAATAATGCAGGCGATGTTGAGTTAACAGAAATTAAGGGAAGTTGGACTGTTTTGGGTATTGACTTTTGGAGTGCTAATAAGCGACGGTTTAACTTGCTTATGCCACTGGTGAAGCAACTTTTGCCATTCCCGCTTCTAGCGATCCAGTCGAAAGAGTTTTTAGTACTGGAAGCTTTATGATGATGTCACATGGATCACGCTTGAGCAAACAGCTTCTTTTCAACTTAGTGTTTTGGAAATCAAATCATTCTTTAGTGTAAATAGGCTAATGGCGAAGTTGATTAGGTAGGCCTACTTATTATTTTTGTTTTTTTCGCCAATATTGTTTTCTCTATTTTTTTGTTAATTGTTATTCGATGATGTGCGTTTGTTCATTTTAAAACCGGCCAAAAAGCTCAGTTGCTAAGCGCATGTTATCGGTGTGGGAGGTCTGGGGTTTGATCCCCAGGCCGGTCAAATCGGCACAGTGTCGCCAACGGCTCGCCACGTTTTTTCGGAGCAGTGTAGCCCAGGCGCTAAGTCGCGGAGATGCCACTCGTTACACGCTCCTCGTTACTCGTTACACGCTTCGGCGTAATATCGCAAGTATAATAAAGATTTGATTTGATTTTTGAAATTTCTTTGCAGATTTGCTTTAATGAAAAACAACGGTTGATTTGATTTTTCTTGCATATTTTTGTAGATTCGCATTAAAACGCTAGCTATGAAAATGTAAAATTAAAAACTAGATTGAGCTTGGTTACAGTACGGAAAAAAAATTTTAAATGATGCATTGGTAGAACTCGAACAATTTTTGTGCAGTGGACTTGGACTCGGGCTTGACACTGCTAGACTCGCACTTGGACTTTTGTTAAAAACACAAATACTCAACACTGCTTTTATTGTTTTGAATTTATTAATGGTACAAAGGCGTAGCCATGGTTGTGCTGGTATTTCATCATAAAACTTGAGTTGGCATACGTTGCTCAGGCAGAGTTGTAAAAAATAAAATGCTTTCCAATTTATGGTTGGACCTAAAAAGTCTTTGAAAAGGCAGTGTTACATTGTTCCAAAATTTGTTTTTCAGACTTTCCTGCTTTTTTCTACTGTGATCATGGTACGAGTGCAAATTCATTCCTCGAAAAAACTACTACATCACAAATCAGCCAGTTCTTTCGAAACAATGCCGACATTTTCAAAACAAGAAATAACAGCTTTTAAGACTGTAGCTTTCATGCAAATTGGATTTACTTTGACTTTAAGTAAGTGTAATATCAACAATTTTTTTGTAGCAAACATGCAAAGCTGCTCAAATACGATCAAATTAATTAAGCTGGTCTGCGAAATTTTTCAGGTTTGTAAACTGTTAGATGTTTCTGATGCGGTTTTTGCTGCTGATTTCAAAAATGCAATTGGTTTTGCTATATCACGTCTAATTTTTTTGCAAATCCACTTTTTATCCAGCATAGTGAAAGTACTAACAACATTGCCTATTGAAAAAGTGTATCAGGAGCGCACTCACCAAATTTCAAAGGGGGGGGGGGGTTCTAAAAAAATCCTTAAACCCGCACTCTCGAGTGGATCGAGAAAATTTTGGTGGGGGGAATAAAATTTTGAATTGGGTTGAGTGTTAACTATATACAAAGACGTTAAACCCAAAAAGGCGTGAAATGCCCTTTAAAACAGTTTTCATATCTGCAACGTATTCAAGAAATTTTCTCAGGGATGGGCCTCCCAAATTTGCCATATTTTCAAGTGTGTTTTTTTTGGCAGAGTTATTTTGAAGAATATTGACAATAAAAAAAGCTCTTGGGGGGTCCGGTGGCTTGCTCCCCCGGAAAATTTTTGAAAATTTACATACTGCAGTGGCCATTTTGGCACTTTTTGAACAATTCTTAGGCAAATTTTGTTTAAATTTTTTGCTCCTAATTCTGAGTGTTTCACCAAATATGATGCATTTTGTTCGTACATTTTCGAATACACGTGCTTAGGGCGTAAGGTTTATTGTTATCGAAAAGGTTCGAAATTATGGAAAAACTGTATTCATCAACAACATGTTTGAAAATGGCTGGTGGGGAGGATGCATCCCCCACATCTCTACTGGATCTGCCACTGCCCGCACGTATAACAATGTCTCTTAACGCTACGCCAACCAGCTGATTTGGCTTCAGTATGATGTGAGGCAAATTCTGTCACAGCTGTTTTGAAATAACACCACGTAGGCCCTACTGCGCTTGAAATAACACCGCGTACTGCACTTGCACACTTTACTTTAAAAACAAATGTTTGGTTTCAGAAGGGGGGGTTCTACCCCCGAACCCCCCTCCCCTGGGTGCGCCACTGAAGTGTATGTAGCTTGCAGCTTAATATTTAAAAATTTGACTTAGTCCATAATGGGGAAATGTAAAAACGACCCTGACCGATTTTGTTATATTTTCGGAAAAGTTAGACTCCTTGACCGTCAAGCAAATACTAGACGACCGGTTTCAATTTTTTCATCTTCATTTTCCACTTTTGATGTGACTGACCCTCAATTACCCACAACTATCTATTATTGAGGTTTACCTAAGTCATGTCAATCGGCGAGAAGCAAAGAAAAGGTCTGTATGTTTTGACATGTCCTGTAGCATATTTCACTGAAAATATCAGTGAAGAGCTTTGTGGCCTTTTGAAAAATAGTGCCGTGGCCTACAGGTTGAAAACCTCCGTTTTGAACTAAATTCAGATTCAGCTGCAAAAACCGGTGTTCTGCAAAAATGAAAGGCTTCACCGTAAAGAGTGAAATTTCGGGACCAGACGGTGCTATTTTTCAGGGGGTGTTTAATTCCCCACCTGAAAATCCTAAATTTCCCACCGGTTGGGAACCCATGTATTAGACCCTTTGTGGGAAAATGTTACCATGCTTGTTTTGGAAAGAAATTCGGTGATCTGGATAAGTCGTTTGCGCAACACAGTTGTTGCAAAACATGTGAGGAAAATTTGACAAGGTGAAACAACGATGAAGAAGTTTCCGTTTGGGCTCTCCAAAAAACTGAATGAGCAATGGGAACCGAAGTACTTTATTGCCAATGTGCTGAAGAATTGCTTTCATATTTCTGAAAAAGAATCCAAAAACAACTTCCATTCTTCTGCTTCGCATTCCATGCCCAAAGCATTTAGAAGCCCGGTACACAAGCCAATACTGCTCATCCTTTCCAAAATACTTTCTAAACTCTTCATCTCGATTTCGGTACCAATAAGATGTAGTTTGTGGAGTTATTAAGTTACTTTCACAGAATCAAGATCTCAATAGATGAGCTGAGTCCTACTTAGACATAAAATATCTATTGGATGCCCTGCGCTGCAATCTTCACATGTGAAAGATTTGCGATGATTTGAAAATGACACACATACTCCTTGGTCTTCAAGGAAGTTATGAGAGATATCCTTGCTCTTTATTTCTTTGGGATTCCAGAGCTAATGACCGACATTATTTACAAAAAAATGGCCAGCTAGAAGCACTTTAACGCCTGGTCCATCGTACATGTAATGTAAAATCAAGCTCGCTGGTTGATCCCAAAACATTTTACTTTCTCCTTTACACGATAAACTTGATTTAATGAAACATTTGGTCGAAGCCTTAAACAAAGACAAGCCATCGTTCAAATGTCTCCAGTGTAAATTTCCATCTGTGAGTGATGCTGAACTTGGAGCAGGTACGTTTAATTGACTTCAAATTCGAGGATTAATACAAAGTTCTACTTTTGATGAAGTTGCATCTGAAGCAGAAAGAAGAACATGGATATCTTTTAAAAGTGTTTCCAACGAATTTCTTGTAGAAAATGCTTAACGAAAACTATGAAGATGTGGTTCATGCACAGCTTCAAGGCTTTGGGTGCAAGAATGTTCACTAAGATGCATATACTGACTTCCCATTTAAATTACTTTCCACGAAACTGCGATGATTATGGTGAAGAGCGAAGTGAACGTTTTCACCAAGACATTTGCATGATGAAAGAGCGATATCAAGGCTATTGAAACATTAGTATCTTAGCTGACAACTGCTGGTGTCTCAGAAGAGATACCCCTGTTCCATTGCGAAAAAGGAAAGCTTTCGAACGCCCTTTTGTTTGTGTTTAAATCTTTAGTTTGCATGCATTCGTATTTTGACCAGTTATTAAATGTTTCCGAGAAAGTAATGTAACTTGGAATACACAAATAGCATACTAAATTGCTGTTTTGACGTAAATTTAAAAAAAAATTAAAATTCTCGTAGCAAGAAAATTTGACCTGATCGAAAAAACTGATTACATATATGAATTCTACGTCAAAAAACGATATAAAAACAGCAAAAAACTTTCCATCTCAGAGAAAAAAGATTTAAACGTAGACCAGTGTTATCAATATCATTTTTTGATGATAAGGTGAAGATAGTCTATTGCAGAGGCGCACAAAGGATTTGACCAATAGAAAACCAATTTCTTCGAGATCGTCTGCTATACCATTATTGCCCTGCCTACATGTCTAGTTTAAATTGGCCAAAAGCCTACGGGCTTTCCGTATCACAATTGAATTTTTGAGGTCATACTAACTTTTTTCAACGTGACATATCGAAAACGATGCAGAAGGCCCGTACTGGCGGCTTTTGGAGCACTAAAACTAAAAGGGAGGGGGACTTAATTGCAACTTTTTTTTCAGACGCCCATGAGTCCCTATTTAAATTATGCTATGACTCTGCACCATCACAAAAATACAAAAAATTTTGCTATATACCTTAAAAACCCTTGTTCAAATGAAACATGAAGATAACTTGGTATTAAACAAACTTATCGCATTGAATGTAGCTTAATACGTCCGTAAGCATGGTGGTATACGGTAATAACAGCAATTAATACACTGGTTAGTTAGTGTTCACTTTATTTCTAAGTATGTCAGTGCCGAATTTCTTCTTTTTTTTTTTCTTTGAATTGCTCTAATAGTTTGTTGCTTTCTACTGATTTCGCACGTATAAGGTAATGACAGTGCAAAACCAACCAGCATCGTTACTATGCCAATTCATCATCAGCTTTATTAAAGTCTTCCATGTTGCAGTGGATTTCTTTGCTTCAGTACGTTTTCAAGTTCTTGGCACACGCAACTGTTTCTAAGTGGAGGTGCTTTTACATCAAACGAAAAACTTCATTAGATTTTGAAAGAAATACCGGTAAACAAGTGTCTTGAGCAAAGCGAAATTGGTGGTACATGACTTTTCTTTTGGTGTCAGCTGTCACATCGTTGTTGAGAAATAAAACGATATACATCTTCTGCTTGGAAAATGCTTATCCGAAGTTTTAAAGAAACATTAAGTTTGTTGATCATCGATTAATGACTAACTTTCTTTGGACGAAAGTCCCTGTTTCAAGAGATCATTTGCGTTTCGTTTCATATTCTAACAATTTTCGAAATGATTTTAGAAGTTTTGTAATGCTTTCAAAATCCGTCTTTTGATTGAAGTTCTGCCAGATCAACTAGCAGGGCCTGCGCCAAGAGGGGGCCAGGGGGGGGCTGGCCCCCCAATCGACATGCTTGGCCCCCCAATCAACAAGCTTACTCTTTTAAAAACAGTGGTTTTTATGCTTAATTTCAAACTTTGGCCCCCCTGATAAACGCTTAGTCCCCTTAAGTCGACTGCTCTGGCGCCGGCTCTGTCAGCTAGTTTAGCTTTCACATAAGACTTGCTGCTGCACGAGCAACTGCTTTGCTCCAGGGATCTTAACTTGTACTTGATTGTGCCAACATCTCTTTCGTTATCCAAGTTGCATGCTGGTGCCAAATCCAAAACAGGATCCGAAAAATCGAGCTGATGAATACCTTCATCATTTCCAAACAATATGCAGATGATGTTTGAGGAAAATCGAGATGGCAATCTTTAGGAGAACGGAAAGAGCCTTGGTGAAATCAATGTGTGGAGCACTGTTTCCTCTAAGTTTTTAGCAAGTGCGAATTTGCCCAAATAGAAATTGTGATAAAAATTTTGCCTAAAGTTTCTGGGAGATTAAAGGAAGATTGATCAAATTTATGCCTCAAAGTTGTGTTTCCAGAGTATCAAATGTTTGTTTTGCTTCAAAATATTGAACACATTAATTCAAATTCGGCTAAAAATCACAATTCTAGTTGGCAAGCTAAAAGAAAAATTAAAAAAAATTGCCCAAAATTTTTCATTTTTTTCAAATTTCGCATCTTAGAGGGAACAGTGGAATGGAGTGAAATTAGTGGATAGAAGGAATGATAAGGAGTTGATGGAAATGCTGGATTTGAAGGAAACATTTGATAAAATGGCAAAGGTGAATGGAGTATTGTGGTATGAATATGTGGTTAGGAAAGATGATGGCAACGTTGTAAAGAAGGCATTGATGCTTGAAGTGAATGGGCAGCGAAATCGAGGAAGGCCAAAGCAGACAAGGAAGAGGCAACTTGAAGAGAATGCTAATAAAATTGGGTTGGAGGTGGACGAGGCTGCAAATCGCACTAGATGTGAAGAGGGAGAGAGCGATTGCTAAGGGAATGAGGTGCATCCAGCCACCTTTGATCTAGACCAACCACACCAAATTAAAACTGGATGATGATGATAATCCCCTCTTTGTTTAACAAAGTCATCTACCATTCGGTGAAGAGTTGCTTGCAAGATTGGAACAACTCTGGTGGTGCAGTTGAACGAATGCCTGAACTTTCACAAGAACTTCCTCAGGCAGATAATTGCATTGACCAAATCTATGATTGCTGATGTAGCTGAAAGCAGGTTGAATGAAATCTAGCAAATTTATTGGGTTGCAGTGGAGTAAATTATCATAAAGCACATCTATAGTTAGAATCAACTCCCATTATCCCATTGGGTCAAAGTAACTAATGTTCAGATAAAGGTAAATGAGATGGGCGGCCCCAACACCACAAAAAATGGAAAGGACCCCAAACTAGCAAAATATCTTACTACACAAGTCCGCGTATTGTTGGTAAGTGATGCTGATGAATGATGATGATTTCTTATCCTCCTGTCACGTGAAAGCCATGGAGGCACTAAACGTAAGAAGAATCCAGACTCTCTTAAGCAGGGATGGAGGTCTCGAGACCTAAATTTTAAGGTCTCGGTCTCGATCTCGAGACTGGGTGAAAAATTCGGATCTCGGTCTCGAAGCAACTGGATCTCGGTCTCGAAGCAGAAATTGCGTCTCGAGACTTCTTTTATTGGTATCGCACTTTAGTTGTTTGCATCATGTTAGCGAAGAAGTCGCATTTTCATGTTGATTACAGAGTCAAAGCCAATCTCACTATTGCGTCATTTTCTATCCGATGCTGACCCGTGAAAACGATTTCAATAAGACGTTTGCCAGAATTACATGCACTTATTTGATTTCAACTATTCTTCTAACAATTAAATCTTATCAAAATCTGCTTGGTTTCAAGGTGTTGAGACTTCAAAATAGCGATAAAAAAGTTTAATTCATTTTATAAACTGCAGACGTAAGAAAATTAACTTGCGTATCTGCCTTGAGCCCTAATTACGCAGCTGTAAAATTGTTTGATAGTGCTTTACTTAATTTAATTAATTGGATTATGTACGGTACGTCAGTACACAGTTTCGTCTCTGACTGCCACTGTAATGAGTCATCACAGCCCCTAACTACTTTCCAGCATTAATTAATTGGATTGTTTACGTCTGTACTAGGGTTGGATTGTATTTGAATTTTGAATATGAATCCGCTCATCATTTATTGATAATTTTGAATTTTGGTTTTCCAAAGTAGATGAGTTTGAATTTTAACTTTCTTAAGTCAATGAATTTGATTTTTCATTTGCGAAGTCAGTGTTTTCTTTTCGAAGTTTATAAGGTTTGACTTGTGAAAATCGACAGTTTGTCGCTGGATCTGGTTTTACCTAGCAAATTTCTCAGTTGCGCTTTGCCTTTTACAAATAAATTTCTAATTGACTTCTGCACCAGTAGAACGAGTTTTTCGTCAAAGTGGTTTGCTTTTTCGGCCAGGCTATCATCCGGTTTGCTCTCAATGTTAGTTTATTTAAAGTGCAAGAAAAACTCTGTTTAATTGTAATTTTTGCGTTTAGTGTTCACTGTTCAATAAAAAATTTCGATTTCAAAATTTTTTTTGTTTTCGATTAGGTCTCGAGTCTCGGTCTCGCAACTGTTTCGTCTCGGTCTCGACTAAAAGGTCTCGAAGTTTTCGGGTCTCGAAAACATAAAAAGGTCTCGATCTCGGACTAAGCAGTCTCGACTACATCCCTGCGCTTAAGAGTTGCCTTTGTTTTCTAGTTGACTTTTGCTTCTGATTTCTTTAATTTGCTGCTTGTTAGATTCCACCAAGCAGAAATAATCAGGAAATATCTTATTCAAGGACGCAACAATGAGACTTGTGTTGGAGTTAACCATCAACTTTGCAATCATGGTCGTAGCATCAACGACGCTCCCAACCAGTGTAACCACTGCGCCATGCTGTCAACAATGTGCATGAGCAGTTTATTGTACTCTTCTCATTGTATGCTTCCCAGAACTCTTGTGGTCTTAGAACGAATAACATAACCTGTAACCCTCTGGTCCACCAGTACTCACTTCACTACCGCCTGTTTAATGTTTATAATAAAATATGTTATCATTTGTACTATACTAACTTAATTGTAAGTTATATGTGGCCTTCCTAAGCTTGTACACTGCACCAATATGACGTCATAATCCTTCAATAATGCTCAAATGATTTTTGAATAGCACCTGCAAATATTAAAAAATGAATCATTTTAGAGTTGACCCAGGAATTTCAGTGTGGATTTGAACAAGGGTTTTTTTAGTTGCAAACACTTCAGACTGTTTTAGAAGTGTTAGTTATAGCTTGTAGCATACTTTCGAAGGGGACTCACTTAGAACTAAATTTTAAGCCCCCCTCTACTTAAACTGGACATGTACACAGAGCACAAGTCATGTTCTTCATTTGAAGTAATATTGCCTAGCGGTGCCACTCGTGATCGTGGTTTACAGATCGTCTATGCTGGGTCCGATTCACCCCAAGAGCAAATCGCATTTGAAATACAATACATTACGGGTGGCTGCTGACCCAAAAAACGCAAATCACCTCGCAGCCTTTTTCAATCGCTGTTTATTTTTGTTTAATGCTTTGAAAATCACTTCAGTTGTTTATTTACGAATTAAGAACTGAAGATTTTTGGGTAGTAGTGCTAAGTAATGAAGATTTTCAAATAACTTCGACAAAAATTTCACCTCATAACTTTTTACAGTTCCAATCGGAATCGTGCTTATTTTTTTACACAGCAAAGTGCTAACTTGCGAAACCTTTTCCACTCCTTATCTTGTTTGTTTATATGTCAGCATTTCAAACAGGTAAGTACTAGTTAATCACGTACTTCATGTATTTGATATGGCTTTATTGAAACCGCATATTATAATCTTTTATACAGCAACAATGAATGCGTAGAACAATTAGGCGAAGTGCTGATTTTGTTGTTCACTTAAATACATTACTCACTCAGGGAACTGGTTGAAATGGCCTGCACAATGCGTGTATGGGTATAGAGCTCTGGCAACTGTGGCACAAAAAATGCGCTGGGACAATGAGTAAAATGGCGATCACACGGGCACGAACTGATGGCACGCATTGCCACGACACAAGGCATGACAGTGCGTAAACTAGTCGGGAACAATCGTAAAGTATTCGTGAATTGTTCGTGGACTGCGTGGCACAGCGTGCCACTGCCCAAAAATTTTCCAAATATTTGGAAAATTCTCTGCGTACTGGCACGCAGTTTTTTGCGGGAACTACGCGTGAACAAGTCGTGAACTATACGTGACAATGCTTGTCACTGCATGCCATGGCACGACCTGTTACGCACCGGCACGCATATATTTACGAACAATTAGCGCATCATTCACGAATAGTTTAAGCATTATTCACGCATAGGCACGTCAGTCGAAATTATTCATTCATTATAGATTTGAATTTTAGGAGGAGGAACGCTAGGTAGAACTCAGTAATCAGTATGCCTGCCAAAAAAACATGCAGCAAAAGAGTCTTGACAAAAAACCTTGGATCCATTGAAAAAAAGTGCTAAAAGTTGGAGAAAATGCGGGGGAGAAGCTAGAAGATGGAGCAGACAAGCTAGAAGATCCAGGAGGTATGCCAGTAGATGCAGAAGAAAAAGATAAAGTTTAGCAAATGTAACAGAATTGCCTGCAACAGAAAGCGAAAGAATAGAAACTTTTATCAATAAAAAAAGAATAAGAACGTCAAAAAAAGTACCGTAATTCCAGAATACGATTGGACAGATCAGAACATCAGGAAGTTGGGAGAGTTTGTAAAAGAACACCCTCAACTTTTTGATAAAAGACAAAAATAATGGCTTAAATGTGTATGCCAAAGTGCCACTATGGAATGAAGTAGGAAAGCAATTAGATCCACCAGCCATTGGTGAGCAATGCAAGAAGCAATACGAAAATATGAAGACGAGAGTGTGTGAAGAGTCATCTGCTTTTGAAATATTCGTAACTAATTAACTGTACTTAATGGTTGGTAATTTGGTTTATTAGTTATATGTACAAACCAGATATATGCGGCCGTGTAATATGTGCTCCTGATTCCGCACAATACGTGAGTAATACCTGCAATTTACTTTTATTGCCGTATCATTTTCTGAAAGCATTTTGCTAGCGAGCAGTAAATTAATAAGACTAAGGTTTTGTTTTATGTGTGTGTTTTACTTGTTTCCTGATTATTTCTTGTTTTTATCAAACTAGCTTGACTACTTCATTTGATTACGTTTAATTGCATTTCATTGCTTGGGTGTAAGTGACTCGACGAGCATAGGCTCTTTCACTTTCTCCTGTGTATGTGCTGTGCATGTATGCGAATAAATGTTGAAGTTGAAGAGTGGGAAAAATCTTAAAAGAGAAAAGAAGAGTGGTGCAGGCCAAGTAGAACGAAGTGTCCGAGAGCAAGATATAATGGAAACCTGGAGTTTTCTAACCCAGCACATCGTTCGCAACAAAACATTTGCCAGTGAAGAGGTTACATCGCTTGATTTCTATACCGTTATGCCTAAATATAAAGATTGCTAGATTCTGATTCGATTTTACATCGCTATTCATGTGGCCTTCACTAGTGCTCCAACTGTTGCGCTCATAAATTTGAATTAACTCTGCGCATGATCGAAGAACAGTACAGACAGATGCCTGTTTTCTGTGCAACGATATAAGAGAAAACCGTAGTAAAATTAAAATAATTTTTTAGGTCATCGCTGATAGGATTTCTTTCAAATATACCCTAATTAGCATTACCCCCGGTGTAAGTGAGTTTGTTTTTATGTGATGATCAACTAGCTGAACGCTAAAAGCAACTTTTACGAGCGGCATAAGCTGGTTATGAATCCACCACGTTTTACTTTTTCCTGGCGTTAGTTGATCGTACATTTTTTTAAATTTTTAGTTCGCCGACGACACCGTGACACAGGTAAACGAAAAGATTAACGACAGTGACCAGCCCTCAATGATAGAACAAAGTTTAAGTCATGAATCTTCCGCCAACTCAACCTCTACATCTCTTGTTGCCAGCACGTGCTCTGCGATCGGCGCTACAACAACTGATTTACGTGAAGCTGTGCTTCAAATGCTAACCAAGGCTAATGAAGAGATGGGACAAAGGTCTGGTCAAGCCAAAATGGTGCATGACTATGCTGTACAACTTGAAGATCACATGCAGAACATCCCAGAACAGTCGTGGCATTATTTCCAAATTGAGTGCCTTAATTGCGTGCAGAGCTATCGGCAAGGAAATGAACAGCCGACTACCCAACATCAGCCAATTCTTCAATGGGAGCAATTATGTCAGCCCATCCAACACCAGCCCTGGCCGCCCCAGCACCAACCTTGGCAGCCTCCCCAGCTGCAGTTTTGGAATAACCCTCAGCAGCAACAGTCTTGGCAGACCTCGGACGTCGCGGCTTCCAGCCAGCTGAAGTCCAGTATTCTTCATCGGCGATGGCACCGAAAGTTTAGCAGTCAAGAACTTTTAATGTTTGTAGGCTTACAGTAAACTGTCAGTTACGCACTAGAACTGATTAAACCTTCGTTGTTTTAATCGTTGTCATCTTTTACGTTTAATGTAACAAAATTCAACGAAAATGTGAAAAATATTACGGTACCACAAAATTCATCAAGATGTTGACGGATCACGTCAGGTGCGCACTTTTGGGTGTACTATTCTTTTTTGCCATGAAACAGCGCCCGCGGAAGAACAATAATAGCGTAACAGATATTCGCGCTGCGTTTTGATTCGTCTGCTAGGATTGTGGCCTGAAATATGCTGTAGGCCCTCCAAACGGCATCAGTCATCTCTTTATGCGCCGGGTTGCAATGCATATGTTGCCGAATCTTCACGATCTACATCTGCAGCCTCAAGAGGATATCTAATTAGAATTAGATTATGCATAACACATGAACACATTGTGATGAGGTTAATAGTTTTGGGCTGCTGTTGCCTTGTTGTCAAAAAGCATCGAAACCTGAAATAAAAAAATTAAAGAGTTAGATGTATAATTACAGTATTTAAATCATAGCCACGTTTTGCCTGCATGGTTAATTAGCACCCACCGCGAGTGATAGACTTGTAATGACACTAATGATATGTCTTTAAAAAAAGCCGGGAAACAAACCCTTGAAATTTGCCTCAAAACTTTAGTTTGTTTTTGCATTAGGGTCTATTTCAAATGCGCGAAAAAATGACTTACCTGTGAGATAAAATGCCAAAAGCATTCTCCTTAACAAGGCGTGCGCAGGATAATTTGTAGCTGTAGATTAATTCTCTTTTGACTTGTGACTGATGAGCAAATGGTTTCATCAAGCAAGATCTCATTGCAAACGCATCATCGCCAACAAAGTGGCAAGGAATTTTTTTGTCATCGTTAGGAAGCGAAGCTGGTTCTGATAATCCGGCTCTATTCTCTTCAAGAGTATTATACAAGGAAGTGCCCTTCCATGTCCTATCATCAGAAGCACTACCCTCGGCTCCAATATCCACACATAGAAACTTATACTCAGCATCAACAACAGCCATTAACACAATGCTGTGAAAGTTTTTGTAATTGTAGTGAAGTGATCCTGCATTATTTGGCTTTTTAATAGCGATGTGCTTCCCATCAGTAGCTCCTAGACAGTTATCATAGTTCCATCTGGAACTAAACCTCTGCGCAACCTTCATCCACTCCTCTGGAGTTTTGAGGCAATTGAGCAGATCATCCTTGTAACATTTAATTACAGCTTTACAAACCTGAGGTATAAAATTTGAAATTGTGTTGGCAGCAACTCTGAAAGTGTACTGCAAAGACTTGTAGGAATCTCCAGTGGCTAGAAATCGAAGAGTGACAGCGAGTTTAAGGCCGACTTCAAGTGGTAATCTTATGCATGTTGTTTCCTTTTTCGAGTGAGGAGTTAACTTCTCAACCATCTCATGGAACAGCTCGGGTGTAATTCTTAAGTAATTCCTATAGCTTTTTGGATCCTCCCTATGTAATTCTGTCAATAATTGATCGTAGTGTCCAAAAATTTCCCTTCTTAATAGCCAGTCCTTCACCCATATTGTTCTTGTTCTCTTCTATTTGGGGGCAGATTGTTTTTCAACATCTTGTTCAACTCTTTGCTCTTCCTCATCAATCAGAAGTAGAGAAGAAGCTGCTAAATGCATAACCCTTTTTTGCCTCTCAGCTGCAACAGCCGAATCTCGAGGGTTTAACATCTGCTCGTTTTGTTTTTACAATATCGGTATTCTCACCAGTAACTTTTACATTAAATAGCCGCAATTTTTTTGCAAAAAAATTTGTAGTGAATTGCGTATGCGCAAACACTGCGTAAAGTATTCGTAACGTATTTATGAGCAAAGCGTATTCTTTTCGTGGCAAGGCGTGAACGGTTCGTAATCTTTCCATGTTCTGCGTGTCCGTGCGTGCCATAAGCGCAACTTGTCGTAAACTGTGCGTAAACTATTCGCAACACAAACTATGTATGAACTATTCGCAAACACGGCGTGAAGGATAGTTGAAAAAAACTGCAGATTGGTACGCCATGACACGACACAGTGAGTGGCAATGCGTGCCATCAATTCGGGTCCGTGTGATCGCTGCATAACATGTATTCTTTTAACGCCCTTCCTCTGAAATCAACTGTTGTATTCTGGAGTAAAATGTTGTTATTGAAGTGCAGTGAAACATATTTGAGCAAATTTTGTAGTAGCTTCTGCCAATATCTACTTCAACACTTCGTGATGGTAAAAAAAATAAAGCTTTCATTATACTCGCGGTATTACGTCAAAGCGTATGCTTAGCAGCTGGGCAACACTGCTCTAAAGAAATGCCGCAGCAGTGGCGAGCCGCTGGGGAAACTGTGTCTTTGATCGAGCCTAGAATCGAGCTTAAGACCTCCTGCATTAATAGCGCTATCTGCAACCGCTACGTTAACGGCACGTTTCTTACCAAACGCAGACAAATGTACATTTTTTACGATCAGACAAAAGTACTGTAGCTGCTATATGAACTAGAGATACCTTTCATTACAGCTTGGTCAATGTCTTAGTGTACAGTGCGAGAGAGAAAAAGTTTCGTTTGAATGTTTACGATTTTTTCCGAAGCTGCAAGTCAAACCAGACCACGAACGACAACCATCTCAGTTCAAATGTGAAAACTCAACGAACTGGTCTCATCTAACGAACAAGAACTACTTGACACCTCAACATCTTGAATTCAATGTAAAAATAGATGTTTGCAAAAATGCAGCTGTTGCTGCGGTATTCTGCGCAGTTTTAGTATGTATTTGTTTGTTGTTCTTTTTACTACGTCAATTAAAGTGGAATTAGTTTTGTGGTGATTTCTTGCTGTACTTTCTTAACTATAAAAACTGAGCGGACACACCACATGCATAGACATAAAAATAAAATATAATAACTCACCTCTGGGCTGCGCTTAAAAAACAACACCAAAAACGATATAAATTCAGGAGAGTGAAAGCATTTGCTGCCATTCGACTCTATCCTGCTAGCTCAACAATAAATCCAACAAGACACCACTTGATTCATCTGCTCTGGTTATTAGCAAGCAATGGCTGATATAGCGCCATTTCTTCATCGATTTGCTTCAACTTTTGGTTCCTCCCTAAGTAAAATTGAGAGCATTCGGGATGACGCCCTAATTGGTATACTCTGTTGCAAACACGCTATAACAATTCACAGTGGTAGATCAAAGTTTTATAGTATATCGTTTTCTTGCTAGTAACAACTGAATGCATTTTGTTTGCCTCTTCTTCAAATCAAATCTAGGTCATAATATCGAGTTTTTTCTCTGATTGTGCAGTGATGCAAAGCTCGCAGTTTTATTGCGGCGTCATATTAGACCAAAAGTTTCAATGTTGCGTCAATTGAGCGCAGTCGTAGGAACTTGGCCCATGCCAGTGGGTACGCAGGGGCTAGGCGATGCAGTAGGTTTAGATTTAGTTTTCCGACCACTGACTTTATGGTGTTTTTTTCTTTACCAAAAACCTTCATTTGTAGTGCTTGGTAATAAGTGCATTCTCCAACATGGTGATTTGGAGTTTCTTTTAACCTTCTTCTGCTCCCTGGACCCTGACCACATCTTACATGGCCAGTTTCTTGAGTCACAGGACGTAAGTAGGGAGAGATTGAAATCTAGACGCTCATTTGTACCTGCTGCTCGGAAATTACTAGACAGTCTTTCTGAGATGGACGTCCGTGCAGCCCAGTGGACGAACACGAAATGAGACATGTAGTACTCTGCCAACGCAAGCAGTTTAATGCTGATCCTGCTTTAGCTAAGACATCCGCCTTCTCATTACCTTGGATGCCGGTATGACCGGGCGTCCAGGCAATAGTGACATCGTTGTCCTTACCCAATATATTTAGGTTTTTGATGCACGATAATACTGTGTGAGATTTCACAATATTATTTGGGATTGCCAGAATTGCTGCTTGGCTATCTACTAAAATTATTATTTTTTCATTTAGAATTTTTTCCATAATCAGTTTCTTCGCTACTTCAGCTCTAGCAAAGACTTTTGCTTGGAAGACCGTGCTATATTTTCCAAGATGGAAAAAAATTTCGTCTGTTTGAGAGCCTGACGCGTATTCTATGTAAAAACTCGCACCGGCTCTTCCATTTATCTTGGATCCGTCAGCGTAGCATCTAATTATGCTCGGCTCTAACACATTCTCATACTGCTCTGCGTCTTTACGTTCCATAACAAGGCATTTGTACTGTTTTTCAAACACTTTTGTTTTAGTTATTAAGTCAGCTGGCATACTCAGCAACGGCAAGTTTTTCTTTGCTTCATTGCATACGTCTACATGACTTTTGGTCTTTCTTATTAAACCAATTGTCTTGGCAGGCCAAAATTTCACTCGGGATATCCGGTATGAACCCTTGATTGCCTCTGACATAATGTATTCATTAATTGGCATGATGTTCAGCAGCATCTCTAAAGCTCCTGTGGGGGTGCTGGGAAATGCTGAAGAAATCATAAGACACGCTAGTCTTTGTACTTTTGAAAGTTTTTTCGCAAGATATTTTTTATTTACTCCACCACCCCAGGATACACACGCACATGTAATGACATATCGCATCATTGCAATGTATATCCATCGCATGTTAGTTGGATTCAGCCCCCACGCTCTGCCCACTATTTGTCTGCATTGTAACAACGCAACAGTCGCCTTGCGAGCAATTCGTGTTATATGAGGTTTCCAAGTAAGTTTGCTATCTAGAGTTACACCTAGTAGTGTTGCTTCTTTGGAAATTTCTAGCTGACGTCCGTTTAAACGCAGGGTTCCAAACGCACGCCTCCTTTTGTTAGTAAACAGAACTATTTCAGTCTTTTTACTGCTGATTGCAGCTCTTGGTTGAGAGCCCAATTACTTGCAATATTTAGCGCTTTTTGGGCCCTCCCTTTGATTCACAGCATGTTGGTGCCAGTGACCAAAATTGCTACATCATCGGCATAGGCTTGTACATGAAAACCCCTGTTGCGTAGATCCACCAGCAAGGAGTTTAAAACACAGTTCCATAGAAAAGGGGACAAGATCCCACCTTGGGGGTTCCCCTTTACTACTTCTCTTTTAACCTTCTCACCATTTAGCTCTACTTGAACTGTGCGGTGTCTCAATAAGTTCTCAATCCAGCGAACGAGAAAAGGCGACACCTCCAATTCTTGCAGTGCATCGGCAATGCCTTTATATGTGATATTATCAAAAGCACCAACAATATCTAAAAATATTGCTAGTGCTGTTCTTTTCTTTGCTAAGCTAAGTTCGATTCGTCGTACAAATTCGTGCAGCGCAGTTTCAGTTGAAACTCCTGCTATGAATCCATATCGGAACGCAGAAAACCTTGCCTGCAAATTAAAATCATCATTGAAATGATAAAGTAATAACCTCTCCAACCATTTAAGTTGGAAAGAAGTTAAAGTGATCATCCGGAAAGACTTAAAACTTCATGATAGTTTTCTTTTCCGGGTTTAGGGATAAAGATACCAGTCCCTTCCTTCCATGCTTTTGGCACATAACTGTACTTCAAGCACGTCAGGAAAATATTTTGGTATATGTTTTTAATATTATTCCAATCTTTTTGCAAAAGCACCGGGTAAATACCGTCTGGTCCCGGCGTCGTAAAAGGCAGAAATTCGTTTATTGCTCTTTCCATCTTTTCAAGTGAACAGATGGAATTAACAATTTCGTCATCCATTGTTACCTCAATGTTTTCATCTGTTTCTTCTGCTGCGTGAATACATCTTACCTCTCGACTTCCCGGTGCTAGAGTGTCTAAAAGGCAATTTATAGTCTCAGCAGTTGACTTGGTGTATTCACCATTAGGTCTTAAAACGTTACTTACTCGTACCGTTTCGTTTCGACGCATTATTTTAGCCAACCGAGCGGTTGCACAGTGACTATTCATCGATTCCGTAAAGAGACGCCAGGAATCCCTCTTGGCTTTTCTAACGGCATTTTTGAAACGCAATTGGGCCTGCTTAAAAGCTTCCCAGTCCTTTTCCGGTTTATATTTAATGGCTTTACGTTGAGCTTTACGAGCCTCTCTGCGGAGGCCGGCTAACTCTGCATTCCACAAAATATTTTCCGTCTTACGTCTAATCTTACGCATTGGACAAGCCATATTGTAAGACTTCATTATTTCTGATTGAACAGTTGCTGCCAGTGCTTCTATACCATCAATTGACGATATGTTGACTGGTACTCTATTCAATTCATGTAATCTCTGTTCAAGTTCACTGACATACTTATTCCAAGAAGTACGTCTAATGTTCCTGATCATTTTTGTTTTTTTGGTACTACTTTGAACTGTAAGCCTAATATACATGTGATCTGAAAAGGATGGCACATCACTGACATGCCAATCTCTTATACAGTTCCATGCATTTCGGTTAGTTGGTGTCAAATCTAGCACCTCTTCTCTTGTTTTAATTCTGAAAGTGGGTTTATTGCCCACATTGCAGAAATATAGATTCGCACTTGCGCAGTACATGAGTAGTTCCAAACCTTTTGGATTGACGTTTGTGGAACCCCATACTGTGTGATGTGCGTTTGCGTCAGTTCCTATCACTAAATGAATTTTTTCTTTATCACTGAAAGCTACCAGCTCTTTCAGAGTTTCTAGTGGAGCTGGTTCTTCCTGAGCCATGTAAGTCGATGCAAAGATAAAGCTATCTCCTTCTCTTCTTACACTTCGGGCTCTCACTGCTACCACATCTTCGTTAGAAAATTGTGGCATGAGAGAGCATGTAATATCAGGAGTAATATAAATGCCTGCTCGGGGACGTTTATCTTTGGTGCTACCTTGAAAGAGTTTCCATCCCCTGAGTTTACTTCTGATTGAGCCTCCATACGTCCAGGGTTCCTGAATTAGGATTATACCTGACAATATGTTTTTCGTTACTTCACATAAGTTATAGCTTGCTGCCCTACTTCTGTGAAGGTTAATTTGCCAGCATTCAAGACCAAACGACTTGATGTCATGTGCTAGGATTTGTTTTTGTCTAGGGTAAATGTCTGTTGTAAATCTATTATTCATACAAATTATGAACTTTGGAAATACAACAATTTCGATCCGTTCGGGTTCGACCCGACCACGCTTTTGTTTAGGGTTTGATGTTGGGGTCGATTGAGTACTTGAGGACTCACTCGACCTTTTCATGGATACAGAGTTGGAGGAAGTTGGGAGATCACGTCCTGGATTAGATAGAGTAATACTCTTAATCCCTTTCAGCAACCTCTTTCGCTGCTTCCTCCTCTGATTTCTTTCGTAGTTTTTTCCTGGACGCCACTCAGACGTGCTACCAACGTCCATAGACGTTGATGGATTCTGAGGAGGAGTTCCAGAAATTTGAGCGGTATTCGACTTTTCAGCCGACAATGCCGCTGACACTGTTGCCTCCTTGAATACCAAAGACTTCTCCTTCAACAAAGGAGATTTCCAGGCAGAAGGCAATTTTTCACTACTCCCCTCCACCCTAGCTCCTTTTGAAGTAGAGGCTTCCTTGGTAGGAGTACTTACCCTGCCGCTTAACAATTCAAGAACTGTTGGCTGCGACAGTGTTTCATCTCTTGTTAGGGGAACAAGCGGTACTGTTTTCGTCTTTCTTTTATTTGTGTCCATTTCATGTTAAGTACGGTTTTTCTTTTTAACTGGAAAAAACCTAAAGACCAGGGTAAAAAAAATAAAGTCATTTTTGGCCACGATAAGTCCCGCAGCTGAAGCCAGGAGACTATATGCAATGGACTTGTTATTTTGTGTAGTGGCCTCAGGAATGCCCTCTCAATACAACTGCAGGCACCCTGCCAGTCGCCAACTGGAGCTACAATTGCATGGAGATTTCCATAAGCTGACTGAGGCAGCCCCCCCAATTGGCTAGATCAGAGGCGGGCCTCTGAACTATCTTGCGGCCGCGGTACGGAGCGCCTTTTAGACCGGTACTCTTTATGAGATTCCATCGCAGTCACCTGAAATCCAGTCACGTTATCCCACATGTCCATTTTAAACAACCCTTTGGTGATTACCACCAGCCTCTTCGCTAATGCCAAACTTGCTTTATCCACTCCTTCCTTCACAACTCGGCCTCTCAACCGTTAGGATAAGAAGTCGAAATGCTTCGAGAAGCGAATTCAGCAAGTAAGGCCGTTGCTTGGACTAGTGGATGAAAAAAAAAAAGTAAAAATGCCAGAGCCTCTTTAGCCAACATAACCATGTTGTTTCCACCGGGCACCGCGTGGAGGCGAGGTTGGTCTTATACCCGGCTCTAACCAGTATAGATTCCGAGCCAATAGGTCAACTACTCATGCCATCTTAGATATAATTACAATAATGTATGACAACATAAACAGCTAGTTATACTCGGGCTTAGTTACTCTTGATTTAACAAAAGCATTTGACACCGTGTCAGTGATGGCGGAAGCATTTCTAAAGTGGGGGGGGGCCAAAACCAATGACCAGATTTTCTTCACCTACAACCAGGGCCGGCAGTGGCGTAGTGAAAAATTTTAAAGGGGGAAGAGGGCATAATTTTCACATTTTTTTCAAGCGTATTTTTTTTGCAAGAACAAATTTGAAGCTGATTAAGAAATAAGATAAGCTTTAGGGGGTCCGGAGGCATGCTCCCCCAGAAAATTTTTGAAAATTTACATGCTGTAATGGCTATTTTAGTGCTTTTTGAACAATTTTCAGGCAAATTGTGTTTAATTTTTTTGACCCTAATTCTGAGTGCTTCGCCAAATATGAAACATTTTGTTCGCACATTTGTGATTATGCGTGCGTAAGGCTTATAGCTATCGAAGAGGTTCGAAATTATAAAAAAAATGTATGCATCAAAAACATTTTTGAAAATGGCTGGTGGGAGAACGCATTTTCTTCATCCTACCCCTCCGGATTCGCCCCTGGCCAGAAGCTACAGAAACCATCATAAGATTTTGGCATAATTCAGTCACTTGGCATCATTAGTATTGGTCCGAACGCCATTGAATTTTCAGTTTTAACGTGCTTACGTAGCCAGACTACCGTGAAATGACAAGTCTCTCCAAAGTTGCTATGACGAAATAATGCGCATTGTTTAGTTGTAGAATCGTTATGCGTAGGCAATGCTTGTTCATTTTATCAGTCCTTTTCGCCTGACAATTAACCTGGGTCGGGCTCATAATGATTATTAAGCTTGTAAGTTGAACTTTCCGGTAAGGTTGAACGTTGTACCTATCGGTAAGCGTGTATGCTGTTAGGACTTTTCGAAGTGCCTGCAGACTTCCTGTTGTCTTTCAATATATGGTTGCTGTTATTAAAACCGTTTGCGTTTATCAAAGTCAACTACTGTTGAAGACCAAGCTTGATGGGCTTAGACTGCTAGATAGTTTAGGCCGACATATTTGTGGTAGATATAGACGTCTCAATCCAATCGTCGCGTCAGCTCCAAGTATTGTTCTTGTTTACTAAAAGGCAGAGTCAAAAGGAGGGGAGGGGCATGGCACAATGGCCCCGCCCCTAAACACGCTACTGAGGGCCGGAATTAGACAATAAAAGGCTCTAGGTTATTTAATCACAATAATTGGAAGAGCAAAAAAAGGTCTTCACCTCCTCAGATGTCTTTTTTTCACTGAAAATATCGCTATAGTGAAGAGCAAAAAAAGGTATATACGTCCTCAGATGTTCTGTTTTCCACTGAAAGTATCGGTGAAGAGAAAAAAAGTCTTCATTGTTCGTGATGAGGCCCCCCGTTTTCTGCGAGGCTCTAGGTTTCGGCCTGTTTAGCCTATACGTAAATCCGGAAATATGCCTACAATCCATATTTAGCTTGTCCACATGTGACATGTCCAATTTATGTGGACTTCAGACCCACGGTTCTTGCTTTTAGTTTCTGTTCCCCTCACCTCACAAACAAAACTTGAAAGAAGAGATCTCTGAATTTAAGCTCTTTTCTGGGTTTTAACTTCGATTATAGGCCTATTAAGTTTCAAATACATTCATGCTGAGGCAACATTGTAGAAACAAACGCGTAAATTAGGGCCCCCCAGCCCCCCCTGAAAAAAATGGGGGGCAGGACCCTCGGTTCCGCCACCTATGCTTAGATGCTACCAAATGCTGGTTTGCCTTTTATGTGTTAAGATGCGCAATTTGACAGTTATAAGCCGCAAGTTTTTTTTTTTAAAGTGGAGGTTAGGGCCCTCCCGCCTCCCCCCCCCCCCCCCCCCGCTTCCGCCACCTATGCACCGTGTGCCATAAAAAACTCCTTCTAAAATTGGATCATTACGGCGTTAGAAGAACAGTACTGGAACATATATCTTCTTACTTAACTAATAAATCACAACTTGTATGCATAAATAATGTTAACTCTGAATGTAAAACAGTCTTGATGGGCGTTCCCCAAGGTTCGGTGTCGGGACTACTTTTATTTTTAATGTATATCAATGACTTGCAAAACTCGATGGAAAGTATACCCAGACTTTTTGCTGAAGACACTGCAATTTTGATAAATGCAAATTCGACGTTTGAACTTGAAATTAAATTTAATGAAGATTTAGCATGAGTTTCTATTTGGATGAATAAAAATCAACTTACTCTTAACCCGTTAAAATCGCATGCTCTTGTTATCTTTCCTTTACTTAACGAAGAACATGTAACAATTAACATTAACCTTAACGCCTGCACAATTAAAAATTCTGAATGTATCGAATATTTAGGCATTTTAATTGATTAGAAACTGAATCTTCGTAACCATATTAACGTGTCGCAAAGTAAACTTTTACGTGCGGTGAGAATAATGAGCAAATTAAGATATACCATGACCTCTAATATTTTGAAACGTCTCTATTTTGTACTCTTTCATTCTCAATTGCTGTATTGCTTAATTATTTGGAGTGCAACTTTTAAAACGTATCTTGATCCGCTGAAAAAACTACAAAATCGAGTAATACGAATGATCAACAATGCAGATAGGTTTGAAAACACTTCTTTTTTTTTTCCGAAATCTTAAAATTCTTCAACTAGATGATCAAATTAAATTGGCAACTACCAAATTTATGAATAGTTATGATAAAAATGCGTTACCACCACATTTTGGTAATTACTTTCGTAAAATTAAACAAGTTCACAACAGATCTACTCGTTGATCTGACAAAAATTTGTTGTACTTGCCGCGATATTGATCAAATTGTCTACAAAGATCCATGAAATTTAGAGGGATTAAAGTTTGGAATAATATCCCTTTTGAACTAATCATGTATTATAAAATTGGTAATCTTTTCAAACACCATCTTTTGGAATCGTATTAGTCTTTCATTAAAATGTTTACGCTATTTATTTATGTATATATATATATATATTAGGGTGTGGCTGATGCCCCGACGTTGCCAAAACAAGATGCTTTTTTGATATGTGGTGACCTGTGGGCCAAAACCCGTAAATATAAACTTTCACAAAAATTGAACAATGTTTAGGTATTCCGCTTTCCGTTTCCGTGGTTACG